>CM042138.1:17699547-17734547 GCA_023376005.1 Doryteuthis pealeii | reverse complement strand
TTAGTTTTATAAATTCAAAATTTGAAATATTTTCAAATTAATAATACAGTTTTTTAAATATTTTCCATGTAAAACTAAATATTGTACATTCTTGAATTTTTATAGTTTCACCAAGTAAATATGATAGATGTAAGTCCCTTAGTAGAGCAAACTACGGTAAAATGAAATCACCTGATTATCTCTTCTTCTTCATTGGCTGATTATATATATATATACATACATACATACATATATATATATATATATATATATATATATATATATATATATATATATAATATTATAATCTTTGAAACGAAGGAAAAACTCAACACCGTTATTCCATAATAAATTTATTTCGACCAAAATTGGGGCCTTTAATTTTTTATTTATTTTTTTATATTTATATTTTTGTTATATATATTTTTATGTGAAGTAAATACACAAGCGATGTGTTTTGATATGGCTTTTTTTAGCCGACAATTTTTGGGAGAATATGTGCTTAATTGAAGTCGTACCTAATTTTGAAAGTCAATTAATAAATAATTAATTAATTAGGCGTGCATACCTATTTAAATGTAAGGCTAAACAAATCGAGAAAAATCAATCTCTGTATGTACATTTCGGCCTATTAGGCCTCATCAGCAGAGCTATAGATAGGAAGACCACCTTGTGCGTGATTCGAACCTTGACTGTCAAGCTGACAGCCGAGGACCGTAACCCCTACACCAACCGGACTTTCTTAGATTTTTCGTTTTGTTTAGAAGTAGGTTTTTATTCCTCTTATAGTGACTTTTTCTACACGCCAGTATGAGAAGTAAATACGCAAGCGATGTGCTTTGATAAAAAAATATTTTTATGTATATTTTTATATATATATTTTATATATATATATTTTTTTTTAAATATATATTTTTTTGTTTTAATATATTTCTTTATAATATTTTTATATTTTATATTTTATATTCTGTATATATTTTTTTGTTTTATCCTTACCCTATACTTTTTCTGACTTATTCAAGTCTCATAGTTTAATTTGTCTGACTACCACCCCCAAAAGGAACCAGGCCTTGAAAAGTATTATTTTTTCTCATTTGACTTCCTGTCGCCATGGTGACAGTATTTTAATGTATACATCTGTAAAAGGAAAAACATTTTTTTTAGAAGTACATTTTTCTGTTATGCAATTTAAATTATTTTGATTCACCATCTGATGAGACTGAATTCTGGGGAACTATATTAAATCAACTTAGATTTATAAAGGCCCCAATTTTGGTCGAAATAAATTTATTATGGAATAACGGTGTTGAGTTTTTCCTTCCTTTCAAAGATAAATATTGCTCTGTATATAATCTAAAAAGTTTATTATACATTGAGCTCTCTTTAGTGATTTAAAGATTCACTGTATTTATACATACTGGATCATACAATAATAATACAGTGTATCTTAGAAATCACATATAGAATCATCCCTTGCTACCAAGTTTTGGATACCTCGCATCATATATATATATATATAATTTAATATACCAAGCGTGTTGGTAAATCCTTGCGTTGAGAAAAAACCCAGCAAATAGTTTGATTGTAAAAATATATTACCAAACCTCAACCAGGGAGAAAAAAAATTTTGAATAAAAGAAAAGACCAAGATAGTCGTACCAAGAAAAAATAATCCATTGGTACAGTATTTGGCCAAAAGAAAAAAACAATTTATATGTATATATATGTATATAAGATATATATATATATATATATATATATATATATATATATATATATATATTCATATAACCGCTAGGAGAAAGCTAATAAGTAAAAAGTGCTCGATACCTAAGTAGAGCCAATAATAAAGATAAATCTAATGAGTCAGACGAACCTACTATTAGTTTCGCATAAAGCTCTTCAGGGCTAAAATCTGACTCTATATATATCAAAAACTATATATATATGATGTTCCATTTTTGATATCCCATCTCCATGTAAAAATCAGCTGCCTTCTAGAGCTTCAAGCATCCAACTATGAAGAATATTCTATTTTAATTGTCAGATATTTGGAACCGTTATGTATATTTGATTAGATTAATACATTGATATTAATTGGTTAAGTTGAATTTCGCAACATGATGACAAATTAATTTTTAATTAGCCGACATTTATTCACAGCACGTACAATGAATTAGCGAGCAATTGGCTTTTAAATATTCCTGTCTTTAAGAATTTACAGACATCTGGTTAAACGTTATATGGTCGCTATAGTTATTTGTACATTCATAGACATCCTTCTTTCTCACAAGATAAAGCGTCAACAAAGACGTGCAGAGTTTTAAAACCTATATATATAGTGTCTACAAAAGAAATAAACCCTTGCAAAAACCAAATATGGACCCAACAAAAGATGTACACAGTTTTCAAAATTAGATGTGATGTTTACAAAAGATGTATAATTGTTTACAATGTTAATATGGTGTCTATAAAAAAGTACAACTTTTCTAAATGTTTATCTGGCGTCAAAAAAAGATGTATAAAGTAAAAAAAATATATGACGTATACAAAAAAGTACACAGTTAAAAAAAAAAGATATAGAGCATACAAAATAAGTGCACAGTTTAGAAAGCTAGATATGATGTATACAAAAACAAAGATTCTAAACAAGATATGGTGTCTACAAAGAAATACACACGTTGAAAACAAGATATGGCGTCAACAAAAGAAGAACATACTTTTAAAACAACATAAGGCGTTACAAAATAAGTGCATAGTTTTCAAACGAGTTAAGGCATTTTTTTAAAAAAGCACACAGTTTCAAAAACTAGATATGGAACCCACAGAAGAAGTACACGATTTCGAAAACTAGATATGGCGTCTACAAGAAAAGCACACAGTTTCAAAAATAAGATATAGCGTCTATGTAGGAATTAAATTTAAAACACTGTGAAAAGAAAGAACTTTGTATTTCTTTTTTTATTTCTTTTTTTCTCCAACTCATATCCAGCTCACCGCAGAAAATTAGATTCTTGTATTATCCTCGCCCGGAAAAGGAAGCTTCCGGCAGAGGGACAAAGAGAAAGATAAAAATATATATTCAAAAAGAAAGAGAAAGCGGAACAGGGGTTTTCCGGTCACAGAAGCAGGGAGAAGATAAAGAATATATAACAAATGTCCGTTATCAGATCAAAAGATAAAGATGCGGAGGTGTATCTATCAATATAAAGGGGAGAAGATTCGAGCCGATAGTGAGACCCCAGCGAACAGCCGATTGCATCACTTCGCGTCTCCCGTCGGCAAACACCCATCGGGCACTCATTGTGAATACGGCGCTCTTCGCCAGCCACCAGCATTTTCATTGTGAAGCTCTGCGACCCTCACCAACCACACATCGAAGAAAATAAAGACGGGTCCTATCTTTGTATATACGTAACTGTTGTTTATTGAAGTCCAGTAGTCGGTAGTAGCCGACTACTACATATATCGCTTTTGGTACTGTGAACATATCGCAACGTAACAAGATGCCCTATTAATATGTCGCTATTTTCACGTTGCTGTGGCATTTCCGCATGTAAAATATGACGAGAGTTTTGTCCTGTTCGTATATACACTTCAATTGCATTTACTTAGAAACAATTTTCAACTATTTCCACGAAATCTTGTGTGAAATATAGTTACACGATTTGTTTACTATAATTTCTGTTGACATCATAGATTACATATATTTATCTAGCCCTCCTCACGAGCAGGATGTGACACAAGGTTAATTTTTTAAGCGCAGTTTAACAGATTTTAATTCAGATTTTTCCTTCTTGGAATGGTTACCTACTAAGGTAATAGAGTCCAGTGTGCTCTAATACCCATAACCGGAGGGAGAGTAGTTAGATTCATAGCTTTCCCAAGAATATTAGTGCTATATGAAATGCAAACAGTCTCATCCAGGATTTGAACTCGGGTCGATGAGACCATTTCCATTATACCATGTGCCTCCAACATCGTATTCTTTTAAATAGATAACTAACAAATCTTTTTTCAGATGTTGATAGCCTTCAACGATATTTAACGTTATACAAAATGAACTTTTGTTTGGTTTCTTTATTTAATGGCATATCAACCTTTGTGGGTTATTTAATGCCAAAGCCATGCTTTTTGAATAACAATAGTGGTTTTATTTAACCTGTGTGGATTTAAATAAAATTAGATTAAATCAAAATTAAATAAATAAATAAAAAGTTCGGAGCGTCTGGACTCAATAAAGTCTTCATCTATACTTCGAAACAGTTGTGTCTTGTTATTTCTCTTCATCCCATCATTCCATATTTCCTATAAATTTGTGACCCCGACGTGATTGGAACAGCACCACCATAAATTGTCAAACTGATGTAAGATAAAAAAAAACTAAAAAAAAAAAACAAACTAAAAGGTTAATCGCAGATTTTTTTATCAAAATATCACATCATGGAAGCCGCACCACATCAAAGAGAATGCCTCCCACTACAAACAGCAACAAAAAAAATTGACACCGATGTATATGAAATGTACATCAAGAAGAAGAAAAAAAAGAAAGAAGAAACGAGAGAAAATATAAATTACGTAGAGCTTCCCGACAAAAACAAAAAGAAAAATGAAAAAGAAAAAGGGGGCTGATAAAAAATTAAAAAAAAAGAATTAAAAAACAAAAAGCAAAGTAAAAAAAAAGTGAGTAAATAATTACAATTTGTCCTTGCACATACAAATAATAACACATAAAATTTTGTTCCTTCCTTTACTGTTTTTTTTTTATCTCTTGACTACTCTCGTTGCGAAAGTTGACCTTAAAAAAAAACAAAAAAAAAAACAAACAACATATTTTTCCACATTCATAAAAATATGTATATATTATATATAAAAAGGAAATTGTGAGTAAATAATATTTTTATATTTTTTTCCACATTCACCAAAATTAATTTAAAAAATATAAATAAAAAATTTAAAAATTAAAAAAAATTTAAATAAAAAAAAATTGAATGAACTCATGTTACGTACTATTTAATCTTCTACCCACTCACTTCTGGCACTACTAGCGAAATTCTGAACGCTGTTATACACATTCACCTTACCCGACATAAAAAAATGAACCTACTACAATTGGACATAGTTCCGATATGGGAAAAAATGAACTGTTGCTGTCTAAAGAGACACCTTCACTATTAAACCATACACGGGCCTAAAGCCAACCAAGCAGGAGATTTAATTAAAAAAAAAAAGAAATTAAACATTAAAAAGGTCAAGTAATCGTGTCACTTTTGCGTCAATACTGAAGTTTGCACCAAAAAAAGACAGGAGATTATATATATATATATATATATATATAATATATATATATATATATATATAAAAGAAAAGGCTCAAGTTTTGTTTTGTTGTAAACGATAAAAAAAATTCAGACATAATTCTCCGTCGTGACGACCTGACCACACACACACACACACAGACACAACAACCCACCAAAAAAAAACATTAATTGCCAAGGAGAAAAGAATTGGACAATAACTCTTTTGTTTCTTTAAAGGATTCGTTTGCACCAAAGAAATTAACCGACGCCAAAAAAACAAAAACAAAAACAAAAACAAAAAAAAAAAAAAACAAGCAACCAACGAACGAACGAGTCCTTCTACGAAACCAAAATGACAAATAAAAAATAACACACACTTTTGACTTTCCCCATACACACCTTTGACTTTCACATACACAACCCTACAGAGGTATAGTTGATCCTTTCTAGCCAGGGAGGAATTCCCTCGCAACAGTCCACTATGACCTCATTAAAATAAATCCTGATTAATAAAGACACCTCTGCCTTCTTACATACACAACCCTACAGAGGTATAATTGGTCCTTTTAGCCAAAGAGAAATTCACTCGCTACAGGCCACTATAACCTCGTTCAAGCCTGAATAATAAAGCTACCTTTGCCTTACACACACCTTACAAAAAAACTCACTGATGCATCCTTACCGTAGCTCAGCTACTTGGGTGGGGATGTATTGTGGGGATTTAGATAAAATTAAATTAAATCAAAATTAAATAAATAAATAAAAAAGTTCTGAGCGTCTGGACTCTAGTGTCCAGACTTAACGGTCTTATCTATAAAGTCTTCATCTATACTTCGAAACAGCTGTGTCTTGTTATTTCTCTTCATCCCATCATTTCATATTCCCTATAAACTCATAGCAGGGGATGATGTGTTCATACCTTTCCCAAGAATATTATTCCTAAAAGGAATGTAATAATATGACGAGGGGAGGGCTATCCCACTTTCAATGATGCCACAGTTCAGCACCATAACCATCACACAACGGAAAATCCCCTCTCAATATCGTATACCAATCAATTGATGAGTTGTTCCGATGGTGGTAGTCTCCGGAAATGTATTCAAATAATCTGGAGGACGGTTGGAATAGAATGCAAAACACAAAATGCCTTATCAGAAGACCATAGGAGAAAGTAATATTATCCCATTTTAGTTGCTGATTGGTTGTTGGTTGGTTCTTACGGCATGTAAACCCATGGGGTATTTTTTATGTAGAAGGTGTTTTTCTTTCATTCATTCTTCTTGGGTATTGATTTTTAAAACTGCTTTTTAAACAAAATTTTTAAAACTCGTTTTTGATCACTTAACCCATAGATGGAACCCAGGTAGTATCACTTCGGGTCAGATTCGGCCTGGGAGTAATGGCAATGAAGGGGTACTCCGTACTCCTCAAAGCTTCTGAATTAGAACCGCGTCACTAGATACAGTTTAACGTCATACTCCCGACATTAAGAATTAATTGATATAATGTTGAATTATCTGGAGGTATAAGATGTACACCAAATTGCCGCTCCTATTTATGAACTTTCCCAACATCAGCAGCAAGAATTTCCGGTAAATATTGACCAATGGGAAACGTATACAGAACGCATTTAAGATCGTTGGTAACTGTCCTCAAAATCAAATGCTAATTGAACTTTCTGTGAGCAAGGGACATTAAAAACTACGATTACAAGGAGATCTACTGATACTACACTCTTTTCTACCTAGGATTTAAAGAAACACTATATACTAGGATTATTAGGATTAACCTCAATACCGACTTGCATTTCCCAAAAGAAGAACTAAACACTTAAAATGGCGACCACAATTTTAACTACACCCTTGTGTAAACTAATCTAAACAATCGCTATAGTATTATCTGCGTTATACGGACCATTGTCCCCATCTTCATTGTTTTTGTACAACGTTTCGGCCGATATGCCTCCTGCCTTCTTCAATTGGACACATGGCCTAGTGGATAAGGTGGTTGGGTTAAGACAGTTCTAAGTGATAGCTGTCTCTGGATACCGAGTTCATTCCTGAGTAGAGGCAGTTAGAAAAATAATTAACACAACTCCTGCCCCAGCTATGGTTGGTGAAATGAGAACAGGATATCGTGGAATAAATGAAGGATTAGGTTCAGAGTTCCGTGATGGCTACCGATTACGACAAGAAGGTTCCCGATTACGACAAGAAGGTTCCCGAATTCGAAAAGAAGGTTCTCGAGTCTGACAAGAAATACATGAAGAAGGCCGGAGGGCATATCGGCCGAAACGTTGTACAAATAACAAAGAAGATGGGGACAATGGTCCGAATAACGCAGATAATACTAATCTTCTAGCCTCATCTCAAGCATTCAGAGAAATCGCTATAGTCTCCTTTCTTTCAACACACGGTCAGTTTTAGACCCACTGGAGTGACAGAGTGCAATCGATTTCCATTTGTTCCTCAGATTAAATCATTTGCAGTGATTTGCAATAACATGAATCTATTTCCGGTGTGTAAGATGCAATTTGTTTGGCCTTCGAAAATATTGCGTAAACCATGATTGCATTAGATTTTTATCACACCAAGACTCTATTGTCTCGACTTTCGATTAGTTGTCCTATGCCATAGACAGCTATGGAGACTACTCCAAGGAAACGTATGAAAATTATTACGCTGCACGAAAACACTGGCAAATCTTACAGAGAAATCGTGGATAAGTACTTAATTCTTCGTTTGGTTTCAAGTAATTTGCTCACCTGTTTACATTCTTGTTATGCTGATTAAGAATTGAACGTTATTGTCACTGAATGTCTAAATGATATATTTCAAATGTTTCTGTATTAAACTGTGACAAAATCTTACATAGTTAAAAAAAATTAAAATAGTATGTTAAATTTTCATCAGTAGTTTACCCGTTTAAAAATGACGGTATTACTTGTACATGCATCTAATATAGCTTTCTGTTTGTTGGTTGGTTGGAATTTTCGGCAGGTCAACACTTGTTGGTTATTTTATGCCGAAAACATTTTGTTTTATTCATACCTCATAAATACCTATTTTTAAACTCATTTTCTTTAAAACTCATTTTTTCAAACACATTTTTCAAACTTATTTTTTCTATTTAACCCTTAGATAGAACCTTAACTGGTACCTCCACCCGGGTCAGGATGGACCTAGGAGTAATGGCCATGAGCTCTAAAATTGTAACTTCCCATTGGATGGAGTTTAACGTCATACCAAAAAAAGATAAGACCCTCATCTACTGCCTTCTAGCACACATATGATAAACCGGATTAAGGGTTTGACACAAGAACAATATCAACCCCTCCACAGGATGCGACACAAGGTCAATTTCTTTAGCGGAGTTTAACAGGTTTGAATTCAGAGTTTTCCTTCTCCTAGACTGGTTACCTAGCCATGGTTAAAGAGTCCAGTCTGCCCTGCTATTTACCCATAGCTGGAGGGAGAATTGGATTCATACCTTTCCCAATGGTATTAGCGCCATGTGAAATCATATATATGATAGGGCTTGATATTACCAGCCGATAGCTCGGAGCGGGCCTTTCCGACCTTCCGTCTAGCCTAAGTAATGGTGAAAATGGCGGTGTTGCGTGTCAGGGACTTCTCAGTTACCAGTGTTCCGTCCTTAACCATCACCAGTTGCCACCCACGGCCAACACGTAGATCCCTTGGATTTTTTTTTACCTATCTACAGATGCAGTCGGTGTATTCTACAGCCACAACCGACACGGCATTCATAAGATGTTTACCCGTATAAGAAACAACAGTATTCCTTATACATGATAATCTGAAACAACTTTCTGGTTTATTTTCACGTTTCTTTAATAATGAATTTAAGAGCTATGAAATTGAAAACGCTATGAAATGTCTAAGCAGCATACTTTGAAGAATAAATATTTAATCACATAATATATTTATCTGAAGCCAAATAATATAAATGTAGGCCGAGCAAAAGATAACAGCTGTCGTTTAATGTTTTTTTTTTAAATCTTAGAAATGTTCAGCTTAAGAAAATAATTTTAAAAACTTATTCGTTTGCAACAGGAAATTATCTGAAAGAAACTGAACAGACTGATATTTCCATACGAAGAAAACAATGCCAGACTTTATTTCCAGGTTGATAGCTATTTCTTGAAAAGAAACCTTCTCCTGACCCAGTCTATAGTATCTCTCCCTAATCCTGGTCTGCGTTGGAATGGTCGATGTGTATAACGAAAACGATACCAGTTATTACTAAAAGAAAACAACGAATAAGGGGACCTATGGGGTTAGAGCTTAAGAGTATTTACGGTATTCGAAGGAGCTCTTATTTCTCTGTAGTTGTAGGCAAATTGTCGGACAAAGAAGACAAACACACAATGGAAATTTAATACATGTATTGACAAATAATAAAAGAACTTGTTGCAAATTTTATTGGTATTTGCTACCAGACTTATCTGAGTTGAGTGATGTTCTTGGAGTAGTGGAGATAACAGGGGTATTCTGTTGCTGGTTGGAAAGTTGATAGTACGCTTCTTCGGACGTTTCTCGTTCTTCCTGGTAACCGGTTCTGTGATAAGTAATGGTGGGGGATGCTATTTTAGAAGCGTCTCGCCCTGGTAACAGTTCCTTTAAATGACGGTGAATGGGCCCTTTTCAAGTAGACTATTTGGTCTTCTGCCTTCTGTAGTGTGCTATCGTGACAGCCTTGTAGTTGAAGACACAATGCCTTCGAAAGTGTGCTGTGAAAAAGTGCCTCCGTCCAAGACGGTCAGTAGATAAATGGGCCCTGTTTGGGCTAAGTGATGAGAGAGTTTCTTTTACGCCTCTCTTCCAGTAGCTGCTATGCGATAAGTGAAGTTTAGGGACCGCTATTTACGCGACTACCCTCAGTGAGTGCTCCGTGATAAGTGAAGTTTTTTGGTTTTGGCGCCAACATACGATGTTGGCGAATCGCCCCCTAGCAGCAGGGGGAGATAATTAACTATGGAATTTCCAATAAGCTTTATGGTATTTAGGCTTAGGTTATTTGGTGAAGATATGCCCCATTATACGTGTTTTTTTCCTTCTGTTAGTCATTGAGCTGAAAAGGAAATCAATGAAAGGAAAAGATAAGATAAAGATAAAATATACTTTTAAGGTTCAAACTTTATTTCTAGGTTCATATCTACTCTTGAAGAGGAAAGTTTCTGCAGTGACAGCCAATAGCATGTGTCTCCAGTAAAGGTCTGTGTTGGAATCGCCGGGGGCTCGTTTTGGCATCGGAAAGGGGATTTTTATCTGCGCATATGCACAGGGTTCTTCCTGTCTGAGGGCTTCTGGGATTTTTAAAATTTTTAAATTTCATTTTTTAATCCCTAAAGATCCCTACGCGTCGTGGCTAATGTGAGATCGTATTAAGCAAGTTCGAACTCCAATTGCGATATTGTGTTCACATTCAGACTGATACCCTTGGGAAGGGTTTAAATAGAACCACTAGCTGATCTTCTTCAAAGATGCTTTTAACACTAAATAACCCATACGTTGATATGCTATTAAACAAAGAAACTAAACCAAAGAATTTATGTAGAGATATTAATTTACCTAATTAAATAAGATTAAAAAAATGCTGTGTATTATCTAAGAAAATGTATCTTAAGAAGATGCAATGAAATAAAAATATTAAAAAAAAAACTGCCACTTAAAACCATACTCGCGAGTGGAAATGGTCCATAACCACGATATCCATGGTATTTAAGGCCTTTTATTCCCAAATAAATTTCCTCTGTTTACAATAACTAAACATTGAGCTCTCATACGGAACCTGAACTCTACAACAAACTACTGGTAGAAAATTAGGACCCGCCTAGAATTACCTTGTACCAAGAAACTTGGTACCGCACCAAAGTATATATATATATATATATATATATATATATATACATATGTGTGTGTGTCAGAGAGAGAGAGAGACAGACAGACATACATAAAGAGTCACAGATACACACACAGAGAGAGAGAGAGAGAGGAGAGAGAGAGAGAGAGAGAGAGAGAGATACATACATACATACATACATACAGACAGACAGACAGACATACATACATAGACAGAGACAGACAAACAGAAAGACAGATAGGGAGAGAGAGAGAGAGAGAGAGAGAGAGAGAGAGAGAGAGAGAGAGAGAGAGAGAGAAAGAGAGAGATACATACATACATACAGACAGACAGAGACAAACAAACAGAAAGACAGAGACGGAGACAAGAGAGAGAGACACACACACAGAGAGAGAGAGAGAGAGAGAGAGAGAGAGAGTCATGGTCATCTGTGTTGGTAGCGCGAAATGATGATATATATATAGTGTGTGTGTGTATGTGTGTGTCAGAATGAGAGAGAGAGAGAGAGACAGACAGACAGACAGACAGACAGACAGATGAACGTTGGTAGATCATAACTCTGTCAATGTTTCTCTCTGTCCGTGTTATCAATGCCAGCTGTCGATCAAGATAATAAGGATACAGGCAATTTTTAAAAAATTTGGTCCAGAATCAATGGCCGAATATCTGGACAGTAATCATCTTGTGTACTTAAATATAATCTGCTTCAATGAACCTGTTGTCATCTTCCTCAATAAAGAATCGGAAATATCTTCGAGAAAGAAAAAACTAATTGTGCTTGTCCGATTTTTACCGATGCGAATGATAGGCAATTTCACTGTTTCTCTTTTTCCCCATGATGACGTAGCTGAGCATGTTCCACAAGCACCAATGACCCGTGCTACCTGGGACACAAAATCAATTTCTTAGGCCGAGTTTAACAGGTTTAACCTTTTTCATTCTTCTAGACTGGCTTATTAACAGTCGCCCCTACATTTTTACAAATAGCTTAAGTGAGAAAAGTGGGATTCATACCTGTTAAGTATCTAGCCGCCATCCTTGGCCAGTTGAAAAGGACTTAAAGTAAGTAAGTCCTGAACTATAGAATCTTTTGGTAAGTGAATAAGTCGCAAGTTTTGGAATCCTATGTAGTGTCAAAGGTCTAGTGATATGATCCGTCGTCCACGAAGATCCAAGTAATTATGAATAGCTAAGATTAGAACAGCTGGTATAAGTAACAATATCAGCAGTAGAATACTGCCAGTGGTTGGTCAATAGGTTGGTCACATGGTTATTGGCGAGTCTATAAGTTCAAGTGACCATTTACCACACGCCTTATATATTAAAAACGCCAACAATACCTATTCTAATGGTATTAGCGGTATGTGAAATGCCCGCAGTCTAGTCCAGGATTTGAACTCGGGATTTGCCGAGACAATATCTTGCGATTATAAATATTACATCACGCACCTCCGTATTTATTGGTATAATGTGTACCTTAAACAGAGACAAAGACAGACAAAGACAAAGACAGCGAAGAAAGATGGAATAAAAAAGTGCTGGCTGGTTGATTGGTTGTATGCATTTTATGACATGTCAACTCTTGTTATATATATATATATATATAAATTTGTTGAATGAGTTCGGTACTCTTCGAGCTCAAACTCGACATATTCACTCTGAACGAAGAAAGCTTTAATAAAGAAGTTTGCTGGCTGGTTGGTTGGTTGGATTTTATGACATGTTAACTCTTGTTGGATTATTCTATAAGAATGACGTTTTGTCTTATTCATTCATATTACATTTCGTGGAGTAGATATTTAAAATAACGCTTAATTCTGAATTTACAGGGCTTTAAACTATAATGTAATATATAATATATATATATGTATGTATAATATATATATATGGTCATCCACAGACACGTGTTTCGACTTATCAAGTCTCTTCAGTGTGGCTAGAACATTTTGTAAGCTACCTACAGCCGGAATTGAAATCCGATCGGTTGGGTGTCAGTCCGGCACCTTAACCATTTGGCTGTCTTCACTTACAGAATGGGAAGGGGATTTTAACTGTTTTAATACACACATCGCTTTGTGTGTAAAGGCCGTCACAAAGTGCTCCATTCTATATATATATATATATAACTTTGTTGAATAAGTTCGGTACTCTTCGAGCTCAAACTCGGCATATTCACTCTGAACGAAGAAAGCTTTAATAAAGAAGTTTGCTGGCTGGTTGGTTGGTTGGTTGGTTGGATTTTATGACATGTCAACACTTGTTGGATTATTCTATAAGAATGACGTTTTGTTTTATTCATTCATATTACATTTCGTAGAGTAGACATTTAAAATCACGCTTAATTCTGCATTTATAGGGCTTTAACCTATCAGTGACCATATGACTGTCAGTTCGGTTCGTGGAATCGGGAGGTGAACTTTGAATTTAGTTAGTTCTAGCTTAGGTTTTGAAGGAGGCAGACGTGTTTCCAAGATGATTATTTCTTCTGTGTGTGATGGGGCTAAGTTGGGGCTAAATAAAGACGTCTGAAAAACCAAGGCGTACTTAAACCAACCACGAGTAAAGAGACGAAGAAGTGACAAGGAATCTTAGAGGAGCAGACTAGAAGAAAGGATCACCAGTTCAGATTATCCGATCCAGCATAGTAGCAAATAAGTACAATATGATAAGATAGTGAACAGAAGTAAGGGGCTATACAACAGAGATTGACATAGATAGATAGATAGATAAACAAACTAATATAGTAAAAGGGACTAAAATATATATAGAGAGAGACTGACATAGATAAAGAGACTAACATAGCGAGAGACTGACATAGATAGATAGAAAGATAGATAAAGAAACTGACATAAAGAGACTAACATTGAGAGAGAGAGAGAGAGAGACAGACAGACAGACAGACAGACAGAGAACGAAAATTTAATAGGTTGTTTTACAAAGTTGGTTGGTTGTATTTTACGTCATGTCAACACCTTCTGGGTTATTTTATCCCGAAGATGTTTTGTGTTATTCATTCCAGTTATGTATTCTATTTTTTCTTTTCAAAAAATAATATTTCTTTTAAACACATTTCTAACCTCATTTCTTTTCTATTTCACCATTAATACCATCCCAGGTCAAAGTGGAGCTGGGAGAAATGGATCGATTTCGGTCTTAACTTCCTCGTCAGGTTTTAACGAAATCGATTAAATGACACACAAAAAAACACACACACACACACACAACCGCACACCCGCTCACATACACACACACATATATACATAAGTCCGCCCTGTCGGCTGGGGCGTTAGAATACATCGACTGCACCTCTGCAGAGGGGTAAGACTCCCCCATTGGGGCCACCTGTTGGCCGTGGGTGGCGACCCGTGATGCTTAAGGATAGAGCCCAGGTGGATGAGCAGTTCATGACATGCAATACTCCACTTTGGCCCTATCTTGTGCTAGACGGACGATCGGAGAGGCCCCCTCCGATCAATCGGCTGGTCATGTCAAGCGCTAGCACCTATATGATTTTCCCAACTCTATTGCCCTTATGGCAAGCCCCAATCCCTTTTTATCATATGGGTGCTAGAAGGCGGTGGCTGCGGGTCTACATGTCCTGGGAATGACGTTAAACTCTATCTGATGTTGAAGTTCCAGTTTTGGGGGTTTGGGGAATGTGGAGCACCCCTTCATCACCATTGCTCCCTGGTCCACTCTGGCCCGGAGTGGTAGTACCTGTTAGGGTCCCATCTATGGGTTAAATAGAAAACTGTATTTATAAAAAATTGTATTATTCATTATGAATTGATTTATTTCAAAACTTTATCGGCATTAAATGACCCACTGAGGTTGATATGCCGTAAAACAAAACAAAACCAAACCATATATATATATATATATATATATATATTATATATATATATATATTTATATAAATTATATATATGTGTTTATATAAATTATACATGGTGTAGATTTAGCAGTATAGGTATACTGGGATAAATATGTCCACGCACACACACACACACACACACACACACACATATATATATATATATATATATATATATATATATATATACATATATATATATATATATACAAATTATGAATGGTATTAGATTTAGCAATACATGTATACTAAGAGATGTATCCGTGTACACACAAACACATGAATATATATATATATATATATATATATATATATATATATTATATAATATATATTTTTCCAGATATATTCAAGGAAGAGTCAACTTATTGAACATTAGATGGAAGAGTATAAAGCAAAATTGATTTTCTTGTTAAAAGTTATGTTCAGTTTCAAGCAACGTCATAAAAATCTAACGTTTGATTCGATTCTGACAGCTGTCAGATGAACGTGTATTTAAATATATGAAAATGTATTTTCATTCAAGATGAAAAATAGTAATTTTTCTTTTTAATCTATTACACATTTTGATTAAAATGCTACTCAAACTCACTTTATAGAGAATCAATTGTTTATAATGAAATGTGTCAAAAGGTTTTTTTTTTAAATTTTTTCTGCTGGCGATTTCTCGCTTTACAACCGCAGTGAACATTTAAAGTTGGTAGTAATAAGATGAAGATATTAATCGTGAATAATTGCAGTTATATGATAAATTAGAGTCAGCATAGCTTATCGTATCGAAACCAAGTGTTAGATATCACTTGTGTCGACTACCTTTCATTAGTTCCATTATATTATTACTTGCTGTCAATCGTATCTGATGATGACATCACACGAATCATTTTCCTCCAATTTATTCGGTCTCTGGTTGCGTCTTGCCAACTGCCTATGGGGATGTTAAAGTCCTTCAGGTTTCTTCTTCTGATGTCTTTCTACCTGTGATCCTTCTCTTAGTTGAGAGTACAGCATCTGCTTTGGTAGGCTGTCATCCGCAAGTCAGTTTAAGTGGCCACCTCATCTCAGGTTGCGTTGGACAAGTATTATAAGAATCAATAAAACAAATGTATTCGGCATAAAATCCAACCAACCAACCAAGCAACCATTTATGGTTTAGAAAATGTTTTCCCTTCAAATTTAACTCTCCGTCTCAATTTCCAGAGACTACAAGAACCATCTAGTCTAACATGAACCCTTGTAAATCTTTATAAAGATCCAAATACCTCCATCTTTAATAGTGTAAAAGAACTTAAGAGATAATACATGATCTACAAGAAAGTGCTGAAAAGTTATGGGGAAGGGTATGACTTTTTATTGTTGTTGTTGTTCTTCTTCTTCTCTTTTTCTTTTTTTATAATTTTTTATTTTTGGGAGATGGGGTGGGGGGTTAAATAAAACTTTAGAAACGATGTGCCAAGACTGCTGAACTGCAGGATAGATATCTTTGGTTTGGTTAGGTTTGGTTTGCTTTCTTTGTTTTAATGGCATATAAACCTTTGTGTGTTATGTAATGGCAAAGTCATTCTTGAAGAAGAACAGTAGTGGTACTATCTAACCCATAGGGGGGATGAAAAGGTTCATACATTTCCCAAGGGTATTAGTCAAAAAGTTTTTCGGAGCATTGTTTTCCAACTGATAAATCCAACTGATAACTCCAGTGACATGAAATAACCTGGAGGCCAAGCTCACATATGCCGGAACCCCAGTTTTGTCTCCCTTAAAAATATCCTTTCTCAAACACATGACGCCGGTTTGGATTCAGTTTTCCTTCTCCTAGCTTGGTTACCGTCTCTCTCTCTCTCTCTCCCCCCCCTCTCTCTTCTCTCTCTCTCTTCTCTCACTCGCTCATACCACAGCCATCTTTGTGTCGATTCTTAAATTAGTAGGGAATGCATCCATTCGCTACTGACATCGATAAAATCGTAGCCGCCCAATGCCTTCTCGGTAGAAGGTTTGTCTCCCTTAAAAAATCCTCTCTCAAAAACAGGACGCCGGTTTTGGATACAGTTTTCCTTCTCATAGCTTGGTTACCGTCTCTCTCTCTCTCTCTCTCTCTCTCTCTCTCTCTCTCTCTCTCTCTCTCTCTCTCTCTCATACCACAGCTATCTTTGTGTCGACTCTTAATTAGTGAGAATGCATTCATTGCTACTGACATCGATAAATCGTAGCCACCCATGCCTTGTCGTTGAACGGTGTTGCGCTCTTTCGCTTCACGAGACCACACAGACTCTGAAATGTTCCTACCAATCCTCTTCACAAGAAAGCAGCTGTACTGCCACTTGCCCCCTATCACACAGGCCATCCGAATGAGACGAACAGGATATGTTGGATACTGCTGAGAAAGCAAGGATGAGCTCATAAGTGACGTCATCCTATAGAAACCAGCACATGGATTGCTCAAATAGCTACATTGAACAGCTCTGCACGGATACTGGATGCTGCGCAGAGGACCTGCCAAGAGCGATGAATGGTGGCGAGAAATTGTCATGGATATCCGTGCTACTTACGCGACATGATGCTGCTGCTGATGATGATGATGAAGTGTGTGAGATAGATAGATAGATAGATACATAGATAGATACATACATACATACACACACACACACAGAGAGAGAGAGAGAGAGAGAGAGAGAATGGGAAAGTGAGGATCATGATAATGATGTTGAGGGGATGATGATCATATAAAGTAAAGTAAAATCGTCAGGGTGGCCTAAAGTCGGTATCAGCCAATCAGCGAGGGAGTCTATCCCCTTTTCAATAGCGCTAGAACAAGGAGATTGTTTCGGCATCTGAGGTGGAGCGCCATACCTACAATCAGCTCCTTACTTTACCGCACAGATCCCTGTGCTACTCATACGCTGAGTTGGCGAGGACCGGAATCGAACTAGGAACCATGTGGTTACTAGCCGAACGCTCTACCGACTGAGCTAACCCGGCCCTTGGTGATCATATAAGCAAGGGAAAATGAGTGATCATATCAACAGTGTGGGATAAAGTAAACAACCGAAAATGAGAGAGAACATGATGTTGATGATGATGATGATGATATAACCCCTTAGCAAGTTGAACGAAGTAAGAAAAAATGGATTGTGTTTCTACGTTTGATTTGCTAATTAAATGTATCGATTTTTTTTTCTAAACAGATTTTGACAAGTAAGATAAAAGTGAAATGCAAGTTATCGTAGAACATCGTAGTCAACTTTCATCCAATGGAGGTGATATTAAGTACACTAGCAGGGAAAAAACCGCCCCCAAGCTGTGTAAAAAAAAAAAAGAATTGAAAAATATTTCCTTAGGTGCGTGGTAGTTATAAATTTAATATTAATAAACTAAATTTTATGTAGTTCAATTGTGGAGAAAAATAAATTCTTTAAGTATACTACTAGCAGGGAAAAATTAGGTTAAAACAGCTATTTTTGTGCTTGTCTCAATTTCTTTGTAAACCAGTGTTATCAAGCCTCATCTCAAAAATTCAGAGAAATAGTCGGAAAGTGTTCAATCTAGATAGTAATACCCATGTTCATTAAAAGTACGACCGTTATCATCTTACAAAAGTCCATATTTCCCAGGGGCATTAACGCTATGTGAAATGCAAACAACCCCGAGCAGGATCATAACTTGTCTCGCTTTGTCCATTTCCTACGAGGATACACATTAGAACACACGCCTCTACAGTTGCCGGACAGTTTCCACTCAGTAAGGATAGAAGCCATGACAGTACTAATATTTATTATATCAAGTTTTCTTACCGTTATGACATGGCCGGACACCTATTTTATTGCTTTCCTTATATATTTTTCAATACAAAGATCGATTTTTCATACGAAACGCTATACACTAATGGGGACGTGTTATCGGTGTAATGGTATTAGGAAAAGGCCTTAACACAAATTTACCTGTCCTTTTAGCGTAATTTACAAATCGGCTTTAAACATAGAAAACAGAAATAAAGAGGTGGGAGGAGAGTATCTTGTGCAATTATCACTAATCTGTATTTCTTTAAACAACCAATCGCCAAACAGGACCTCATTTGTACCGAGAAAGAATCAGGTCATCACTAGTAACAAATAATCGTTGAATAAACACCATTTCCCCTTTTTGTTCTTTTCTTTCTTTCTTTCTTTCTTTCTTTCTTTCTTTCTTTCTTTCTCTCTTTCTTTCTTTTCTTGCTAGCTTGTTTTCTTTCTTTCTTTCTTTCTTACTTGCTGGTTTGATGTCTTTCTTTCTTTCTTTCTTTTTCTTTTTTCTTTCTTTCTTTCTTTTTTCTTGCTGGCTTGATGTCTTTCTTTCTTTCTTTCTTGCTGGCTTGTTTTCTTTCTTTCTTTCTTTCTTTCTTTCTTTCTTTCTTTCTTTTTTCTTGCTGGCTTGTTTTCTTTCTTTCTTTTTTTCTTGCTGGCTTGATGTCTTTCTTCCTTTCTTTTTCTTTTTTCTTTCTTTCTTTTTTTCTTGCTAGCTTGTTTTCTTTTTCTTTCTTTCTTTCTTTCTTTCTTTCTTTCTGTTTTTCTTGCTGACTTGATGCCTTTCTTTCTTTTTCTTTCTTTCTTTCTTTCTTTCTTTCTTTCTTTCTACTTGTTCTCAATCGTATCATTCTTTATTTCTATCGATATTTTTTCTACTTCTTGTCTCGTATCATCCATTCTTTCTTTCTTTCTTTCTTTCTTTCTTTCTTTCTTTCTTTCTTTCTTAACAATTCCTTCTTTATCCTCGATTATTTCTTTTATTCTTTCAATCATTCTGTATTTCTTTCTTTCTATTTTGTTCTCCCTCGTATCATCCATTCACCCCCCCTCTCGCTCTCTCTCTGTTTCGTTTTTTTTTTCTGTCTGTATTTCTTTCTTGTTAGGATGAAGTAGACTAACACTAAGAGAGTGCCAATTGCTGATACGGATAAATCTGAGTGGATTTATCCTTTCTTGACAAGAACCTCCACCAAAAACTTTAAAATCACTTGCTAAATCAAAGCAGAAGCTTTTAAACAGACCGTCTTGTCAGCGCTTGAGTAAATACCAGTGCGAAATATATTTTCCGGAGTGCTAAACGTGGACAAACATTTTAAGCACACAATGTACACGAAGGCGACATTAGTGCATAGAACAAAGAGGGAGAAAAATGTTCTTTAAAGACCCGCGGTGGCTTTGCAGAGTTTACTTAATACAAGAGGACTTAATGGAGGCATGGGTGATTGCGATCTGGGCCTAATTATAAAGCATATATATCGAGAGAGAGAGAGAGAGAGAGAGAGAGAGAGAGAGAGAGAGAGAGAGAGAGAGAGAGAGAGAGAGTCGCCAGGGCAGGCTTTTTAAAATGGACGACTGAAGGAGCGGTTGAAACATTGTAAGGAAATGGATCAGGCTGGCGATCACGTGATACTCATGGCGAACTGTTTATCCATTATCTTCAAAGTTTCGATTAAGGTAATTTGTTTCCACTGGTTTTGCTTATTGAACGTTTTGTAAATAATGCATTTTATTTAAAAAAGTTATTATATATATATATATATATATATATATATATATATATATATGCAAAAAGTAGAATATATATATATATATATATATATATATATATATATATATATATATGTATAGAGATATTTTCTACTTTTTGACAAATCTTCTATTCTGAAAAATTAACGTTACATTCATTCTTCATTTCTATCTTGGTATATACAGCTTTAAGATCTGTACTTACGGGAGTTCATATTGTAATTACGACTGTTGAAAACAGTTTCGCTGTTAATCAATGCTGTTAAGTCATTTTGAAAATTTGAATGTCATCCTTATGGCGAAACTCGAGTAGGTTATTTCTGTATACATTATCATACTAAATCTGCACTACTTACATATTGAGCACTTTATATTTGTTATAACGCTGACTTATCCGAGTAACACTTATACCAACCAAATATTGAGAACAACCCAATATTTTACATATATGAGCTAGAAAACAGTGGCTGAGGGTCTTATTATCCTGTGTATGATGTTAAAATATATCTGATGTTGCAGTTCCAGTTCTGGAGCTCTGAGGAATATGGAGTACCCTTCATAATCATTACTCCCAGTTCAAGTTCTGGTGCTCTGGGGAATGTAGAGTACCCCTTCATCACCATTACTCCCAGTTCCAGTTCTGGAGCTCTGGGGAATGTGGAGTACTCCTTCATCACCATTACTCCCAGTTCCAGTTCTGGTGCTCTGGGGAATGTGGATACTCATCATTACTCGTTCTTCCTCTGGGGAATGTGGAGTACTCCTTCATCACCATTACTCCAGTTCCAGTTCTAGAGCTCTGGGGAATGTGGAGTACTCCTTCATCACCATTACTCCCAGTTCCAGTTCTGGTGCTCTGGGAATGTGGAGTACCCCTTCATAATCATTACTCCCAGTTCCAGATCTGGTGCTCTGGGGAATGTGGAGTACCCCTTCATCATCATTACTCCAGTTCCAGTTCTGGTGCTCTGGGGAATGTGAGTACCCCTTCATCACCATTACTCCCAGTTCCAGTTCTGGAGCTCTGGGGAATGTGGAGTACCCCTTCATAACCATTACTCCCAGTTCCAGTTCTAGAGCTCTGGGAATGTGGAGTACCCCTTCATCACCATTACTCCCAGTTCTAGTTCTGGTGCTCTGGGGAATGTGGAGTACCCCTTCATCACCATTACTCCCAGTTCCAGTTCTGGTGCTCTGGGAATGTGGAGTACCCCTTCATCATCATTACTCCCAGTTCCAGTTCTAGAGCTCTGGGAATGTGGAGTACTCCTTCATCACCATTACTCCCAGTTCCAGTTCTGGTGCTCTGGGGAATGTGGAGTACCCCTTCATCACCATTACTCCCAGTTCCAGTTCTGGTGCTCTGGGGAATGTGGAGTACCCTTCATCACATTACTCCCAGTTCCAGTTCTGGCTCTGAGGAATGTGAGTACCCCTTCATCATCATTACTCCCAGTTCCAGTTCTGGTGCTCTGGGGAATGTGGAGTACCCCTTCATCACCATTACACCCAGTTCCAGTTCTGGTGCTCTGGGAATGTGGAGTACCCCTTCATCACCATTACTCCCAGTTCCAGTTCTGGTGCTCTGGGGAATGTGGTGTACCCCTTCATCACCATTACTCCAGTTCCAGTTCTGGAGCTCTGAGGAATGTGGAGTACCCCTTCATCATCATTACTCCCAGTTCCAGTTCTGGAGCTCTGGGGAATGTGGAGTACCCCTTCATCATCATTACTCCCAGTTCCAGTTCTGGAGCTCTGGGGAATGTGGAGTACCCCTTCATCACTATTACTCCCAGTTCCAGTTCTGGTGCTCTGGGGAATGTGGAGTACCCCTTCATCACTATTACTCCCAGTTCCAGTTCTGGTGCTCTGGGGAATGTGGAGTACCCCTTCATCACCATTACTCCCAGTTCCAGTTCTGGAGCTCAGGGGAATATAGTGTACTGTTGCAGATTGACTGTTTGTTTTGCGCGGGATGACGAAGATAACAAAGGACTTTGTCCTGGTGGTAGCGAACAAAGAAAACGTGTAGGCGTTTGAGAGCAACAAAAGACTTCATCTGGACAAACGCTAATTTGAACAAAGAGAAAGGACTTCCGGTCAAGGAACAAAAGAATGTGTGGGCGGTCGTCAGTATTTAAGCAGGTCATCAGGTAGCCCAAGACAGACCCGAAGAGAGACCCCAACAGACCCGAGGGAGACGGCGAAGAGAGCACAAGGTGTCTGACCGTCGACACGGTCGTGCGGGCAGTGATGCTCGCCCACCCCGTTCACCCCCCGATCGCCAGCCTGTAACATTCGTAGCGCCGTTGTCCAGCTCGTCCACCCACACGCACCCACCACGAGATGAAATAAATAAACGTTAAAAGTCTTACTACTACATATGTCTACGTGTGAATCTTTATACCCCATTACTAACACATACGACCCAGCAACAGTACGTAACATGTCCGATTTTGTGGCCTGAATAGAGCCCTATGCAACAGTACCCCTTCATCATCATTACTCCCAGGTCTACTATGAACCGGAGTGGTAGTACTGGGGGAATTCTCGCTAGATCACTGAAGTTAAGAATCGATGTGTCTGTTTATTACTATAGACTAGCAAGTATTTACGCCTTCCGGGCGTAAGCATTTAAGCATTAGTGTAAATATATAAATAAGGAAGACTAACGAAATTAAATAAGAATGCACATAAAAAGATTACACCTAATTTGATTATATTTTAATTAGTTCCCATGAAAAAAATCATTATCTAAAATTTGTTTGCAATTATTGTATATATATTTAACAACCCTCTGCGCGAGCAGAATGTGACACAAAGTCAGTTTCTTAAGCGCAGATTAACAGGTTTTAATTCAGAATTTTTCTTCTCCTAGACTGGTTACCTAACCAAGGTTAATGAGCCCACTCTGCCCTACTATTTACCCATAGCTGGAGAGGAGTAATTGGATACATACCTTTTCCAAGGTTATTAGCGCTATGTAAAAAGCAAACAGCCTCGTCCGGGATTTGAACTCGGGTCGACGATTCTATTTCCCACGACTCCAACCATTACACTACACATCTCCCTTGCAATTATTGTATAGCCCTTTTTTAAGATGATGTGTTTTACGATATTGTAGTATTGTGTATTTGTGATAGTACACCCCCGTACCCGTATACCCGTAGACCTATGCTTATATGCTTAGTTTCGCTTTCTTCTTAGCTGGTTCTGTTATTAAGTTGATTTAATATTCTTTATCTTCTATCTGTTATGTGGAGCTTGTTTTTTTATTAACGAACACAAGACTTCCTTCTGTTATTTAGTGCTCTTTATTTTTTTTAATAAACTCATTTAGAGAAACACGCGTGTAAGAATTTAGCTTTAAACAGGAGACCGCTATTTTGCTTTCTGCCCATTCAGCGCCCAGCCAAAAACCTATTTCTCTAAACTAACTTTCTAACATTTGCTCTTGAATAATAAAATGAATAGAATATAAACAAGCAAAAAGAATAAATAAAAAACAAAATTAATAAAAAGATAGAACAAATAAATTAAACAAATATAAAACAAAAAAATAAATAAACTAAATAAGGGTAAGTATAGTAAGTAAAGTCATCGGGGATGCCTAAAGTCGGTATCAGCCAGACAGCGAGGGAGTATATCATCTTTTTACTAGCGCTAAACCAAGGAGATTGTTTTTTAGCGTATGAGGTGAGACGCTACACCTACCATCAGCTCCTCAATTTACCGCTCAGAATCATGTACTGATACGCTGGGGTGGCGAGGGCCGGTATCGAACCAGGAACCTTGTGGTTCCCAGGCGTACACTCTACCGACTGAGCCTCAAAAACAGGTTAAAATTTACCAATCAAATAACCCGAATTCTTCCGCAAAACCGTTAGTATTGATTCTAATAGGTTAAAGAATAGAGCACTAGGATTAGAGATCCCTAAAACCAAATAATTCTTATAAAATCCGGTTTTGTTCGAAGCAGTATGCAAATTAACCACACCATATATAATATAAACCTTTTTTTGTTAGTGATATATAAGACACCTTGCAGGATTTTAAATGGGCTGTTTTGAGTCAAATCGAACTCCGATTTTCATAAAGACCTCGTCTATAATTAATATCTACTCTATTTTATGGATAAATGATTTTACTATAATTAATCATAGTCAAAACCATTTATACATAAAATAGAGTAGATATTATTTATAGACAAGGTCTTTATGAAAATCCGAGTTCGATTTATCTCAAAACAGCCCATAATCATTGATAAACTGACGCTATACCTGAAATATGACGTAAGCAGTGACGTAGTTATGATTACAGAGAGAAAATCACCGAATCTCCATTATAATAAGATGAGTCACCATATAAGCAACATAAGGAATTGTGACAAAACGAATATCGAAACGATTTGATGTCGTCTTTAAATGGCCCGAAAATTGTTGATAAGCCGTAAAACCAAGCAAGCAAGCAACGTCTTTCAAATAGGATGATGGAGCTTTAAAGTGTCTCTGAAAGATGGAAAATCATTGATGTGATCACTATTTGCTGTTTGTCAAACACCCCCCGCCCCCACACACACTTGTTTCTCCTGCAATCTCAGCAGTATGTTATGGAGAGGCACATTTTAAAATGCGCCCTTAACATGTCAGTTTAAACGATTTCATAAACAAGACACTTAAGCTTTTTGATGTAAATCTATACACTACTACTCGTGTTCCTTAAAAGTACATCCATTTTCATCTTGCAATACACCCTATGGTTAAGAATGAGACCGTCCAAATAATGCAAGAGGAAAGGCATAAAATGTAAATCCTGGTTAGCTGCTGTTGCTTAAATTTTTATTTCTTATGAGTGTCGTCACATCAAAAATAATGAACTATTCCATTTTTATTATAAAGAATGTTTCCTACCACTAATTAATGTTAGGAAAAATGCCCCTAGAGCTAAACTAAAGGCAACCAGCCAGAAAGATAGACGTCATAAATGGAAAGACCACTTCCAGAAACTCTTAGGAAATCCACCTAAAAACATAGAAAATAAAACCCAAAAAATGTAGATGACCAATTAGACATCAAGCTATGGGACTTCGTGATAGAAGAATTAAACGAAGTCCTGAGAAAACCAAAACGAAGGAAAGCTGCAAGACTCAACGAAATACCCCCCCCCACACACACACACACCAGAGGCATGTAAAATGAGGAAATTTGAGGACATTCTATTCAGGCTGTGCAATGTAGTATATAAGTAAAATCGAATAGATATGTGGACAAAAAACTTCATCATCCCATTCCCCAAAAAAGAGGAGCTTGATACCGCCAAGAACTACAGCGGTATAACTCTTACTGCTAGAGCTGCTAAGATATACAAGCCCTCTTTCTTAATCGCATACGACCCGAAATAGAGAAAATCCTCAGAAAAAACCAAAACGGATTCCGTAAGAATCGATTCACAACATCACAGATTTTGGCAGTCCGTCGAATCATAGAAGGGGTACGAGCAAAGAATCTCGAAGTAACCCTACTATTTAAGGATTTCTCCTAGACATTTGACTCCATATACAGAGGGAAAATGGAGCAAATACTATTACCATATGGTCACCCCAAAGAAAATGTTACCGCTATAATGATGCTCTACAAAGACACTAAAGCAATGGTACAATCACCAGACGGCAATACAGACTTCTTTGACATAATAGCTAGAGTCTTACAAGGAGATACCCTAGCACTGTATATATTCATAATATGCCTAGACTATTTACTTCGAACTTCATTAGATCCCATAAGAGAAAAAGACCTAACACTTAAAAAGGCAAGAAGCAGACGAATATCCCGTGCAGACTATTACGGATGCGGACTACGGAGATGATCTGGCACAGATACACCTGCCGAATCCCTGCTGCACAGCCTAAAGAAGTCAGCGCAGAACATCGGTCTATATGCGAACTCCAATAAAACAGAGTTCATATGCTTTAAAAAGAAAGGCGATATCTCCGCGCTCGACGCTAAGCCTCTAAAGCCAGTAGAACAATTCACATACCTAGGTAGTCATATCTCATTCACAGAAAGCGATGTTGATGCACGCATTGGGAAGACATGGTCCGCTATAAACAGACTGTCAGTTATATGGAAGTCAGACCTCCCCGAAAAGTTGAAAAGACAATTCTTCCAGGTCGTGTTGGTGTCGGTGCTGTTGTATGACTGCACCACTTGCGTGGACCTTGACAAAGCGCCTGGAAAAGAATGACTGGGAGCTGCACAAGGATGCTGTGTGTGATCCTGAACAAATTGTGGAAGCAACATCCTACAAGAAAGCAGCTATATGGCCTTCTGCCCCCGTTATACAAACCATCAGAGTAAGGCGAACAAGACATACCGGACACTGCTGGAGAAGTAAGGATGAACTAATAAGCGACGTCCTTCTGTGGAAACTTGCGCAGGGCCATATTAAAGGGGCGGTCCGGCGAAGACCTACATAGACCATTTATGTGCAGATACAGCATGCCAAGCGACACGATGATGATTATAAGAAAAAAGAAAAAGAAAAAGGCTATGCTACACAAAGATATATAATAAGAAAGAAAGAGAGTAGGGAAATAGAGAGAGAGGTATTGAGCGCGTGGAAGCGATAACGCTAATCTGTTTCAATTGAACATAACGAAAAGATAAAAAGAAGGAAAGAAAGAAAAAAGAGGGAAAGAGTGTTGAATCAAGATTATTATACTTTTTACATATTGAAATATTTTTTCAATAGCTCTAAAGTAAATATATCAAACGTTGTAATAATTTAATTATCAAACTGAATTATATCCACAGGTCCTGCTAGTCAAACATTTAACCTAGCCCACTCGTTTCAGCAGCACATTCAGCATTAAGTTATGGAAATGCTCATTTAAAAATGCGTCCTTCAGATGTGAGGTTTTACGATTTCATAAACAATGCACTTGAGATTTTAATAATTACAAATAATGGTCGAAGATATGCTGCTGATATCGATAAAACAAAAAAAGTAGGACTCGTTTCATTTTTTCCCCCTTTTCAATGGTATATCAGCCAATCAGCGAGGGAGTCTATCCCCTTTTCACTAGCGCCAGACCAAGGAGATTGTTTGTTGCGTCTGAGGTGGAGCGCCATACCTACCATCAGCTCCTTACTTTACCGCACAGATCCCTGTGCTACTAATACGCTGAGTTGGCAAGGGCCGGGATCGAAAAAAATAAAATACAAATCTTATTATAACGGAGATTCGGTGTCTGTCTGTCTGTCTATAACCAAAACAACGTCACTGCTTACGTCACTAAACCCTTAGGAACTATTGGAAATTCGATAGTAAATTATCTCTCCCTGTCGCTAGGGGGAGAATCGCCAACATCGTATGTTGGCGCCAAAACCAAAATCTTAATTTATCGCATAGCAGTTACTGGAGGAGAGACGTAAAAATAAACGCTCTCATCACTTAGCCCCAAAACAGGGCCCACTTATCTACGTGCCGTTGACCTGAACGGAGGCATTTTTTCACAGCACACTTTTCTAAGACATTGTGTCAGCATACTACACAAGGCTGTCACAATAGCATACTTACCAGAAGGCTGAGACCCAAATAGTCTACTTGAAGAGGGCCCCATCCACCGTCATTTAAAGGAACAGTTAACCAGGCGAGAAGCTTCTAAAATAGGATCCCCTACTTTCACTTATCACAGAACCGGTTACCAGGGAAGAACATGAAAACAAGCGTCCTATCAACTTTCCAACCAGTGACTGTTATCACCATAACCCCGAACACTGCTTAACTCACAGATAAGTCTTGTAGCAAATACCAATAAAATTTGCAAAAACCTTTATGTAATTTTTGTTATTACAAGTGTCTGCATTTTACTTTCGTATTTGTTCCTTCTTTGACCGAAATAGCCATTCTACGGAGAAATAAGAGCTCCAACGAATCCCCGTAAATACTCTTAGAACTGCGTAAGTTTATCAATGAGTATTCAACTTATTGACAAAATCATTCATACATAGAATATATCTTATTTATCAACGATGTCTCTATGAAAAAATCAGAGTTAGATTTGCCTCAAAACAGCCCATATTATTAGTGTGTTTAAAATCAAACAAATGTCTCTCATATATCATTAAAAAAAAGCTCTTCTTTATATATAATGTCGTCAATGTGCATACTGGTTTTAAATAAAACTGGTTTAATAAATAATTACTTGGTCTTATTGATCGCTAATGTTATTATTTTCTGTTCTCCAACGTAATAAAATCAGTCCTATGTATGATTTTATACAGAAACCAATTAAAATATGAAAAAAGCCAAGCACAAAGGGTTCGGGACAAAATTCCAACGGGGCACAGATTCTCTGTAATCACCGTTTCCTTGAAATCATCAGTTCAAATCTTTTGTCAGATTATCAATAAAAACCACTCTCTCCGTTGTCGACAAGGTCACTCCTCCCACCGCCTGGTTTGTTCTGCCCCAATGTAAACAACTACCCGCTTTTCTTAGAGCTTACCCAGCCGCCATGCAAATTATATCTCGTGCCGTTCAAGACTTTCCTGCACGGCACAGACGATTCTTTGCCGCTTACGTCAGGGGCGATCGACTATGCCCATTATATAATTAAAATAAGTGTAAGCTATTTATGTGCGTTCTTATTTAAATTCGTTTGCCTTTTTTAATTAATTACATTTCATTAGATTAAAACGTAAAGACTTACTCGCATAGGGCGCATATTTCTGCGAGTAATTTCAAATAATGGTCGGAAATTTGTTGTCGAAATCCCCCCACCCCAAATACAAATCTTATTATAATGGGGATTCGGTGTCTGTCTGTCTGTAACCGAAACCACGTCACTGCTTACGTCACTAAACCCTTAGGAATTGCGTAAGTTTAACAATGAGTATTCAATTTATTGATAAAATCCTTAATACATATTTTGGAGATTTAGAGAGTTTTAATTTTTTTCTGTGGTAAAATTTATGGGGTGGCAAGAGATGTAATGTTTTAGGTTAAAAAAAGGTAGCTGGTTATTCTTGGTGCGTATTCCTAGGGTTAGCATTTAACCCCATCTTATTTGGTGTTTGCGCTGAAAAGGGAATAAATCAAAGAACGGAAAGAAAGAGACGAAGACAGAAGGTGATTTTATGATTTAAGTTTTATTCACGGGTCATAGCCACCGCGAGACAAGGAAATATTTCCCTGGACACTTATAGTTCTATACACGGTTAAGTCAGAATGGCCAGGATTATTTCTTGAGGATCAAAAGTCGGTCCTTTTTCCCGGACATGCTCGGAGAGTTCTTCTGGTGAATGCTTATGGGAGTTGTTTTTTTTTCAAATTTTAATTTTGATTTTATTTTATTCCCCACAGATTTCATCAGTATTATTCAACTGTTCAACATTTAAAAGATAACGTTCAATTCATTCTTTATTTCCATCTTGGTAAATTCGGCTTTAAACTTGGTACTTTTTTTGCACACCTTGTATTCGGAAAAAAAATTAAAGGAAGGTTTTTCTGTTTCAGAATACAAGTTGTGTCAAAAAGTACAAAAAAATCTCGATGCTTTTTTTGACACAGCTTGTATATATTTTGCTAAATGTAATTCCATCTACCCCTAATGATGACATATCAGAGTGCTGAAAGTAATTGGGACGAAAACATGGGTGGACTAATGTGTGTGTGTGTGTGTGTGTGTGTGTGTGTGTGTGTGTGTGTGTCTTACTGAAAGACTCGCATATGCAAATCTCGAACCAAATAAAACGTGGTTCGAGAATCGCAGCATAGGCGAGAAACTGTCAGTAACAATGCGTCTTTAACTTCATGTGCACGCCACCGTATATATATATTATATATATATATATATATATATATTATATATATATATAGAAGAGAGAGAGAGAGAGAGAGAGAGAGATGAGAGGTATCTCAAACTTGGTAGTAAGGGATAATTCTATATGTGATTTGTATACTGTTTATTATTGTATGATCCAGTATGTATAAATACAGTGAATCTTTAAATCACTAAAAAGAGCTCAATGTATAATAAACTTTTTAGATTATATACAGAGCAATATTTATCTTTGAAAGGAAGGAAAAACTCAACACCGTTATTCCATAATGAATTTATTTCGACCAAAATTATAATTTCATAATAAATTTATTTCGACCAAAATTCCATAATAAATTTATTTCAACCAAAATTGTTTCCAATTTTGGTCGAAATAAATTTATTATGGAATAACGGTGTTGAGTTTTTCCTTCCTTTCAAAGATATATATATATATATATATATATATATATATATATATATATATATATATATATATTATTATTATTATTATTATTATTAATTGTATACACAGTAATAACCTACTGGAGTTTCCCCATAAGGATCTTCAGGGTTAAATCCATTGTGGCCAATTTCACCGGTAAGTCACCATTTTCACATATATATATATATATGTATATATATGTGTGTATTTTATAATTTGCCTGAAGCATTGTGTTTATATTGGTTTGGTGGTTGGTTTTGAAGGCTATCACAATGCAAGTGGTTAGAAAAATGGTGATTTTTGATTACCTTTGATTTATTCTCTTAATATTTCGAGATAAAGATCTTTTGGTCAGACGATATTTGAAAGTTTGAAGCTAGGAAATATTAGAAAGCTGCCAGACCATTCTTAGAAACAGCTCCAAACTTTCAGAAATCTTCTGACGAAGAGATCTTTATCTCGAAATATTGAGAATAAATCAAAGATAAACAAACAACATCATAGTTACCCCATATTTCTTTACACTTGCATGGTGATAGACTTCAAAACCAACCACCAAACAAATATCTATCTATCTATCTCATTATCTCTCTCTCTCTCTCTCTCTCTATATATATATATATATATATATATATATATATATATATATATATATATATATATATATATATATGATCGTAAATTATAAACATATTTCCAGAAACAACAATTTGGCATAGAATGATTCGGGTAAAAATAGGCCAAATAATTTCCATAAATTTCGTTACCCAGATCTCAAGTGAATTTTGGTTTATTTTGAATTCTACTCTATTTTTTTCTCCCATACAATTGTTTTATTTGCTGACCGCAGAAAATAGGTCATCACTAACATTAAAATGAATAAATCAATTTTTACCTTTCAAATTTGAAACACTTCGTCGAAAATGAATGTTTAATGCAACAAAACAGTTGGTTTTGGTTGGTTGGTTGGGTTTTTATGGCTAGTCAACCCTTGGTTTATTTTTTGCCGAATATGTTTCTGTTTGAATCGTTTTGATATTTCGGACTCTTGTCGCCATTTTTATTGCTAGTAGAAGCGGCTACCCGGCATTGCCTGGGTAGAGAGGGAATTTAAAAAGTTAGTCTCACAGATTTCTGGATTGTTTCGGTCTTCCATAATTAATTTGATTATGTTTTAATTCCAAACGCCACCGATGACTTTCCCTTCTTTTACTATTCAATTCCAAGATACTAATAAAATCTTCATTATTTTTTCCACAAAAAGCAATCTTTGGTGATAGTAAATGTGTATATATATTAATTTGTCATTAATTGTTTTATTTTTGTAGTCTTCTCCGGACACACATACATACACACCTCAACTGTCTTTATATATGTATAGATAAACATAATGTTCAGGCCACACTAACCTCGCGTTCTGTTCAGATGTTTTTTTGAAAAGATCCCGATGTTACTGTGGCCTGAACATTGTGTTTGTACATAATAAGGATGAGGATAACATTCCCATATGTCAAAATTATCTGAGATTATTTCATTGACATTTGGATTCCCTTGGACGACGGACTTACAAGGAATACGTTAACACCGGATTCTTATTGGCAGCCATCCTTCGTTCCAGATGTAATGAATAAGTAAGCAAGCCAATAAGAATCCGGTGTTAACGTATTCCTTGTAAGTCCGTCGTCCAAGGGAATCCATATGTCAATGAAATAATCTCAGATTGGGTCTCTATTAATACAGCAGAAGCAGCAGCAGCAGCAGAGCCAGTGATTGGACAATAAGAATCCTTCTCAGGTCACGTGTTTATAGTCGAGTCTATAAGTAGAAGTGACCATTTACCTTATGCCTTATATATATCACAAAATCCAACACTTATCAAGTCTCATCTCATAAATACTTATAAGTGTAAGTGCGTTTTTGTTTATCCCTTCTTGTAGGGTATTTACAATTTTTTTACACATCTTTTAAACTCATTTTCCTATCTATTTACACCAATGAAGGGGCCCAAATAGGGACTACCACACAGGGTCAGAAATAGACACAGGTGAAATGGTGAGAAAGGGATACTCCACACCCCCAACAGCCTCAGAATAGGGACCGAGGTGCAGTTTGTTAGGTTATTTTTGTCATATAAGGTGTGCTGAAGTCCACCATTTAATTTTAAAGACTGCGTGGGCGGGTGGTTTAAAGCCATCCAATAAACAGCTCTAATACGTGGTTTGTTAACTTTTTAATCGCCGATCTTGAAAGCCGTTCATTTGCTAGTATTCTACTCTGGCGAACTGATCAGCAACCAAAGAACAATGAAAGGATTCTACCCAACACTAAGGAACACCGATGAACAATAAAAAGGATTCTACTTAACACTAAGGAACACCCGTGAATTCTTCACTAAGGAACACTTAAATTAAATACTCTTTGATAAACTAACACGTTTCCGAGTGTATTGGGACGTAAGCAATGATTAGTTTCCATTACAAATAGACACCGAATCTCTATTATAATACGATATATATATATATAATATATATATATATATAATATATATATATATATATATAATATCTTATTATAATGGAGATTGTGTGTTTTTCTGTCTGTAACCGAAACTATATTACTACTCAAGTCACAATTCCCTTAATTATTTACGTCAAATTCTCAATGATTTTATTTTTTTTAAACCTTCAATTATAAATAAAATTGTTTTACATTATTAATACTGTTGACCATATCTACGTACTAATAACATGCAATTATATTTATATATACAACAAAATAGCGGTTTACAGTTTGAACGAGAAGGCTAATTTGCATATTGATATTTAAAATTTTATTTTAATAAATATGTGCTTGTATTATTGATTTCTATTGTTTGGTTTTATCTTAAGAATATAAACAAAAATCTCGTGGATAAATCTTAAAAGAAATTTATTTACAAAAAAAATAACTGTATTTTATCTTTACTTCCTATTTAACTGAATAGTTAAATTAGGAAAAATAACAATGAAAGACAAGAGTGATGGAAGAGTAAGTTTCAGTTCTATTTTTGATTATACCCCCTCTGTTTCAGATCTTTTTATCTGCATTCTTAGTCAGTTTCATTAGCCTTTCTAATTTAATATGATATTTATTATATCAAAACTTAAATACTTGCACCCGGAGGGTGCATATATTTGCTAGTAATATATATATATATAGTATAATAATAATTTTCCGTAATAAATGAGTAAATAATCCAAAATGCTCAATAATTAAAATCATCAGAGCAGTAATAGACTAAAATTAATCTATATATTTAATATAATATAATATATATAAGTTGTGTCAGAAAAGTATCGAGATTTTTGTACTTTTTACACACCTTGTATTTTGAAAAAAAAATAACGTTCCATTCATTCTTCATTTCTATCTTGGTAAATACAGCTTTAAACTTGGTACTTTTTTGACACATCTTGTATTCTGAAAAATAAATCGATCAACTGAATGTTGTTATTTTTTTCCAGAATACAAGGTGTATCAAAAAGTGAAAACAATTTCGATAATTTTTGACACACCTTGTATTTATATATTGAATCACTCACTTATTTCACAAACTAATGCACACGTACTTATTGATGGCTTAGTAAGAAGAAATAAAAAAAATCTTGAAATAAATCACTGTACACAGTGCAAATTTGCTTAGCGTGACCCAACTGCATATCTGAGTCAGTTTACCGTTTTCGAACGCCACGGTCTTTGTTTGTACCTTGCGTGTCGCTCGGAAGTTTTCATTACTTTTTTCGCTTGCAAAATTAAAGATGTGACCCAGTAGCCAACCTTTCACTTCTGAATTTATTTTCACTTTCACCTAAAAGACTAAATCTTCTTTTTAATGCATATTATAAAAAAGAGACGAAAAAAGATTTGAAAAAAAACAAACAAAAAAAAAAAAAAACGGTGCAGGTTATTTTTAATTTTGTTTATTTTTTCATATAGATTTTTTAAACAATTTTCTCGCGGTTTCTCTCCGGATTTTCTTTCTTTCCAGTCGACTGTTAATCAATAATATTTATTCTTTTCGTTTTTCTTTATTTAAAAAAAGAAGAAATTGTTTAGATTCTTATTGAAATATCTCGAATGGATGTTTCTTTTGTTCTTCTTTCTTTCTTTCTTCCTACCTTTCTTTCTTTCTCTTT
>CM042138.1:17692047-17697047 GCA_023376005.1 Doryteuthis pealeii | reverse complement strand
ATACTCCGGTTTTTAACACGACAAAAGAATTTAACATTAAAACATTACACAATACAAACAAATTAAGTTTCTATTTTTCTCATTGTCAATGAATACTTATTTAATCTGCATTAAAATACAGCCATTCTATGTAGACATCTACATTAATCATTTATGAATAGGCCCAAATAATGCCTTGGGATATTTTCTTTTTGCACATATACATTTATTTCGAATGCAATCTCCTTTTTCATAAACAAAACAAGAGAAAATATCACTTTTCACATCCAAATGATTAATGCTTAAAGAACCTGCCCGGTGGGCAAGTGAAACAATATCTTATTATAATGGAGATTTGTGTCTGTTGTGTCTTGTAACTGAAAATACGTCATTGCGTACGTCACAATACCCTAGGGAATTGTTTTTTTTTATCAGTGTGTATCTATTTATAGTTAAAGTCATCAACACAGAATAAATCTTACTAACGATGTCACATGAAAATCTGAGATAATTTATTACAAACATCCAATGTTATTAGTGTGTTTAAAATCTTGCAATGTGTCTTATATATCCACTTAGATGCTTAAGCCTTAACATAATATATGGCGTGGTTAACACCTGAAGAAGAATGGAAGCATTCTTACGGAAACTTTGTGTTTATAACAATAAAAATGTAAATCGTTTTACAAAGGAGTTCGGAGTTTGTAAACGAAGCTCCATCACTGAATTGCGTAATTTCATCTATGATAATCAAAAGATTGATGCATATAATAAATCATTATTTATTACCGATGTCTCTATGAAAATTAGATTTGCCTCAAAACAGCCCATATTAGTAATGCATTTTAAAATTCTGCAATGGGCCTTATATATCACGAAGAATAAAAGTTCACATTATATATGGTGTTGTTAATTTGCATACCCGGTTTTAACAAAACCGGGTTTAATAACTAATTACTTGGTGTTAATAATCTCTTTAAGGAACGGTTTAGCTCAGTCGGTAAAGCGTTCGACAAGAATCACAACGTCCTGGTCCGATTTCGACCCTCGCCAATCAGCGTATGAGTAGCACATGACCTGTGTGGTAAAGTGAGGAGCTGATGGTAGGTGTGGAGCTGCGACCTCAGACGCTAGATAATCTCCTTGGTCTAGCCTCAAGTGAAACGGGGATAAGACTTTTTCCCCCTCCCGCGGGGTCTGGCTTCATACGACATTAGGCCCACCATGCGCGTGGCACCAGACGACTTTACTTATTACTTTTTATTGGTGCTATGTTTATATTGCTGTGTGTTCCACCGATATATAAAGATCAATGCCTTTATTTTATATAAAGCCTTGTAAAACTATTTCTATTATTTTTATATTTAAATTGTATATTTAAATATAACAATTTAATGTAATATTCTGTTAACCACTATTAATACATTACAGCTAGGTCTGCTGATAAAAATGACATTTTCCTTTACAGATTTGATGGTTTTTTAGTAAAAGATCTGACCAGGATATCATGGTCTAGTGTAACAGTCAGTTTCACAGTTGGGATTTTGCTAATGAAATAACAGTATTTTTAATAGATGATATCTTGGTAAGCAGTTATGTATATGGTATTAACACTATTTGTTATAAGAACAAAGAACATTACTACCAACAACATATCTAAAAGATATAAGTAAATAGAAGCATCATCGTATCTAAATTTTTAATAAAGATATACTCATAGGCATTTACTCAATTTATTATAAAAATTTAGGAGAAATAAATACCAATCTATGTGGCTTTGTATTCCAGGGAACATAGTGTTACATAATTATCTAGAACTAATATTTATGGCAATAGTGTAGAAATCATAATGGCGATTAGTGCAGCTGATGGCCTTGAGAGATGAGTGACGGGCTTGACTCCACTCTCATATGCATTAGGGAGATAAATCGTGAGAACCGAAGGCATGGAAGACCCTAATCTTCCGGTTTTAAGGATAGAAGTAACTCAGTCAGTTAGAAGTTAGAAGCGAGCTCGTAGGATGTAGGATGCTGCGCAGACGTCTGGTTTGGGGATTAACAATAAAATAAGATCAAAAGTAAATCGGAGTCTTGTGTTTATTATCTAAAACTACAATGACACAGGGGTTCTGATAACCGAGAAATCCCCATAGAAAACCAGACCCAAAGTCCCCAAAGAAAGTCCAGACCTTAGGAGATTCCAGACCCAGACGCAACGATGTTAGAAAGATTACCAGTCAAGGTGACAGAAGAACAAAGCCGGCCAGAGAAAGACGACTAGAAGTAAGAAGTAAGAAAGGTATACCAAACATAGGATTATAAGATTTTGAAAAGAAGATTGTTGCTCAAAATGAAGGAACCAGTGTCAGAATAATATTGGAATTTATTAAATACTTTCACTTGTGAGCATACAATTAAAATATATTTATTTTAGAATTAAAAAAACCGACATGCTAAAGACACGCCACTAAGATTATGTCTACTACTATAATTGTTCATGAGGAATGGGATGAACAGATAAACAAAAGCGATGCTTAGTGAATTTCAGTCTAATTCGTGAAAATTTATATTCTAAGACACGAGATCCAGTCTGGAAACCACTTTGAAGATCCAACGATTATTAAAATTTTACTTTAAGAGATAATAATTGTATTATTAATGACCCACAGAGGTTGATATGCCGTCAAAAAACAAAACAAATAAATAAGAGTAAATTTTGGTCATTTACATATAATTATTGATATAATGAATATGTAAATACCTTGGTACCCCCTCACTATAATCTGATTGGACAGTGTCATATGTAAATAGTCGACACTGTGTTGGTCCAAGTACCTTATGCCTCACCCGCTCAGGCGGGGGTCCAGTGAGCTTCGGCCACTGGACCGGTGAGATGGTAAATTAATAGCGTCGATCTCAGAGGGCCATCCCTCCAGGCAATACCTGCCCCTTGACTTAAAGGGGCAGGGTGGTTTATTTCCCAGCGCCTGAGGGCCCCTTGAGGGGAATGCCGAGGGATCGACGCAATTTTTCCACCTGCCACCCCATGAGTCTCGGCTTGTGGGTGGTCGCACGTAAATAGGGCCTTCGTGCCTGACCCGGTACGTGTGGGGTACTGGGAAAATAAAACCTTTATGCCTACAAGCTAACTTTACTCGCAAGACGACACCACGACTGCTCAGAGACGGATTACTATTTCGATGTACCAATTACTACTGCGATAATATACCGACTACCAACTTCAAGAATATATCCATTAACCCGGATATATAAATTATTTTAGTGAATACTTACAGTTAAGACTCATTAAGTGGTAATACCTGTTAGGGTCCCATCTATAGGTTAAATAGATCAAAAAGTGAGTTTTTAAAGTCTGTTAAAAAAAGTTTGATACCCAACAAGAATAAATAAAACTAAACGTTTTCGGTATAAAATAACCCGAGCTTTGTCATGCCGTAAAACCCAACCAACGACTTATAATATCCATTTTCATTGTATAATGAAATAAAAGATTAACAAAGTAATTACTGTGCTCAATATAACTTAACTATGATCCTATTCAGTGGAGAATTCTTCTATATTTAGAGTGTATTGATCCAGGGGAGAATTAAACACTTATAATTAAGACTCATTAATCCTTTTTCTCTGAATATTTGAGATGAGGCTTGAAGATTAGTATTATCTGCGTTATTCGGACTATTGTCCCCATTTTCATTGTTATTTGTACAACGTTTCGGTCGATATGCCCTCCGACCTTCTTCAGGTATTCGACACATGGCTTAGTGAATAAGGTAGTTAGGTTAAGTGACAGTTATCTCTGGATCCTGAATTCAATCCTGAGTAGAGGCAGTTAGAAAAATAATTAATACAACTCCTACCCCAGCTATGGTTGGCGGAATGAGAACAGGATACCCCCGTGGACTGAAGAAAGGGTTAGGTTCAAAGTTCCGTGATAGCTCCCGATTACGACAGGAAAGTTTCCGAGTTTGAAAAGAAGGTTTCCGAGTCCGAGAAGGTTCCCGAGTCCGACAAGAAATACCTGAAGAAGGCCGGAGAGCATATTGGCCGAAAGTGTTGTATAAATAGCAATGAAGATGTGGATAATAGTCCGAATAACGCAGATAATACTCATTAATCGCTTAATTGCCATAACTCCACATCTTCTTCGTGACTGGGGAAGGAAAAGGCTACAATGACATCCTCTGGAGAACAAGTGACAGCAACCATTCTCAAGTTTATAGCAATTACTTAAGTAAATATACAAGAGGGGGCAACGGCTTGTTCTTTTATAATAAATAACATCATCACTTTTGATTTAATTTTTCACCAACTTACCAATTACACTGGTTTACAAAAAGATATTTTTGTCTGAGGCAATAATATGAATAGGTGTTTTTACTAATTTGGGTGTGCTGAATTCAAATTTACAAACAGTTTTGCTCTATCACCTCTAGTTTTCCGTCTTTTAAATAGTCTCAATTTAGTATATACAGAGTATATACGTGCTTATTTCAACAGTTGCAGCAGCTTATTACAGATAAAACTGGATAGATAAAGAACAATGACGGAATAAATATACTTGGATGGCACAATGCACACAATTCATAGTACCGCAGACAGTTAGAAATGTGTTTTCTTAGATGATCTGCTGACTGCCAGTGCACTACTGGCCAGTGCACTACTGGCTGTTGATTAAGACGTGTTGGCTACGCTTAACTGCCAAAATCCGTCTTGATATATAGCTATATATATATAATGTAATGCTATCACTTACATTTATTGCATAATAACTAAAAAAGAAGACATAAGTCACACAATATTAGAAATTAACCGTGAATGCATATACGCCTTTATGTACAGTATGTATAAAAATGTACAGTATGCATATCTAAAAAACTAGAGGTGATGAGTAAAAACGGATTTCAAATCTGAATTCAGCTGCATCCCCAAATTAGGTTAAAACAGTTATTTTTGTGCTTGCTTCAATTTCTTTGTAAACCAGTGTTATCAGATATGATGCAA
>CM042138.1:17682047-17687047 GCA_023376005.1 Doryteuthis pealeii | reverse complement strand
GCATGATTATGTCTAAACTATCATTATCAAGACTTTATGATATATGTCTAAACTATCATTATCAAGACTGTATGATATATGTCTAAACTATCATTATCAGACTGTATGATATATGTCTAAACTATTATCAAGACTGTATGATATATGTCTAAACTATCATTATCAGAGTGTATGAATATTGTCCTAAACTATCATTATCAGAGTGTATGATATATGTCTAAACTATCATTATCACGAGTGTATGATATATGTCTAAACTATCATTATCAAGACTGTATGATATATGTCTAAACTATCATTATCAAGAGTGTATGATATATGTCTAAACTATCATTATCAAGACTGTATGATATATGTCTAAACTATCATTATCAAGACTTAATGATATATGTCTAAACTATTATCAAGACTTTATGATATATGTCTAAACTATCATTATCAAGACTGTATGATATATGTCTAAACTATTATCAAGACTGTATGATATATGTCTAAACTATCATTATCAAGACTGTATGATATATGTCTAAACTATCATTATCAAGACTGTATGATATAAACTATATCAAGACTGTATGATATATGTCTAAACTATCATCAAGACTGTATGATATATGTCTAAACTATCATTATCAAGACTGTATGATATATGTCTAAACTATTTCAAGACTGTATGATATATGTCTAAAACTATCATTATATAAGACTGTTTATTATTTGATTGAAACTATTGTTTTTTTTTCTTTTATCACAAAAAGGTTACTAAGAATCAATACCCGGCGAGGTAACGTTTTACTTGACCCCGTCATTCTGAATCTAACGGACCCTGATTCAAATATTCTTACTACAGTTACGTACATAAATCATAAGCTACTTATGAATTATGTAACGGAATTATCAAGATTCCCAGTGTATTTATTCGGAAAGAGTTTTATCTATATACCATTGGTTTGTGACGTCAGATTCTAGTCATTTGTACAGTTCGCAGGGAATAACCATCCTCATCCAATTATGTCTATTATAGTATTTCTTATGAAGCGACGGACAACTGATTAGCACCTTTCAAGATGAAAGCATCAAATGAATTGTTAGAAACATTGAAAGAAAAAAAAAAAGAAAACAAACAAAAAACAAAACAAAAAAATTGAAAGCAATAAGGATTCTATTTTGTTTAACCAAATTTATTTGAATGAAAAGATGCTGCCCAAATTTGCCTATTTCAAATATATATACTATAAGAATTTAACATTAATTTGTCTTATAGAGGCAGACAGGGTTAAACGTGAAGGAATAAAATTTACGACGATAAATGATGCGACCAGTTTTATTACATATAAATGCAGATAAACAATTGGGATACAGGAGAGAATGTTCTCAGGAATGTTCATAGTTTAGGTCAGACAAGCGACCGAAGGGAGTTTTGTTCAAGAGTTCACAGTGTAACGTTGTGGTATTTTCACGGTACCCAAACGTATACATGTAACGTAGCGGTATATGTTGTATAGCGGGTCTCGTCCATGTGCCTCCAAATTCGCGACACTAAAAAGGCGGTCATCTTGTTGATAAAAAAGTACAACGCGAGAAATATATCTTCACAATCTGCTTAAGATTTTTATTTCCAGGTTAGGCTCGTCTCGTGGGTTGTGTCGGGGAGGAGGAAAGGCAGAGAGACAGGGAGAGAGAACTATTAAACTACCGTCATCCCACACGGGACCAAGGGCATGTCTTAACCCTACGCTGTCCCAAATCGAAAGAGACCGGTACCTTTCTTCGTTATTCCACGTCACCACGTGACTTCCGGTTCCGGTCAACACCCGAAACTTCCAGTTGACACTCAATTCTCCATTCGGGGGTCACGTCCGCGGTCAAATTGTTTTGTGTTCATTACTCTTTTTAAAACCTTTACTCTCTCACTTATTTCTTTCTTCCTTCCCCTTCCATTAGTAGTCCTTGCCAAATTCAATCTTGCTACAACAGCACCGTAAATGGTGTAGCCGTAGTTAGTTATTTTCACAGCACCGTAAGAGGTTTAGCCGTAGTTAGTTAAGTAGAAGTAGTTGTTTAGTTTAGTTAGTTTTGCAAGAGTAATCCTGCGACAGTCTTTGTGGACTGCAAGTATCAATGGGGGAAGCTTGTCTGAAGTTGTATCAATATCGAAGGCTCCTCTAATTTATCCTGGGCGGAATGAAGATAGTTATTATTGACCTTCAAGGGTTAATGACAATAATCTCTAATGTCTGAAGTTTCGAGGGAATGGATAAGAATCCTTCAAGGGTTAATATTCTGTCCGTTGTCCTAAACTTGTAGAAAAAGAGGGTGCATGAGCACTTACCTTGTCCGCTAGGGGCAAGTGGTGTAGAACCAGCAGTTGTCCCCTAAGGGGTTGAAATATGAAGAGGTAGAATCAGCCACAGTGAGCTCTTTTATAATTATATTATGTGGCCATAAGGGGGGCGAGCATTGCTGCTGCTGGTGTTGGTCCCTTAAGGGCTGCTACCGGTGAAGCCAGAAGCGAGTCCCATTTTAAATGTCAATACCTTCCCACCAACGAAGATGAAGAATCGATGTCGTGGGAATTTATTTTTTAATAAAAAATAGAAATAAAATGGAAATTAATGGAAATAAAATATTGACCCGCAATATGTTTTTTTTGCGAGGTTTTTTCTTTTTCTTTTTAAAGTTTCCAATGTTCAAATATTCTTCGTGTCATTTTTTTTCTCTTTAGACTCAAGCTCCACATTGTAGTAGCAGTAGTGGCAATTATTAGAAAGAACTGGGAGGAGCTAGAAGTTAGGCAATGAGGGAATAAAACAATAATATTAGAGATCAATAACACCAAGTAATTATTTATTAAATCTGATTTTGTTAAAACCGGTATGCAAATTAACCACACCATATATTATGTGAACTTTTATTTCTTAGTGATATATAAGGCCCATTGCAGAATTTTAAATGCACTAATAATATGGGCTGTTTTGAGGCAAATCTAACTTTTCATAGAGACATCGGTAATAAATATGATTTATTATATGCATCAATCTTTTTGATTATCATTGATGAAATTACGCAATTCAGTGATGGGGCTTCGTTTACAGACTCCGAATCTCCTTTGTAAAAAGATTTACATTTTTATTGTTATAAACACAACGTTTCGGCAGACATGCTTCCATTCTTCTTCAGGTGTTTTTTTAAAACTGGGGAACCATCTTATTGTACTCGTGAACCTTTATGTCATAACCGGGAGCCTTGGCGGAACTTCGACAAGAAACATCTGAGCACGAGTCCGTCAATAAACACCTGAAGAAAGACAGAGGGCACATCGGCTGAAACGTTGTGCATATAACAATTAAGATGAGGACAGCAATCCGAAAAATCTAAATAAAACAAATGTTCCCGTTATGGTCTCTCATACATTTTTCTCATTCATCACTTTTTTTTGGTTTTGGTTTGGTTTGTTTTGTTTTACGGCATATCAACCTCAGTGGGTCATTTAATGCCGATAAAGTTTTGAAATAAATCAATTCTTAATGGATAATACAATTTTTTTATAAATACATTTTTCTATTTAACCCATAGATGGGACCCTAACAGGTACTACCACTCCGTGTCAGAGTGGACCAGGGAGCAATGGTGATGAAGCGGTGCTCCACATTCCCCAAACCTCCAAAACTGAAACCTCACCATCAGATAAAGTTTAACGTCATTCCCAGGACATGTAGACCCGCAGCCACCGCCTTCTAACACCCATATGATAAAAAGGGGTTGGGGCTTACCATAAGGGCAATAGGGTTTGGAAAATCATATAGGTGCTAGGGCTTGACGTGACCAGCCGATTGATCGGAGGGGGCCTCTCCGACCTCCCGTCTAGCTCAACATAGGGCCAAAGTGGAGTATTGCATGTCATGAACTGCTCATCCACCTGGGCTCTATCCTTAAGCATCACGGGTCGCCACCCACAGCTTACAGGTTGCCCCATTGGGGGGTCTTACCCCTCTGCAGAGGTGCAGTCGGTGCATTCTAACGCCCCAGCCGACAGGGCGGTCACTTTTTTGTTGTTGTTACTGCAAATATTCAGATATTTTGTTTGTATTTCCTTCTTTCAAATAAAAGAGGATAGAAAGCAAAATATAAAAAAATAATAAATAAATAAAATAAAATAAACGAAATAAACAAAACAAGACACCCACTCATTCAAAGAGAGGAATACACATTCAGAATCAAAGATAAACACCGTTAGACAGCTTCCTATTTCTCGACTTGGTCGTCTAGGGATTATTTATACGGTTTCTCTCCAATGTGTTTTATTTAGTTATTTCTCTTTCTTTTCTTTACTTTTTTTTTTAGAGAGATATGCTTCAGTTTTCACAAAATAATTATGAGCTCATTTTTGAATGTCTCCAGGTGATGGTGTCTGATATTTCGTCGTCGAACACTTTAGGCAAAACTGTAAAACACTGTTTTCAACTATTTTCATTTTCTAACATCTCCAGGCACAAGTTTTCTTTTTTTCTTTTCTATCTTTTGATTTTTCTCTTCTTTCTTTTTTGCATCCATCTTTTAAATTGTTATTTTTTTTTTCTTATTTTTTTCTTTTGTCTTTTATTTGATTTATGGACTTCTACACGCCTCGTAAACGAAACTCTATTTAGTGTTGATGTTTTATGTAATTTTTAAAAAATTTTGTTTTCTTTCATTTATTTTCTATCATTTTCACATTTTTCTTTTTTTTTAAAACTCTTTCCCTCTCTTACACTTTTTTTCATTCAACATTTTTTTAAATCTCTTTCTCGGTTTTTAACATTCTGTGTTCCTTTCTTATTCACTGTTGATTTAAAACATTCTTTTTCTTATCCTTATTTCGCGCCTTTGGAGGTTAAGGGACAGTAAGTCTCCTCAGGTCTCCAGGACTTTCCTGAGTAATGAGAAAGAAAGAAAGGAAGAATGGGAGTAGGTGAAAGAGAGAGCTAGAATGAGTGAGAGAGAAAGAGAGAAAGAGAGAA
>CM042138.1:17639547-17679547 GCA_023376005.1 Doryteuthis pealeii | reverse complement strand
GCAGAGTTGACAAGTTCTTTCTTTTTTGTTTATCAACCCTAGGTCTGGTCTTCTTGCTGGGATAAGGTGATCCGTTTTTATTTCAAAGTCCCTATTTCACTCCTTGTGAATTTTTCACACCAGGGTAAACTGTTGGTCTTTCACTGGATTCTGAGTGACAGAAAATCTTCTCAGGTCTCCAGGACTCTTCTGAGTATTCTAGCCGATCTCATCAATGCTGTTATCTGGATGATATAAATTCCCGCCCTGATTTCCATTTAATTGAGTGTGTTTTTTTAAACTTTTAGGGACCGTTCAAAGTGCACCAACTACAATTGGTATCACTTTCTCCCTCACATTCTACAGATTTTCAATTCTCTAACAAGGTCCACGTATTTTTGATCTTTTTTTTTTTTTCATCTTCACCCTGCGATATGCGAAAACTGCAAAATCTACTATTGACAAGTTCTCTTTCTTGTTAATCAATACTAAGTCTAATCTTCAGGCTGGGATAAGGGGATCTATCTCCATCTCAAAATACCAGAGAATTTTAATGAGTTCATTCTCAAGAAAAGATTCTTGTTGATGCATATGCGATTTTGTTGTATGGTCAAAATTTTATGTCTGGCATACTTCCCAGTAGATCACCGTTCCAACCCAGTTTTTAGATTTTTATTCTCATTGTGCTTGTTTGCTACATTCACTGAATGGTTTGCAGTTTCATCTCTGTTACCGCACAGTTTATATTTACTGTTTTGTTGTGTCTTATCAATTTTTGCTTTGATATAATTTGTCTTTATGGTATTATTATGCGCAGCAATTATTAGTGATTCAGTTTCTCTCTTGAGGCTTCCTCTTCTCTATTTTATAACCTTATTAAAAAGAAAAACAAATTTTTAAAAAGGTTTCTTGAAATTCTCTCTCCATTTCGTATTTTACATAAACTGATTGATTTCTTGTCCTCCTCTCTTCATTTAATAATTTCTCCGTTTTTAAAAAAAATCCATTTATTTTCCTTTCCTTGTTATTTCTTTTTCACAATGTATCTTAACAATATATCCTTTTTTATCATCATATTTCTTCTTTTCACAAATTCAAACACTTTTCCTTCAATTTTACTTTGATTCTTACTTTTCACGTTCCTCTTCAATCTGCCTGTATTTAAAAAGGATTCCAACATCAAACTAGAAGGAATAAAACAAAAAGATTGGGCATTAAAATTCTCTTTACATATTTCCTTTCTTTTTCTTTTTTTCTTTTTCTTTCATTCTCTGTCTTTTTCTTTCTTTCTTTCTTTCTTTCTTTTTCATTAATTTTTTTCTTTCTTTCCTTCTTTCCATCATTTTTCTTCTTCTTTCACATTCAACCATTTTCCTTCATGTCATTTAATTCCTACTTTTCAGGCTCCTCTTTAATCTGCCATTATTTAAAAAGATGTGAACAAACGACTTCGATATTAAATATTTCTTTTCATATATCCTTTTTTTTCTTTCTTTCCTTTTCCTTTTCATTTTCTATCTTTCCTTTTTTTACTTTCTTTCTTTTCTTTCTTTTCTTTTACTTTCTTTCTTATTCTTTTTCTTTCTTTCTTTTTTTCTTTTTCTTTCATTTCTTTCTTTCTTTCTTTCTTTCTTTTTCTTTCTTTCCATCATTTTTCTTCTTCTCTCACATTCAACCATTTTCCTTCCATTTTTCTTTGATTTCCCATTTTCCCGCTCCTCTTCAACTTCCCGCCTGTTTCATCCAATTTCAATTCAAGTCTTTAAGTAGTTTTCAGTTATTTTTCTTTCTCAATTACAAAAAAAATCCAGTTCCAACGTTCGTTTGATTTCACATTCATTCAAATCTTCATCCTTTTCCATCCTTTTCATCCTTTCTGTTTCTCTGTTATTTTACTTGAATAAGAATCTGTTCTAACGCTTCTCTATGTTTCTCTCTGCCTTTTACGTCATATCCGTTCTATCCTCAAGCCTTTCCGGTTTTATTTCCACCTCTTTCCTTTCGGAGAAATCTATTCGCAAAATTGTTTCTGCCTGAAGACTGTCTTTCTTTTTATTCATTTTTTTCAATCATTTCTTCGATGTTTCAGAGAAGCATTCAATTTGATTTTGATTTTCATTTCATTTTTTCTGTCATTTCTTTTGCAGTTTCATTTTCTTTCATTTTGTAAGTTATCTTCAATTTTCCTTCTCTGTTCTTTTTCCTTTCTTCTCTTTCAAACTTTCTTTCGTATTGATTCTTAATTTTTAATTTATTTCATTTATTTTTTTTTCTCGTTTATATTTCTTATTTCGTTTACTATGTCAAACATTTTTCCTTACCTGCAATACTTTCCATATATATATATACATATATATACATATATATATTTACATATATATATATATATATTTATATATATACAGGGTGTTTGGGATAAAATTTGACATACTTATATTTGGTTATTTCTCTCCATAGGTTGGAGGTATTGACTCACACTAGGCATATTTATATATATATATATATATATATATATATATATATATATATATATATATATATATACCAACCCTCCACACGAGTAGAATGTGACACAGGGTCAATTTCTGAAGAAGTGTTTACCAGGTTTTGATTCAGAGTTTTCCTTCTCATAGATTGGTTACCTAGCCATGGTTAAAGAGCCCACTATTTCACCTATAGCTGGAGGGGGAATAGTTGGACCCATACGTTTCCTAAGGATATTAGTGTTATGTAAAAAGCAAACAGCCTTGTCCAGGATTTGAACTCTGGCCAAATAATCCATTTTTTACAACACTAACCATTACTCCACGCACCTCCAAATACATTTTTATATATAAGCAGGCATATATAAGCGGGCATATATAAGCGGGCATTTAATTCTGTGTACAAACCTGCTAAACTCTGCTTTTAAAATGACCTTGTCATATCCTGTTCGTGTGGAGGGGTTGGGTATATATATATATATATATATATATATATATATATATATATATATATATATATATATATATACCAACCCTTCCACGAGTAGGATGCAACACAAGGTCAATTTCTTAAACGGAGTATAAACATATTTGAATTCAGTTTTCCTTCTCCTATGCTGCGTACCTAGCCAAGGTTAAAGAACCCAGTCTTCCCTCCTTCCCATAGCTGGTAGGAGAAATCGGTAGATGGATACTTTTCCCAAGGGTATTAGAAAAGTTCTAGGTTGATCGCATTTTGAGGATGTGCACATCAAAAAGGCTGTGACGACAGAGTTACGGAGAATCCCGGAAGAATCCTTGCAGGAGTGTGTGCAAGCGTGGCAGAGAAGGATGGGAAAAGTGTTTGAGTCTACAGGGGTTACTGTGAAGGGCATGATTTGTAGTTTGTAGTTTGGATTTGAAGCAAGATTTAAGGGCCACCGTACTTAATGTAGCGGGATCACTTAAGGAGTTGTAGGTAGATCTCAAATTACTGGTCATCACTATCTCCCAGCCAATCACCTGTTTGTGGCCATCATCACATAGCGACCTGTTCACCAACACCTCCTCACCAACACCGATAACATTAACTTATCAAAGCATAGCAACCTGTCTCTTTTAATTAGTAAACTTTTTTGTTAGGAGTCAAGGTGAAAGCAGATAGTGGGTAAAACCACATATTTTTGGTGTTTATCTCTTGTGTTTATCTATCCTCCCACAGGGGTAGTGATGTGGTACAAGATCTTTTTTTGAGGTGGATGGGATGGCGTTGAAGAAAGTGGAAATTTGGAAAAGAAGTTAAATTGTCAAACATTGACAACTGATCACCAACTGAAATAATAAACTTTATATATTATTATTCATATTTTTGCTTGAAGGCAATTACAACGCATGTATCGCATGAAAATCGATACTTTATAGAAAATAAACTTGACAAGTGTAATCCCGGCAAACGATCGCTCGGTGTGTAGAACATCGTACAGACTGTTTCGACTTTATTAAGTCTCATCAGCGATGTATACTTAATACTTAATAATTAGTCGAAACAGCCTGTACGATGTTCTACACACCGAGCGATCCTTTGCCGGGATTACACTTGTCAAGTTTATTTTCTATAAAGTATCAAATTTTATGCGATACATGCATTGTAATTGCCTTCAAGCAAAAATATAAATAATAATATATACTTTATTCAACAATGCTTCTAAAAAATAAACATCCAAACATCTTAATGAACTTTATATTTAGTTATTCAAATGAAAGATTTTGAAAGACATATTTGAAGATGGGAATTTTTTTTCTATGAAACTTCAGAATTAGCTGAGTTCCGGCTGAAAATCTCAAAACAATATCCAGATATCCATCATCATCATCAGGTCCCACTGACAGTCATGATGGTCTTTACCCCTAGCAGATCTTTCACAAGGCATCCAGGATCTGCACAGAACTGATAGATTTAGGTTTTCTGCTGGTCAGCCTACACTGGTGTGCCCATGTGTAGGCGTCTGCAGGAGGACATCACTTAGGAGTTCATCCTTACTTTCTTTTCTCTAATAATTTCCATAGAAAAATAATGGATAATATTTTTTACATTACATGTTTTATATACTAAATTTATTCTTTCAGTAATTAATTCCTGATTACAGGTCCTGTTATTTGTTATTATTAATAATGATAATATTATTATTAATAATATCATCATTGATAATAATAATAATATTATTATTAATAATACCATAATTAATAATATTATTATTAATAATATCATCATCATCATCATCATGTGTATGTGAGATCCTTAAATTTCGATGTGTGACGTAGCGTTTAATTGAGTGAGTATGTAATTTCTATACGATGGTCATTCAGTAAGTAAATAAAGTTCTCCGGGTGATCTAAAGTCGGTATCAGCCAAACAGTGAGTGATTCTATCCCTTTTTCACTAGCGCTAGACCAAGTAGATAGTTTTCAGCGTCTGAGACGGAGCGCCACACCTACAGTCAGCTCCCCACTTTACGGCACAGATCCCTGTGCTACTCCCTTTCGGGGCCTGTGTCTATTGATGAAATTAACAGCGTCGATCCCTGGGGGCTATCCCCCCAGGCAACACCTGCCCCCTCCATTTAAAGGGGCGGGGCTGGGTTTATTGACCAGCACCTGAGGCGCCCCCTCGAGGGGGAATGCCGACGGGATCGACGCCTTTTTTGAGTCTATCACCCATGAGCTTCGGCTTGTGGGTGGGCCCACATAAAAATGTCCTTGTGTCAAGCCCTCATAAGTGGGGTGAGAGGCAAATACGCTGAGGTTCGCAGCCGAACACTCTACCGACTTTTTCGCCTAAGAAATTTGCAATATGTTTGTGTGTGTTTGTTATATATATATATTTACCAACCCCTCCGCACGAGCAGGATGCGACACAAGGTCAATTTCTTAAGCGGGGTTTAACAGGTTTGAATTCAGAGTTTTCTAGACTGGTTACCTAGCCATGGTTAAAGAGTCCATATTGCCCTGCTATTTACCCATAGCTGGAGGAAAAATTGGATTCATACCTTTCCCAAGGGTATTAGTGCCATGTGAAATTCCGACAGCTTCATCCATGAATTGAACTCGCGTTGACGAGTCCATTTCCTACGACTCTAACCATTAGACCACGCGCCTCCATAAGTGTGTGTTTGTTATAGTTCAGCAAATATTAACAAGTGAATTTCTTAGTTAAAAAGCAACTTGAAAGTCTAAATGCGCTTGTGTAAAAGATTAAACAAGTCCCAAATATTGTTACTGCTTTCACTCTCCTCCCTTTCATGTTATTCTATTTTTTTCTTCTTACTTGAGTTATTATAGATTCCTATGTCAGTATCTGTAGGAGATTTTCACCAATTTAACAGACATCTAGTTTCATGGTTAGTAAATAAAGATTTAAATAATTGCATACCAGGTTTCGCTTTACTCATTACCAGATTTTAATAATCAAGATTATATGATATTGCAGTACTTATGAGAGGGATAACAATTCTTACCAGAGAAATAGTATGTGACATGATGTTTATGTTTTTTTTGTACGTTTATGAATAAAAATTAATAAAACAGCATTTAAGCCATCTATTTCCTTTGTGATCAGCTTAATATGATTATCGATTGGGTTAAATCCTACTTAATGGAACCAAATTCCACCATCGTATGTCACCCCGCCGAAAGAAAAAAAAATACCAAAAATAAGAGACTTAAGCAAATTTAATGAAATTTTCAGTGTTGATATATTAATGAATAAACAATATAATTTACAGCTGCACCTTTTTCAATGAAATCGATTGTGATGGATTATTCCATGTTCCTTAAGATTGTCAGGATTACTTCTTTATTGACTACAGTGTCCGGGACTTTTTGTGTTACGCAGAGGGGTCATTTAAGGAGTTAATGGAACAAATACTACTACCATATGGTCTCCCCAAAGAAACGGTTGCCGCCATAATGATGCTCTACAAAGATACTAAAGCAATGGTACGCTCACCTGATGGCGACACAAATTTCTTTGACATCACCGCTGGGGTCCTGCAGGGAGATACATTAGCACCATATATATTTATAATATGCCTAGACTATGTACTCTGGACATCACTAGATACCATAAAAGAAAAAGGTTTCACACTAAGAAAGGCAAGAAGCAGGCGATACCACGCACTGACTGTCACAGATGTAGACTATGCTGATGACCTTGCACTTCTTGCAGATACACCGACACAAGCTGAGGCAGTTCTACACAGCCTGGAGGAGGCAGCAAAGAACGTCGGCCTCTACGTGAACTCTGATAAAACAGTTCATGAGCTTCAAAAAGCAAGGAGACATCTCCACATTTGACGGTAAACCTCTTAAGTCAGTAGAAAAATTCACATACCTAGGTAGTAATATTTCATCCACAGAAAGCGATGTTAACACTCGAATAGGAAAGGCATGGTTGGCCACCAACAAATTATATGTCATATGCAAAGCCGATCTCCCTGACAAGCTAAAGAGACGATTCTTCCAGGCTGTGGTTGTGTCGGTACTGCTGTATGGCTGTACCACCTGGACCCTAACAAAGCGCCTTGAGAATAAGCTAGATGGGAGCTGCACAAGAATGCTGCGAGTGGTCCTGAATAAGTCGTGGAAGCAGCGCCCCACAAAATAGCAACTGTATGGCCACCTGTCCCCCATCTCACAAACCATACGAGTAAGACGGACTAGGCATGCGGGACACTGCTGGAGAAGCAGGGACGAGCTCGTAAACGACGTACTACTGTGGAAGCCAGTACATGGGCACGATAATGTGGGTCGCCCAGCCAGAACCTACATCGACTAACTAGGTAAGGATGCTGGCTGCTGCACGGAGGAGCTCCCAGAGTCGATGAATGATAGGAAGGTTAGCGAGAGATTGTCATGGATATCCGTGCAAACAACGCGTCATGATGATGATGATTTTGGTTATAAAAGGTCGTTAGTTATCAAATTGAATATGTGACATGGCGTGATCTATTTGGAGTTAGTCTATATAAGATCATTAAATTTCGATATATGATCTGGCGTGTAAATGAGGGAGTACGTAATGCCTGGATCTCTGGTATATGCTATTCTTCATATCTGCTTATTCTAGAATCGAAGTAACTGGAATTTTTCATGAGTTGGTTTTCACTTTGTTTTCCGAGCGGTTGGAACTACTTGGGAATCTCCTGGAATATCTTGTCTTGTGTCGGGGGTTTCCTGTACCTCCGTGGATTGAATAGAGGGTCGGGTTAATGTTCTGTGATGGCTCCCGATTACGACAAGGAAGTTCCGAGTTAAGCTCAATACGAAAGACTCCGAGAAAAAAACCAGAATCACTTTGTGACGTGACGGTATCAATTAAAAGAAGTAAGCAGTTTGTAAATGCCATTAGTAATTAAATTGGACTATAATACCTGTAGGTACCCCCATTTTGATCTCGATTAAGAAAGGACATGTTTTTCATTTACACCGTCAATATCCGTTTGTTTGTAAGGGGTTAGGGTTAGGAGTTAGAGTTTGGGGTTAGGATTAGGCTTAGTTTTTATAATTCTAAAAAAAATCTAAAAATCGTCTGTTTAAAACAACCGGATATTGACGGTGTAATGAAAAACATGTCTTTCTTAATCGAGATCAAAAAGGGGTGCCTAAAGGTCATATGGTCCATGTAAATTAAAAATGTGACGTGCGGGGTCTATTTGAAGTGTACACATGTAAGTAAAAAGTGAAGTCGTTGGGGTGGCCTAAGTCGGTATCAGCCAGACAGCGAGTGAGTCTATCCTTTTTCACTAGCGCTAGACCAGGAGATTTTTTTTGCGTCGCCCCTTCAATAATACACATGCAGTTAATAAAAAAATATTTCTACGAATTTGTTGATAGCATTTGAAATTGATTGAACTCTCTTACTAAATTATTTGTACCAATTTTTCATAAGATTTGGCATTGAAATAACCCACAATAGTTGATATGCCGTTAAACAAAACCAGCCAGCCAACCAACCAACAAGTTCTCTAGTCACTGCTTTGTGTCAAGTTAATTTACTTACTATGACATTTTTTTACAAACAAACCAACACAACACACACACACACACACACATGCACTTTCTCTTTCTTTCTATCTTTCTTTCGCTTTCTTTCTCTCTCTCTCTTCTCTCTTCTCGTTCTCATTTCTATCAGTTTTCTCCAGTCACTGCTTCGTGGTCAATTTAATTTAACTTTTTTAATATTTATATTATATTATTTATTGGGAAAACACACACATTCTCTCTCTCTGTCTCTGTCTCTGTCTCTTGTCTCTCTCTCTGTCTCTGTCTCTCTTCTGTCTCTGTTCTCTCTCTCTTCTGTCTCTCTGTCTTCTCTGTTCTCTCTCCTCATTTCTATCGGTTATTAACGACACTTTTGCCTATCATGATGTCTGGGCATCCTTTCCATATTCCTATTTGAACCACTTTTTCTTCCTTAAAAGGTAAGCCTCTTAAGCTTTAACAATTTTATTAGCTCTATCTCAATTTACCGGAATATTGGACTATTTTTTTGGACTGCGTCTGCTAATCGTCTAAGGAATTCGCTATCTTTGAGTCCTTCCTTTCTATCAGAAAAAAAAAAGAAATTTGAACAATTTTTTTCCTCTGCAGGCATCTGCATCAATCCGGGCTTCATAATTCGCATCATTCGCAATTCCCTTTCTCTGTTATCAGTCTACTTTCATTTTTTTTCCTTTATATCTTGTTACTCAGTTATTGTTTTATTGCCTTCATCAATCATCACCATTAATTCTTATTATTATTATTATTATTTTATTATTAATTATTATTATTATTATACTCCCTTTCCTTAATCTTCCGACAGTTATTATCTTGCAACACCCTCTGTTTAAAAATGAGAGCCGTCCAATAAAATCCCAGATGAAATTCAAAAATTTGAACTCCTGATTATCTGGTGTTACTTATAAGCCAAATTCTTATTTTCTAATGAGTGTCATCACCTCAGCTAAATACTGGACCATTCCTGTATTATTAGCAGAGAATTATTATTATTTTATTATTATTATTATTATTATTATTATTATATTATTAGTTCAGTCGGTAGAGGCCAAGGTACCACAAAGTTCCTGGTTCGATACCGGCCCTCGCCAATTCAGCGTATGAGTAGCACAGGGATCTGTGCGGTAAAGTAAGTAGCTGATGGTAGGTGTGGCGCTCCGGCTCAGATGCAAAAAAAAGAAAAAACTCCTTGGTCTAGCGCTAGTGAAAAGGGAATATACTCCCTCGCTGTCTGGCTGATACTGACTTTAGGCCACCCCGACGATTATACTTTACTTTATTATATTAATACTCCCCTTCCTTAATCTTCCGACCGTTATTATCTTGCAACAACCTCTGTTCAAAAAATGAGACCGTCCAAATAATCCAAAATTAAATTTAAAAATTAAATCCTGATTATCTGCTGTTACTTAGCCGCCAAATTCTTATTTCTTATGAGTGTTATCACCTCAGCTAAATAATGGACCATTCCGTTATTATTATAAAGAAAGGGAAGAAAAAGGACATTGATACTCAGAAAAATATAAAAAGGTAAAAAAAGACAGTAGGGGAAACATACGGAGATAGATAGATAGATAGATAGATAGATAGACATAGAGAGAGTTGAGAGAAAGCAATAATGCTAATCTGTTTCAATCGAACATAATGAAAAGATGACAAGAAGGAAAGAAAGGAAAACACATTATCATGTGTCTACACCCTCTCGTTAAAAAGGAAACCGTCCAAATAATCCAAGATGAAATTAAGAAAATTAGATCCTGATTATCTGGTGTTACCTTATCCGCCGAAGTCTTATTTTTTATGAGTGTCCATCACATCAACTAAATAATCAACCATTCCATTTTCATTAGAAAAAAAGAAAGAGAAGAAAAAGGGACATTGATACACAGAAAAAATATGATAAGAAAAAGAGAGAAAAAGAGAGAAAGAGAACGATAGGAGAGAGAGAGAGAGAGAGAGAGAGAGAGAGAGAGAGAGAGGAGGGGGGGTGAATGCATGGAAGCGATAACGCTAATCTGTTTCAGTCGAACATAATGAAAAATGAAAAGAAAAAAAGAGATAGAAAAAAAGAGTCTAAGAGAGTTAAATCAGTATACGTTTTACATATTGAACTATTTAGCAATAGCTCTTAAGGAAACATATTAGATTATCATACAGTGCTAAGTCTTGTTCGTTATTATTGTTGTTGTTGTTGTTGATGTTGTTGCTACTGTATTATCGTTGTGCTTATTGATATATCTACAATTATTTATAAGGGGCTGGGTTAGCTCAGTCGGTAGAGCGTTCGGCTATAAAACCACAAGGTTCCTAGTTCGATACCGGTCCTCGCCAACTCAGCGTATGAGTAGCACATGGATCTGTGCGGTAAAGTAAAGAGCTGATGATAGGTGTGGCGCTCCACCTCAGATGCTAAAAAACAATCTCCTGGGTCCAGCGCTAGTGAAAAGGGGATATACTCCCTCACTGACTGGCTGATACCGACTTTAGGCCACCCCGTCGACTTTATTTACTTTACAATTAATTATAATTAATATAACAATGTTCTCCCTCATGCATGTGAATGTATGTTTGATTGCACATACGCACGCACACGTATCCACAAGGGGTGATCAATAAATCCACAGCCATTGAAGAGCTGAATTTTTATCTGATATTTTCGATCTATCCAAAGTGATTAATGTTTGTCAGTGAAGTGAATGTGTTTGAAAGACAAAAACATTTTCTTCAGGAAAATGGAGACGCATATGTATATGAAAAAAAAATATTTTAAAAATATAACAAACACAGGATCTTACGATCAGGAAACAATTTTTAGTGTCAATACTTAAGCATTTCGGTATTTTGTACCATCTTCAGGACACTGTTTGGAGATGTTTATGTGAGGAACAAAATGAAAGATGTTAAGTGTGTCGTGGTTGTGTGAATCTGATGCTATTAACCGTTAATTTTCATATGCGCGTTTATTTACGAAAAGCAAATGACGTGATCAATGCATGTGCAAAAATGGAAGGCGAAGATCATATAACGTCATTTGCTTTTCGTAAACAAACGCGCATATGAAAATTAACGGTTAATAGCATCAGATTCACACAACCACTATACACTTAACATCTTTCATTTTGTTCCTCACATAAACATCACCTAACAGTGTCCTGAAGATGGTATAAAATACCGAAATGCTTAAGTATTGACACTAAAAATTGTTTCCCCTGATCATAACATCCTGTGTTTGTTATATTAAACTTGCAAATCGTCGTCAAAATTAAAACGGAAACTTATTAAGTTTTTTTTCAAATTCTGTTACGGTTTAGGGGTTAAGGTAACTAAGTTTTTGTCGGTAATGTTAATATATACTTCTTATAAAAATTTTGAAATCTTGATTTTAAAACAAAATAAGCTGATTTGAATTATTTCGCAGCTAAATTTATTTTAATTTTTCCGAAAAGAGAACAAAGACAATTTATCTACTTACCAAATAAGTTGATTGATTCACTAATTTAAGATAGATAAATTACCAAAAATCAAGGAGTTTAGTCAGCAATGTATTCTTTTAGTTGTTTTAGTTAAACGATGGGGGGAGTCAACGTTTGCTCATTTGAATAAGATCCCATCACATTTAAATATATAACTACTTTTTTTTACCCAACATAAAATATTTTAAAGTAAGTTTAATAATCATGTTAAATTTGATTCTATAAATTAATAATTAAAGTAATTAAAAAAAATCTATTTTAAAGCCTGATTTACGACACTTTATTTAAAAAAAAATCTCTTTAGCCTGGAGAAATGAAAGGGGGGTGATTCTACGGAGGTGCTAGGGTGTGGGACTGACTGCTGATTTTTCAGTTATTACAGGCTCGCTATCAAACTCTTCCTAACTGACAAATAGAGAGTGGGAGGAGAGTTAACTTAACTGACAAAGAGAGATGGGAAGAGAGACAGGTAGTCTCTAAGAGAGGGATTGGACGGTCGTTGAATTAATTGCTAATTACGCCTAATTAAAGCCAATTAAACTGAATTTTTTTAATACACTTTGTAGTGCTAACACCAAGGAATATCTAAGTATAAATATTGTGTCCATAACATAAATAGAAAAAAAAAATCCTTTAGCTGGAGAAGGTTGATAAACTCAACTTTAGTATAATAATAGAGATATATATATATATATATATATATATATATATATATATATATATATATATATATATATATATATATATATAATTAATTAATAATATTATATGATATATAGAATTTACACATGGATATCTATATTTGAAAACCATAATGCATGTGTTTATATGTATATACACAGACTGAATAATATTCTGACACACACACTCTCTCTATCAATCTCTGTCTCTCTCTTTTTTCTTTCTGTCTGTCTATCTTTCTCCCCTCTTTCTGCCTGTGTCTGTATGTCTGTCTCTCTCTAGATATGTATATATAACGCAGACGCACCCCCACACATACACCTACACACAGAGACAGACATGCAGATAGACACACAGATATATATATATATATATATATATATATAATATATATATATATATATATATATATGAGGTGTGTGTGTGCATGTGTGTGCGTATCTGTGTATGTGTGTGAATGTTTATGTATATTGCTTGATATATATATAATTGACACGTACACATCTATATTTTGAAACCATGATAGATGTATTTATATGTACCTACACAGACGGAAGGTAAACAAATTGAAAAGATAAAATAAAAATAAAAGAAGGCAACAAATACAAAGAAGAAAAAAACTGAAGCTGCAGACATTGTACACTTTGTAAGTTAGATCTCGACATTTAGAATTCAATTTTTTGTCGATTTATCAAACGATTTGCCGGGGAAAAAAAACATTTCAAAAGTGATATTCACGTGAGGCCATATTATGTGTGTCAGGGGTGCAAATGATTTAAACTTTATTTTTGTATTGGCAAGATTACTGTATGATTAAATGTGTGTAAAATCTATTGAAAGGAGAGAACGGTGTAAGGCGGGAAAATCCAGAGAAAAGGGGAAAGTGAGATGAATGAGTAAAAGAAAAAAAAATGGCGAAATAAACTTGAAAGCACAAAGGGAAATAAGAACAGGGAAATGAAGAAGAAAGAAGAAGAAAAATCATAGTGAAAAATATAACAGCCATATGCCGGGTAAATAGAATGAATGAATAAATAAATTATTGAAAAGACTACGAAGAAAAAATGAAATCTAATGTAGATGAATTGAATGAGAAACATACCAGTGAATGAAAATAAGAAAAAGAAGAAAATACCAGTGAATGAAAGGAAGGGAAAAAAATCCCAATGAATGAAAAGAATAGAAAGAGAAAAATACCAGTGAATGAAAATAAGAAAAAAGAAGAAAATACGAGTCAATGAAAGGAAGGGAAAGAAAAAATACCAATGAATGAAAAGAATAGAAAGAGAAAAAATACCAGTGAATAAAAGAAGAAAAAGAAGAAAATTCCAGTGAATGAAAGGAAGGGAAAGAAAAAATACCAAACGAATGAAAAGAAAAAGAGAACAATACCAGTGAATGAAAAGAAGAAAAAGAAGAAAATACCGGTGGATGAAAGGAAGGGAAAGAAAAATACCAATGAATGAAAAGAAAAAGAGAACAATACCAGTGAATGAAAAGAAGAAAAAGAAGAAAATACCCGTGAATGAAAGGAAGGGAAAGAAAAATACCAAACGAATGAAAGAAAAAGAGAACAATACCAGTGAATAAAAAGAAGAAAAAAGAGAAAAATACCAGTGAATGAAAGGAAGGGAAAGAAAAATACCAAACGAATGAAAAGAAAAGAGAACAATACCAGTGAATAAAAAGAAGAAAAAGAAGAAAATACCAGTGAATGAAAGGAAGGGAAAGAAAAAATACCAAACGAATGAAAAGAAAAAGAGAACAATACCAGTGAATAAAAAGAAGAAAAAGAAGAAAATACCGGTGGATGAGAGGAAGGGAAAGAAAAATACCAATGAATGAAAAGAATAGAAAGAGAAAAATACCAGTGAATGAAAAAAAAGAGAAAAATACCAGTGAATGAAAATAAGAAAAAGAAGAAAATACAAGTTAATGAAAGGAAGGGAAAGAAACAATACCAATGAATGAAAAGAATAGAAAGAGAAAAATACCAGTGAATGAAAATAAGAAAAAGAAGAAAATACAAGGGAATGAAAGGACAGGAAAGAAAATTCCCGATGAATGAAAAGAATAGAAAGAGAAAAATACCAGTGAATAAAAATAAGAAAAGGAAGAAAATACCAGTGAATGAAAGGAAGGGAAAGAAAAATACTAATGAATGAAAAGAAAAAGAGAAAAATACCAGTGAATAAAAAGAAGAATAAGAAGAAAATACGAATGAATGAAGAGAAGAAAAGAGAAAAATACAAGTGAATGAAAATAAGTAAACGAAGAAAATATCTGTGAATGAAAAGAAGGGAAAGAGGAAATACGAAGGAATGAAAAGAAGAATAAGAAGAAAATACGAATGAATGAAGAGAAGAATAAGAAGAAAATACGAATGAATGAAGAGAAGAAGAAGAAGAAGAAGAAGAAGAAGAAGAAGAAGAAGAAGAAGAAGAAAAGAAGAAGAGATCAGTAAATGAAAAGTAGAAAAAGACCAAAACGAAAATCCCATACGAATGGGTGAAATGAACTGAAGCAAAAGAAAAGAACACATCTGTGAATGATAATTAGAAAAAAGAGAAAAATACCAGTGAATGAAAAGAAGAAAAGAAGGAAACTTCCATTGAATGAAAAAAAGAGAAAGAGTAAAATACCAGCAATTGATTAGAAGCCAACGAGGAATTTATGGGACACCATGTGGGAAAACAACTCACAATTCAATAATAATGGATCTATGAGACTAAATGAAAAACAAAATCCCCCGTCTACCCAGGTGATGCTGGGTAGCCGCTTCCTTTTTTTAAAAATAAAAGCCAGAATTTAAAAGAAAAATGATATATTCAGATCACATACAAAAATAACATTTTTACTTTTGTAGATCAGATTGGGACATATATTATAAAGCAAGTAAAGTAAAAGACGCCAGGGTGTCTTAATGTCGGTATCAGCCAGACAGCGAGGGAATCTATCCCCTTTTCACTAGCGCTAGACTAAGAAGATTGTTTTTGCGTCTGGGGTGGCGCGCAACGCCTACCATCAGCTTTTCTCTATACCGAACAGATCCCTGCGCTACTCATACGCTGAGTTGGTGAGGACCGGTATCGATTTCTAGGCAAGTGCTTTACCGACTGAAACAAAACTATTTAAGATATTGACGGGATGCTCAATTTTGTTGAGACACTTTGGAAGATGAATTCAATTTCAATTTCATTTTTCGGCATGTCAACCAGTCCTATTTAGAAAAAAAGAAATAAACATTAAATCATATTACAGCACATAATTCAATACATTCTACGAGGGTGAGTATAGAATGAAGAGAAGAAAAAGAAAATGGCGTTGAATGAAAAGTAGAAGAGAAAAGAAAGAAAACACAAGTGAATGAAAAGAAGAAAAACAGAAAAGTATCAATGAATGAAGTTATGAAAAAGAAAAGCAGAAAATACCAGTGAATGAAAAAGCGGAAATAGAAGAATAGAAGTAAAATACGAAAATCTCAGTGAATGAAAAGAAGAAAAAGAAAAAGAAAAAAAGACACATGAATGAAAAGTTGAAAAAAGAACAAAAAGAACAGTGAATTAAAGATAGAAAAAGAAAAAAAATTGGAAAATACCGATGAAGGAAGAGAAGAAAAGAAAAATGGGAAAAGAAAAAGAATGGACGAAAAGGAGAAAGGAGAAACAAATATTAATGAAAAAGAAATTTGAAATAAACAATTAGAATGGAATTAAACATAGAAAAAGATTGAAGTAGAACGAAAAGAAAGAAAGAAAGAGACAGACACAGAGAGAGAGAGAGATAGTGTAAGAGAGTGAGAGACAAACAGACAGACAGAGTGAGAGAGAGAGAGAGAGGGGGAGAGAGAGAAATATAAAGAGAAATAGAAAGAGAAACAGAGAGTGTGTGAGAGGGAGAGAGAGAAAGATAACGATAGATAGATAGAGAGAGAGAGAGAGAGAGAGAAAGAGAGTAAGAGATAAAGAGTGTGAGAGAGACAGACAGACAAACAGGTGAGAGAGAGAGTGAGAGGAGAAAGACAAACATAACAGAGAGAGAGAGAGAGAGTGAGAGAGAGAGAAAGAAAGATAACGATAGATAGATAGATAGATAGAGAGAGAGAGAGAGAGAGAGAGAGAGAGAGAGAGAGAGAAAGAGAGTAAGAGATAAATAGAGTGAGAGAGTGAGAGAGACAGACAGACAGAACAGAGTGAGAGAGAGAAAGACAAACAGAAACAGAGAGAGAGAGAGAGAGAGAGAGAGAGAGAAAGATAACGATAGATAGATAGAGAGAGAGAGAGAGAGAGAGAGAGAGAGAGAGAAGAGAGAGAGAGAGAGAGAGAGAGAGAGGTGTACAAATGGAAAATAAGACAAAAACGAAAAAAGATAAAAAATGAAAATCAAATAACTTAAACTAAAAAAAATGAAGATGAAATGATTAGGAATGGAGAAAGGAAAGAAAATAACGGAGAAAAGAGAAGAAATAAGAATAAAAAGACAATGAAACAATCCAATGAACAATAATAATTATGGACTGTAAGAAAGAAAAAGAAAAAGTAAAGAAGAAGATGAAATAAAAAAAGAAAAATACAAAGAGAAATAAATAAATTAAAAAAATAAACGAAAGAAGAAAAATCGAAAAGAAATTCAACCGAGCGAATTAATTAAACAAGCAAAAGTGAAATGAGATGTGGAAATGTTGAAAACACCAATATTTTATTTCTCTGAATTTTTGAGATGAGGCTTGATAATTATTATTATTTGTATTATTCGGACTATTGTCCGCATCTTCATTGTTATCTGTACAACGTTTCTGCCGATGTGCCCTCCGGCATTCTTCAGGTATTTCTTGTCGGACTCGGGAGTCTTCTCCGACTCGGGAACCTTCTTGTCGTAATCGGGAGCCATCACGGAACTTTGAACCTAACCCTTTATTCAGTCCACGGGGTTATCCTGTTCTCATTCCGCTATTCAATTGAATACATAGCCTAGAGTATAAAGGAGTTTGGTTGAGGCAGTTCTAAGTGACAGTTATCTCTAGACTGCAGGTTCAGTCCTAGTCAGAGGCAACACTAATATAGAATAATAATTAACACAGCTTAACACCTGTAGTCCCAGCAGAATTTGGGATGACGTGTGAAAGCTTCTGATTGGTCGATGAGTGCCAACAAAGTCTAGAGGGAAGAAGAGAGGAGAGAGTATGTTTGTCGAACCAGCTGAGTCTCGCTGAGAGCTGAGTAGACGAATCGCAATGAGGGGGTGTCCGTTCAGGGACTTAATTGAAATAAAATAAATGGGCTCTAAGAAAAAGAAAAATATCTTCTGTTTGTTATTAAGAACTGTCAACGAACGCAAGGTGGGCGTGGGGGAGTGGAGGGGGGTCAAGAAAATTCTTAGAAATTTCCAGACTCAAAGAACAAGAAAATGTCAGCCCAACACCAGATGCAGAATACCAGCAACTCCGTTCCAGTATAAGAGAGACTCAATCAAATCTATTTGATAAAAAGATGATATCTTAATATAGTTCATAAGCATGAACCAAACTGTTGGAATTTTTTGGTTATAGTTATTTACTAAGCTTAACTTAGATATGGCACAAGGCCAGGAGTATGGGGCGCCCAATGAGAATCGAACTCATTAACAATGGTCTGCGAATACTAGCTTGCTAACCATTACACCACGTGAAGCGCCCAATAATTTTTTGGTTATATATATATATTTACCAACCCCTCCGCACGAGCAGGATGGGACACTAGGTCAATTTCTTAAGCGGAGTTTAACAGGTTTGAATTCAGAGTTTTCCTTCTCCTAGACCAGTTGCCTAACCAAGGTTAAAGAGCTCAGTCTGCCCTACTATTTACCCATAGCTGTAGGGAGAGTAGAATACATACCTTTCCCAAGGGTATTAGCGCTAAGTGAAATGCAATTACCGTGTCCAGGATTTGAATTTTTTGGTTATAAGGCGTGTGCTTGATGTTCACTTCTACTTATAGACTCGCCTATAACCATGTGACCAATCTATTGACCAACCACTGCGGTATTCTGCTGCTGATATTATTATTTATACTGGCTGTTCTGGTTATACCTAATCATAACTACTTGGATCTTCGTGGACGACGGAACATAGGATTATATCACAGGACTTATTCATTTACCAAAGGATTCTATAACTCAGGACTTACTTATTTAGTTTAAGTTCTTTACAACTGGCCAAGGATAGTGGCCAGATACTTAACACAAACAAAAACGTCTTCGGTATAAAAATAATCCGAGGGTTGGTATGCATTAAAATCCAACCAACCAACCAACCAAATATAACGTCGGAAAAAGACTGAATTTCCAGTTTCTCAGAAGGAACACAAATTATAGAAATATATATATATATATATATATATATATATATATATATATGTGCTCAATTTAAGTCGCACCTAATTTTGAAAATCAATTGACCAACGATTAATTTATTATGCGGGAATGCCTATTCAAATGTAAGGCTAAACAAATCGAGAAAAATCAATCTCTGTATGTACATCTCAGCCCACCAGGCCTCATCAGCAGAGCTATAGATAGGAGGACCGCCCTGTGCGTGGGCCGAGATGTACATACAGAGATTGATTTTTCTCGATTTGTTTAGCCTTACATTTGAATAGGCATTCCCGCCTAATAAATTAATTGTTGGTCAATTGATTTTCAAAATTAGGTGCGACTTAAATTGAGCACATGTTCTCTCAAAAATTGTCGGCAAAAAGCCATATCCAAACACACCGTGTTTACATTATCATATATATATATATATATATATATATATATATATATATATATATATATTTAGAAAAAACAAACACATGATGTTAAATTCGCTTAAATTAGCGAATTTAACATCATGTGTTTGTTTTTTCTAAATATTTATTTCACACTGTCGGATTCACTTCCATTCATTTTTCATATATATATATGTATATATATATATATATTGGGGATGAAATATGAGTTTGTGTTGAAGATCTAAAAAAAATAAATCGAAGGCAGCTGTACGCGTTTACGACGTTTTCGTTGGAGTCAATTAATAAAAATTTAACTCTTAAAAAAGTGGGTGGTCTCATCTCAAGGGACCTTCAGAGAATGGCGAAGACAGAGACAGAAAAAAAAAGAAAGAAAGAAAACAAACTTCTATAAAAAAATCAATTGCAATGGCTACGGATGATAAAAGAAACCTGCACACCATATAAAAACTGAAAGCGAAAAAGGTGTGAGATAAAAAGAAATGCGTCTTATTGAAATACGAAAAAAAAAAAAAAAGATGAAAAAAAAAATTAAAAGTGCTAAGTTGAACGCCAAAAGAAGACGATGAAATAAAATATAAGATAAGAAAAAAAAAAAGCAGCTTGAAGGTATATACATCAAAAAGCAACTGTTAACTGTGATGTTGGAATAAAAAAGAACAGTGTCGATGGACTATTGCTGAGAAATGAGACGGTAGAAAAAAAAATTCTGCACGTGGGAAGACGTGCAAAAGACTAAAAGGCAAAAAGTCGATGCTTATCAGATGAATCTATAGACAAAGTATGGGGGGGGGTTAGCTCACAAGGTGTAATGGTTAACAAGCTAGACTTGCAGACAATTTTTAGTTTTTCAATTCTCAATAGGTGTAATATACTTCTGGCCTTGTGCCACTTCTGAGCTAAGTTTAGTGAATAATTATGGGCACCTCCCGTGGTATAATGGTTAGAAAACTAAATTTGCAGACCATTGTTAGTGAGTTCGATTCTCACTGGACGCACCACACTTCTGGCCTTGCGCCACCTCTAATCCAATCTTAGTAAATAAATATATACAAAGTATGGGGTACCTAACGTGGTGTAATAATTAGCATGCTAGATTTACAGACCGTCGTTAGTGATTTCAATTCTCATTGGGCGCTCAATACATCTGTCCTTGTGCCACATCTAAGCTAAGCTTAGTAAGTAACTATAAACAATATATATTCAAATCCTAGACAAGGCTATTTGCATTTCGCATAGCGCTAATAAAATTGGGAAAACTATGAATCCATATATTCTCCCTCTAGCTATGGGTAAAATAGTAGAACAGACTGGGCTCTTTAACCTTGGATAGGTAACCAGACTAGGAGAAGGAACACTCTGAATTTGGAAACCTGAGGTCAGTCAATTCTTTCCTATCGACTGTTCCTAAGTTCGGATGGTCCAACACAGTCCTTCACTACTATGAACAAAACACTCTGTCAGATGTCTCTTAGGGTTCACAACGCACCAGCGGGGGAATCATGGGCTGGGGAAATAACGTTTTATTATTAAGATACACCAAGTATTGTTGTGTTAGTTAAATATTAAAAGAAGCATGACCTGTCCAGCACAAAGAAGACCAACCCCTAAGAGAAGTCCACTAAACGAAAGAACATGGCGGCCGGGTAAAAACCACAATGTGGAACATGTCAAACACCTTTGACAGTTAAACACTTATTCATGGAATGCAGGTTTTTCGATCACATCAGAAACCGTTATTTTAAAGCAAACAATATGAAAGATCTATTTGAAAATGTCAACATGGAGGATATACTCTCTTTTTTGAAGGAAATAAAATTATACCATAGAATATAGACATGAAACAAACCAATACCATACAACATAATCCCCAATAATGCTAACACATTGTTAAAACCAATTACTAAAAAGTATAAATATAAATACACGATATGTATCACTTCCTAACCGTTAGGCATGACATAACCCCAGACAGGTTGATATGCCGTAAAAATCAATAAACAAACAATCAGCAGACGAGTTAGCAGGAACCAGCAGTAAGCAGAAGTTACAAAGTAAGACGACCTATTATCTTTACCCTATATATCTAACTCTCTCTCTCTCTCTCTCTCTCTCTCTCTCTCTCTCTCTCTCCCGAGTATAGACCCGAGATGACACTCTCCCCGATGTATATACCCGATACGGGACGAGTATATTATATAGCTTGATAGCCATTGCACCACGATTTGCTTGCCTACATGGATATATGCAGGTCAAGAATCATATAATAATTATATATTATATTAATTATAAATAATTGTAGATATATCAATAAGCACAACGATAATACAACAGCAGCAGCAGCAGTAGCAACAACAACAAAAACAACAACAATAATTGTTGCATACCCTTTCTTTTCTTACTTCTATTATTCTTCTGCTCATCTTTGGTATCTTACGTTCTTCTAGCGTCTCCTCTAACGTCTCTTCTGGTTGGTCATCCTTGATTCATTTCTTCTAGGTCAGTCTTGCTGCCAAGACATTCATCAACCACAAAACCATATTATTTATTTAAACCTTTATTACTTAACTAAAAATATTTCTCTAACTAACATAGCGCGCGTGTGCAGTGAGTTTCAGCTAAAGCAGTAACATTTTATCTGCTTGACGTTCAAGCTGAAACTGAGAGCTAACCAGGTCCCACGTGACTTCACGTATTTCGCGGGCTTTCTGTAATATTCCATGGAAAGTCCCGCCCGTGATATGAAAAGGGGACATCCCTTCAGAAATACAGGGGGTTGACAATAATCTATGCATAGATTATGTAACATAATAATGAGCAGGACCTAGCACTGTATGATAATCTAATATGTTTACTTAAGAGCTATTGCTAAATAGTTCAATATGTAAAACGTATATTGATTTAACTCTCTCACACTCTTTTTTCTATCTTTTTTTCTTTTCATTTTTCATTATGTTCCATTGAAACAGATTAGCGTTATCGCTTCCATGCACTCAGCCCCCCATCTCTCTCTCTCTCTCTCTCTCTCTCTCTCTCTCTCTCGAGTATATATATTTACCAACCCCTCCGCATGAGCAGGATGTGACACAAGGTCAATTTCTTAAGCGGAGTTTATCATGTTTGAATTCAGAGTTTTCCTTCCCCTAGACCAGTTGCCTAACCAAGGTTAAAGAGCCCAGTATGCCCTACTATTTATCCATAGCTGGAGGGAGAGTAGGATTCATACCTTTCCCAAATGTATTAGCGCAAAGTTAAATGCAATTATCACATCTAGGATTTGAACTCGGGGCGACGAGTCCATTTCCCATGACTTTAACCATCGCACCACTCGCTTCCTCTCCCGAGTATAGACCCGAGATGACACTCTCCCCGATGTATATACCCGATATTGAACGAGTATATAATATAGCTTGCTAGCCATTGCACCACGATTTGCATCCGCTTGCCCCCATGGATATATGCAGCTGTTAGTCATGTCATGCTTTTCGCCGATGGTAAAGGACAAGACGAACAGAGTTCAAATGATGGACGTGGGCTTTTGCATATCACATATAGCTAACCCCCCTTGTGAATGGTATGAATAAAAAATATTCTCTCCCCAGAAAATAGTAAAATAAAATGGTCTCTTCATCATGGACATGGTAACCAGTGTATGAGAAAGAAAACCGTGAATTAAAACCTGTTAAATTCCACTTAAAAAAGTGACCTTGTGTCGCATCCTGCTCGTGCAGATGGGTTGGTATATATATATATATCATCATTATCATGACGCACTCGTATCATGGATATCCATGTCAATCTCTCACCAATTCTGCCTATCACACATTGCTCTTGGAGGTCCTCTGCGCAGCATCAAATATCCGCACAGAGTTGGTCAATGTAAGTCTTTGCTGGGTGGCCCACACTGCCATGTGTGTGTGCTGGTTTCCATAGGGGAACGTTACTTTGATTTTGTCACCGCTTCTCAAGCAGTGACCAACACGCCTTGTTCGTCTCACTTGGACGATCTGTGAGATAGGGGACAAGGGGATATACAGCTGCTTACCTGTGGGGTGCTGTTTCTACGATTGGTTTAATATCGCACGCAGCATTCTTGTACAGCTCCCATCTACTCTATTCAATATGGGGTTCATTAAAGTCCAGGCCGTGCAGCCATACAGTAGCACTGATACAACTACTGTTTGGAAGAATCGTCACTTTAATTTGTCAGTGAGTGATTTCTATATGTCTGATAACACTGGTTTACAAAGAAATTGAGGCAAGCACAAAAATAGCTGTTTTAACCTAATTTGGGGGTGCTGAGTTCAGATTTGAAATCCGTTTTTACTCATCACCTCTAGTTTTTTTTTAGATATGCATACTGTACATTTTGTATAAATACTGTACATAAAGGCGTATATGCATTCAGGGTTAATTTCTAATATTGTGTGACTTATGTCTTCTTTTTTAGTTATTATGCAGGAAACTGAGAGCATGGGAAGCATTTAAGTCAGTCTGTAGTGGTTTCCTTGATAACACACGCGTACCAAATTACCAAGCCTGTATTGAGAAGTTGCTAAAGATTTATGAGGATATGGGATGCCGAATGTCACTCAAAATTCACTTTCTCCATTTCCACCTCAACTTCTTCCCTCCAAACCTTGGAGCAGTGAGTGATGAGCACGGAGAAAGATTCCACCAAGACATTACAAAGATCGAGAGCAACTACCAAGGCAAGTGAAACCCCGGCATGATGGGAGACTTCTACTGGATGCTCTTGCCTGACATCCCGGAGGCAAAATACAGCAGATCATCTAAGAAAACACACTTCTAACTGTTTGGGGTACTATGAATTGTGTACATTGTGTCACCAAGTATATTTATTCCGTCAATGTTCTTTATCTATCCTGTTTTATCTGTAATAAGCTGCTGCAACTGATGACATAAGCACGTATATACTCTGTATATACTGAAATGAGACTATTTAAAAGACAGAAAACTAGAGGTGATAGATCAAAACTGTTTATAAATTTGAATTAAGCACACCCAAATTAGTAAAAAAAAAAACACACCTATTCATATTCTTGCCTCAGACAAAAATATTTTTTGTGAACCAGTGTAATCTGCCTATGCCTTTCTTAAACGTGCATTCAGCATCCCTTTCTGTGGATGAGATATTACTACCGAAGTGCGTGAATTGTTCAACCGAGTTTAGAGGCTTATATATTGGTTGGTTGGTTGGTTGGTTGGTTGGATGGATTTTACGGCATGTCAACCCTTGTTGGGTTGTTTTATGCTGAAGACATTTTGTTCCATTCATTCTTGTTGGGTATTCAATTTTTTTAAAACTCAATTTTTGAACATATTTTTATTACTCGTTTTTTTTAATTTATTTAACGCATAGGTGGGACCCTAACAGGTACTACCACTCCGGGTCAGGGTAGAGTAATGGGATAAACTGTTGTCCTCATCTTATTGTGTATAGTGTATAAACACAACGTTCAATCCACTGTTGATGAAGAGATACTCTACAAACCCAGACCTTCAAAATTAGAACTTCACCATTAGATGTAGTTTAACATCATACCCAGGACATCAATATATACATAGATGTATTCATGAGTATTGAGCTAGCTAGGCGACCTTAATTCGTAATCGCCCACCCACTTTATCATATATGTGCTAGAAGGTGGTGGCTGAGAGTCTTAATGTCCTGGGTATACTGTTAAACTCTATTTGATTGTGAGGTTCCAATACTGAAGCTGTGGGGAATGTAGAGGGTCCCTTCATCACCATTACTCCCAGGTCAACTTTGACCTGGAATGGTGGAACCTGTTAGGGTTACATCTATGTATTAGATAGAAAATATGTATTAATAACTATTATAATAATTATTTATTCTCTATATTAAAAAAGAAATAGTCTACATACCGGTAGGCCCAGCCATGCCAATGAATTAAAAAACATGTCTGAGCCACGTGAACCTGTTTTAACACCTGCTGAATGCTGATTGGCTGTAGCATTAACCAATCAGACGTAAAGAAGCCGAGGTCTGTGTTGGCAAAACTCCATTTAAAGCCAGTTTTTTTCTGCTAGCGCTGACCAAGACACGGGTGGCGCATTAGAGTTTGATCATCTCTAATGGGGTCTAACTCGGGAGGGGGTATTATGTTGAAAGACCCGAAACCCCCCAATAAACAAGTTAATAATAACATAACTGACGACGCTACCCAGCGCTGTTTAGTCAGCATAATGTGTTTAAGATTGAAAAATTGAGTACCCATCAAGAATGAGTAAAAACAAACATCTTCGGTAAAAAAATAACCCAACAATATTGACATGCCGTAAAATCAGAAGGTGGTGGCTGAGTGTCTACAATGTTAAACTATTTGATGGTGAGTGTATCATAGGGCCGGGTTAACTCAGTCGGTAGAGCGTTCGGCTAGAAACCAGAAGGTTCCGAGTTCGATACCGGCCCTCGCCAACTCAGCGTATGAGTAGCACAGAGATCTGTGCGGTAAAGTAAGGAGCTGATGGTAGGTGTCGCTCTCCACCTCAGAAGAAAACAATCTCCTGGGTCTAGCGCTAGTGAAAAGGGTATAGACTCCCTCGCAGATTGGCTGATACCGTCGTCGTATAATGTTAAATTTGATTGTGAGGTTCCAGTACTGAAGCTCTGGGGAAGGTGGAGTATCACTTCAACACCATTACCTCCAGGTCCACTCCGACCTGGAATGGTGGAACCTGTTAGGATTACATCTATGTGTTAAATAAAAAAATAATGCGTTTAATAAATTGAGTACCCATCAGGAATAAGTAAAACTTATTCGGTATAAGTAAAGTCAACGGGGCGGCCTAAAGTCGGTAACAGCCAGCCAGTGAGGGCGTCTATCCCCTTTTCAATAGCGCTAGACCAAGTAGATCGTTTTTTAGCATCTGAGGTGGAGCGCTACACCTACCATCAGCTCCTTACTTTACCGCACATATCCCTGTGCTACTCATACGCTGAGTTGGCGGGGACCGGTATCGAACTAGGAACCTTGTGGTTTCTAGCCGAACGCTCTACCGACTGAGCTAACCTATTGACATGCCGTCATGGGGCGGTCTGTCTGTATGCGAGTGTTTGAATATTCGAGTTAATTTTTTTTTTATATAATAACTAAAAGGGAAACACTTTCCGGTTTACCATAAAAATCAAACAACAGACAAATCGATTTTTATAGAAAAATAAACTGGCATTCATTGATTGTATTTGCCAGGTGTTCTGTGTTTCTAGAGGATTCTAGCAGAACAATCATTTTCGTATGTGGGTTTTACAAGACATAAGTTATTCTCCCTTGGGAGGCATCAATAGATTCAGTTGAAGGTAATTCTCTTTTGTCAGAAACTGACTAAAAATGTCCCATAAAAAAGAAATAAAAGAATCGAACAGTGAAAAGTACTTGGTTTAATATATAAACGGTCGTTTCTGATTTTACGATTTTGTTGTAATTCTGTATATATATATATATATATATATATATATATATATATATATATATATATTATATATATGTGTGTGTGTGTGTGTGTGTGTGTTGTGTGTGTGTGTGTGTTGGCAAACTTCTGTCTATTTAAGACGATGGAGTAGTGTCCGTTTTTTTTGTTGTTTTTTTAAATTTTAAATTTTGTTTACCTACAGCTACGTAAGTGTCTGAACAGACCGATCCTTGAATGGCAGTCTCTGGTGCAGTGGCTGCAAACAAAAGGTGATGCTTTCTGTAGGTATTGGGTGTGCTGCTGTTTCTCTCCTTCCTTTTAGCTCTCTTTTATATATATATATATATATATATATATATATATATATATATATATATATATATAGCCTCGGAGGGGGCGTTGGCATATATATATATATATATATATATATATATATATTCGTACATACACAAAATACTATATGGTACGTGTGTGTACACATGTATATATATATATATATATATATATATATATATATGGGTGTGGGTGTGGGTGTGGGTGTGTGTGTATTGGTGCATACATAAAATACTCTGAGGTGTATATGTGTATACACATAAACACACACATACACACATATAAACATATATATATATATATATGTGTGTGTGTGTATGTGTGTGTATACATACATAGTGATAGATTCGTATATATAATAATATATTAAATTATATATATTATATATATATATATATATATTATATATATTATATATATATATGAGAGAGAGAGCGAGATCATATACTAGAGAGATCTAATAACAAAAAACACCTTTAGCTTGCATACATTCACATATGTATTATGAAATTACTATATATATATATATATATATATATATATATATATATATATATATATAATATACTGACATACACCCATACATCCCTTATATCTATATATACAATATAGAATAGTATCTATACACGCACACCCTTATATATATATATATATATATATATATATATAATATAGTAATTTCATCATACATGTGTGAATATATATATATATATATATATATATATATATATATATATATATATATATATGTATATATATATATATATATATATATAACAACATCTATCATTTTATATTTGTTTGGCTTTCCGGTGTAATTAGTTTTTACCCCCCACCCCAAAAAACCCCAAAAAACCCAGAGTTTTTATTAGCTATCTATTGGATATTTTTAGCTTTTCTATTCTGGACTACGAGCATTGCCAATATTATCCGGATTTAATTATTTACGCTTGAATGAGTCCTTCGTTCTGCAGGGTGTCTAGCCACCCTCCCTACTAGACAAAATCTTTGGGGCTATCGACTTAGTCACCGATGATCTGGTAGCACTGAGTTACACCGTACCCGTAGCACCAAAAGGGCAGAGAAGCTCTTTGCTCAGCGGTCATCTAGAACTTGATAGTGTCATAATCATTTCGTCGGGAACTTGGGTTCCTGTTAGGGTCACCCAAGGCAGACAGGTCTAGCACCCAGTTATATTAGAGATTACAAATAATTATATTAGTATATAATTATATCTTAATTATATAATTATATATAGTATATAATTTACATGATTTTTATGTATATAATTTATATAATTTATATAATATAATTGATATAATGTATATAATATAATAGTTATATTAATTAATATATGATAATATAATTAATTAATTTATATAATTTATATAATATAATTTATATAATTTATATAATATATTTATATAATTTATATAATATAATAGTTATATTAAATTAATATATGATAATTATAATTAATTAATTTATATAATTTATATAATATAATTTAATATAATTTATATAATATAATTTATATAATATAATAGGTTATACTAATTAATATATAATAATTATAATTAATTAATTTATATAATTTATATAATATAATTTATATAATTTATATAATATAATAGGTTATACTAATTAATATATAATAATTATAAATTAATTAATTTATATAATTTATATAATATAATTTATATAATTATATAATATAATATATAATTATATAGGTTATATTAATTAATATATAATAATTATAATTAATTAATTTATATAATTCATATAATATAATTTATATAATTTATATAATATAATTTATATAATTTATATAATATAATAGGTTATATTAATTAATATATGATAATTATAATTAATTAATTTATATAATTCATATAATATAATTTATATAATTTATATAATATAATAGTTATATTAGTGATTTATATTAATATATAATAAAGTTAATCTATTAATAATGGAGATTGCCTTCCGATTTTTGTCTGTAACAAAAATTACGTCACTGCTTACGTTACATTACCCAACACATAATCCAACGTCATAACATAGAATAAATATACTCAAAATGTGAGCATGCAACGTTAGACAATCCTCATTGTTTCAATAAATAGATGCCCGGCGTTATATATTTATATATAGATTGTTTTATTCTAATATAATATTTAAAGTTATCGGAACTGTTCAAATTGTCTTTCTTTCTTTTTTTTTTACTCCTTTATTAAATTTGACGATTTTACATACTTATGGTACACACTCTATGACATTGAATTTTCAGCTCCCATCCCCTCAGGCAATATTTAAAAAAAATATATATACACCGCCCGGATGGTTTCTTTTTATTTTGCTAGTATATAATAATAAAGTTGATATTAATATATATTAATAGTGATTTATATTATATAATTTGTATAATTTATATAATTTATATAATATAATAGTTATATTAGTGATTACTCTATAGTGTCATAGTCATGGCGTCGGAAACTTGGGTTCCTGGTAGGGGTCACCCTAGGCAGACAGGTCTAGCACCCTGTTATATTAGAGCCACAACCCAGCCGATGGAGCTGTGTTGAACATCGAAAGGGTGTCTCAATCATCGTCAGTTCTCAACGTGTTACATAATTATTAGATCCTAACACCATTAGTGTAGAAACCAAAATGGCTGTTATAATTGGCTGCCGGCGGCCTTGAAGGATTGAGTGACTCGGCTTGACCTCATTCTGATCCTCCTTCTGGGGGATACCGTGAGAATCGGTGGAGAAGACCCTCTTCCGGTTTAGATTAGAAAGAGAGTTTTTAGTTCAGTATTGGCCAAGCCACGAAGGTGGATATTTCGGAATAAAATATAATCTAAAGCAAATCGAAGTCTTGGGTTATTATCTAAAAACTACCAATGACACAGGGCTTCTGATAAAGAGAAATCCCCAATGGAAGACCAGACACGAAGTCCCCAAGACGAAGTCCAGACGCTAGAATAGACGCGAAAGATGACCAAAGAACGTAAGATACCAAAGATGAGCAGAAGAAAAATAGAACTAAAGAGAGTATAAAATAAACGGCTTTTGGCGTACATTTCAATGAAAAATTTGCGGCAACAAGAAAATAAAGAAGAAAAATGTTATAAATCTATTTCATAATATAATCGCGTTCTACATGAATTAATATGGTTTACTCATAACCTAATAGATTGTGAAGGTGTCATTTGTCCATTTCAGAACTTCTCTTAAGCCAATGCCGGCACCCATCTCCTCTCCTATGTCATATTAGGTCATGGAGTTTCCATTAAGAATATTTCTCCTTCAGAGAATTTCTCAATGCAATAGTGGCGCCCATCACCTCTCCAGTGTCATATTAGGTCGTAGAGTTGTCTAGTTTAAGTAAGGGCCAATGTGGAGTATTGTATGTCATGGACTGCTCGGCAGCAGGATTACGTCCCTAAGCATCATGGATTGCCACCCACGGCCAACGGGTGGTACGATTGAGAGGAAGAGTTTTTTTCCCTCTCCAGAGGTGCAATCGGCGTATTCTATAATCCCACCTGAAAGTGTGTGGGGGGGGGGGCATGTGGCTAGAGGAGCCTAATTTGCATATGACTGAGCTGAGGACACAATTTTGCTAACTTTTTTATTCAAACATGTGATTTCTTTATTTGCTGCAAGATAAAATCGCTGATTGAACATCCTCTAAAATGTGGTGTATGCATATTTTTGCAAAGCGTAGTACATGAATTATTAATGGTATATCTATTTGGGCAAAATGAAGATGGTATATCAAATCAAATATTCAGATGTGCTCATACATCTTTATCTGCACGTACCTGAAGAAACATTTCTTTTGCATTAAATATTTGTAATTTGAAAGATAAAGTGTGAATAATTTATTCAATTAAACTTTGACAATTAATGAATTTGCTCCTAACAATTTTGAATGATTAATTTTTCATTTATGACATATCAAGATAAAACATAACAAAAATCAACGAGGTTAAATATTTCATGTAAGGCTTTTGCAATTTTCATTCATGACGTTGTATATATATTTACCAACCCCTCCGCACGAGTAGGATGTGACACAAGGTCAATTTCTTAAGCGGTGTTCAACTGGTTTGAATTCAGAGTTTTCCTCCCCTATACCGGTTGCCTAACCAAGGTTAAAGATCCCAGTCTGCCCTACTATTTACCCATAGCTGGTGGTAGAGTGGGGTTCATACATTTCCCAAGGGTATTAGCGCTAAGTGAAATGCAATTACCACGTCCAGGTTTTGAACTCAGGGCGACTAGTTCATTTCCCATGACTTTAACCATTACACCACGCACTTCCTAGAAACTTGCTAACTTGTAAGGTCTCCATGAAGAAGATTCTTTTTTTTTCACTGTTGGCGTGGATGACGTGTGTATTTAAAAAAAAAACATTTCCAACAAGTTTATCTCCTTTCCCTGACCGAGATATGCATACAGGGTTTGAGGACAGCTTTTGAATATCCTATTCCCTTGTTACTCTTTTCATGAATTCACCACAATTCTATTCGATGGATGAAGCCAGCTCGCCTGACCCAGGGTGAATGCTGTCAAGAATACAAAGAACGAGTACTTCGGTGTGTGTACGAATTTAGGATGTTGCTATCCGTCAACTTTATGAGTTGAGTACGACAAAACATAGGTCGATGCAAATCATTTTAAATTAATCAGTTCGACAGAAAAAAAAAGAAAGAAGTGAAGAGAGAGAATAAGTTATAATGAAAGATGGATTGAAAAATGAGAAGAAACACTAAATGACGCAGCGAAACAAATTGTTACGGTATAGCCACACTGATGAAAGGTGAAACCTTGAAACACGTGTTTGTGGATTACTTATTCATTATATATATATATATATATATATATATATATATAATATATATATATATATATATACTCAATAGTAATGGTATTATGGATGATTTGGACTCATAACATAAAGTTTCATGGTTACGCAATCCTCAGATGAGTCAAATGGTTGAGATCTTTAAAACCAGTAGTTTTTTAGCGTTAAAAAAAACGGTTGCCCATGAAACTTTAAGTTATGAGTCCATTTTATTTTTAATTTTTAAAAATCAGAAGCATTATAGTTATAGTAAAACTCAAAAGAGTTTGTTGTAAAAATTATATAAAAACAGCGGTTGAATCCAGCGTTCGTTTTTGTAAACAGTCTTTTAACGGATATCTTTATTTTTCCCGTCTATGTTGCTCGTGATGAAGACCAATTTATCGATTTGGTCGAAACAGTTCTATCAGCAATCACATAACAAACATCATATGTTTTTTCAAAATGTTAAATTTCATATGTGTGTGTGTGTGTGTGTAAAATCCGGGTCTTTGTTTAATCGTATTGAAAATTGAGATGATGCTAGATTCTACGGTTTTTCTTTATTTTTTGTTGTGTATCCTAAGTAAAATTTTGAATTCTTTAAAATTAAACAGATGGTTAGTTTCTTAAATGTGTTTTGTAAGTGCGTTGTTCAGTTGACCGTTTCTAATATCTCACTTATGTTCCCGGATTCGTTGGGTGATGTGTCTAGACGTCTCTCCAATGTCTAGACACATCAACCAACGAATCCGGGAACATAAGTGAGATATTAGAAACGGTCAACTGAACAACGCACTTACAAAACACATTTTAGAAACTAACCATCTGTTTAATTTTAAAGAATCCAAAATGTTAGATAGGTTACACAACAAAAAAGAAAGAAAAATCGTAGAATCTAGCACTATCTCAATTTTCAACATATATATATATATATATATATATATATATATATGGAGATTGGCATTTCGCATAGCGCTAATACCCTTGGGAAAGGTATGAGTCCATATACTCTCCCTCCAGCTATGGGTTAGATAGTATGTCAGACTGGGCCCTTCAGCCTTGGGTAGGTAACCAGTCTAGGAGAGAGATAACTCTGAATTCAAAATTCCTGAGGTCGGTCGTTGACTGGGTTTGTGGGGCAACCCTTGATGCACCAATTCTTTCCTATCGACTGTGCCAAAAAGTGTGGATGGTCCAACACAAGCCTTCACCACTATAAACAAATTAATGTGTGGGTGTTCATTGTACGAACCCTCATGCGTCGAAATTGACGAGAGAGTCCATAATATGGAGATATCGTCATTGCACGTGATTAAGTATTAAAGTAATGATTATTTATTAATCATTGAGAAGATGGCGTATTTCACCAAGGTAAATGTTGATGTCGGTGATGATGTTTCGGTTATAGACAGACATATATTCGCCATTATGATCAGATTTAATTTACGGTTTTAGAAATTTTATAGACTCAGAACCTAAATAAATAATTGAAACGGTATCTGTTTTATTGTAATAAAATTGAAATAGCACAACACACCGAATGATCTTTCAATTAATTAAAGTGCTTCATTAAGTCATATCAGACATTATTTTAATTTTAACTATAATTTTCTCAGTGCCAAATATTTTAAAGATGCATTATCAATCGCTAAAATTAATTTTCACTTTCTTTATTAATCCGAAATAGAATATAGATATTTAAAAGTCAGGCGGGAAACGAATGGCGTTGGTTAGATTTTATGGCCTGTCAACCCTTGTTGAGTTATTTTATGCCGATCGGTACTCAATTTTTTTAGACACATTTTTTAAATCCATTTTTGTAAAAAATTAACCCAAGATTTAAGACCCAATTTTTAAGCTGTCTGATCATGCAGCCCGATGATGACTTTTGTAGAATGGCTTGATCAGAAAATTCTGAGTATAGTTTTTCTTTTCTTTTTTTTAATCTTTTTTTCTTTTCTCTCCTTAACAATTTGCATGTATACTGTCAAATTGTTATGTGGAAAGAACAGAGATGGAAAAACAGATGTTGATTTGAATTATCTCCCCTTTTCCAATACCCAAACTCATCACAGGTGGGCATCTACATCCCTTCCCCCAAATCTTGCTCCCCCTCTCCCATATCCTTTTTTTTTTTTTTTCTCCACCTCCCTTTTTTTCTATACAGTTGTTACTTGACAATTCATATCCTTTTTTGGAGAGACTTGGGTTTTAATAAATTTTTTTTTTTAAATCCAAAATCTTTCCTTCACTTTCCACTTTTTGAACACCCCTTACCCACCTCAACTCTGATATTTTTCAGTCTTGTTTTTTATCCCTTCACCACCACAACCTTTATGCCCGCCCCCACCTTCCCGTATTTCTTAATTGGTTGGGATGAGTTCTAACCATGATGATACAATCAGTATATTCATTTTTCTTCTTTTCTGGATTCTTTCTTTCTTTCTTTCTTTCTTTCTTTAATTTTCCTTTAATTGATATCTTTATTTACCCCCTCCTTCATTCCCTTATTCCCTTCTTTCTCTACACATTTTCTTTCTTTTCTTTCTTTCATTTTTCTTTGTTTTTACTAATAATAATCCTTTGTATACACTTATCGTTTCAAGTAAGTGTCCTCAGTATAAATTCCACCCTGTCGGTGGGGCATTAGAATGTACCGACTGCACCTCTGCAGAGAAGTAAGACTCTCCCAACGGAGCCACCTGTTAGCCGTGGGTGGCGACCCGTGATGCTTAAGGATAGAACCCAGGTGGATGAGCAGTTCATGACTTGCAATACTCCACTTTGGCCCTATCTTGGGCTAGAGGGGCAGTCGGAGAGGCCCCCTCTGAACAATCGGCTGGTCACGTCAAGCCCTAGCTCCTATATGATTGCCCCAACCCTATTGCTCTTATGGCAATCCTCAACCCTTTTTATCATATGGGTGCTAGAAAGGGGTGGCTGCGGGTCTACATGTCCTGGGAATGACGTTAAACTCTATCTGATGGTAAGGTTCCAGTTCTGGAGGTTTGGGGAATGTGGAGCACCCCTTCATCACTATTGCTCCCTGGTCCACTCTGACCCGGAGTGGTAGTACCTGTTAAGGTCCCTTTTCTGGGTTAAATAGAAAAACATGAGTTGATAAACAACATTTGTTATCCATTAAGAATGAATTTATATCAAAACTTTGTCGCCATTAAATGACCCACTGAGGTTGATACGCCGTAAAACCAACCAAACCAATTTTATCAGTATAAATCATTTGCACAGTTATATAGTATCGATCTAATATTAATAATTTCCACCCAGTTTTATGATTTAAATATTCATAATACTGATAATTTTCAAACATATCTATTTAACCCATTGATGGGACAGTTACTACAGCTTCGGGTCAGAGATAACTGTCACTTAGAACTGTCTTAACCTAACTCCTTTATCCACTAGGCTATGTGTCCATTTTTCTATAACAAATCCAGACGTCTGTTTAATATCAAGTGGTAATATGACATCATTTCTGCTAATCTATAAGGCACAGTTTAGCTCAGTCGGTAGAGCGATCGGCTAGAAATCAGAAGGTTCTTGGTTCAATAACGGCCCTCGCCAAATCAGCGATCTGTGCATTAAAGTGAGGAGCTGGTGGTAGGAGTGGCGATCCACGCATGTTTTGCACCCACCATTCCATGAAACTCGGTTTGTGGGTGGTCTCACATTAATAGGGCCTTGTGCCTGACCACCATACGTGGGGTGCGAGATAAATACCGACTACGTTCATTTTTAGGTCTAATACCTTTAGGGAACGTATGAACACCCTCATTCACCATGGGGTAATTAGTACTACACATTTTCTGCTTCAAGGGATATGCTCGTTACGTAATGGTTATCGTGGACATATACGCGTCGACTCGTGGGAAGCGCGCGGTGTAATGGTTAAAGTCATGGGAAATGGACTCATCGCCCCGAGTTCAAATCCTGGATGTGGCAATTGCATTTCACTTAGCGTTAATACCCTTGGGAAAGGTATGAATCCTACTCTCCCTCCAGCTATGGATAAATAGTAGGGCAGACTGGACTCTTTAACCTTGGTTAGGCGACCGGTCTAGGAGAAGGAAAACTCTGATTTCAAACCTGTTGAACTCCGCTTAAGAAATTGACCTTGTGTCACATCCTGCTCGTGCAGAGGGGTTGGTAAATACATATACATGTCGACTTGAGTTCAAATCATGGTTGCTTTTTCACATAGCGCTAATACACTTGGAAAAGGTATGGAGCCAACCATTCCCTCTCCAGCTATTAATAAAGCTCATAGCAGACTGGGATATTTAACCTTGGTATGAAAACTGGTCTAAAAGAAGGAAAACTTTGAATTCCAATATGGTTAGCTCCGCTTAAAATTGCAGTTGCACATGCGAAGAGGTTAGACCTCTGCTAAAAGGACAGCTTTGGCATCACATAACCCACGAATGTTTATATGTTATTCAACACAGAAAACTAAATCAGAAGTTTTAACGATTGCTGGAGTATTGAATGGAAAATATATTTAATTGACTGACGACGGTATGACAAAATTTTGAATTTAGAATTAAATAGATTTTTTGTTCCGGTCTACGAATTTATTGAACACTTATTGTTTTAATGGATGAATATATGATTATCTTTAATAGATATCTATTGAATACGAAACTAGATAATTTATCACCTATACTGTATAACCCAAAGTTACAAATGCAACGTGTCGGGGAAAAAATGTTGTACTGACTTGATAACTATGAATGAACAGGCATTATATATATATATATATATATATATATATTATATATAATATATATGTTATATGTGTATATGTGTGGTTATAATATATATATATATATATATATATTATGCCAGAATATACAAAATATAGTATGAATACATCAATATATATATATATATATATATATATATATATATATATATATATATATATATTGTAAAATATGATTATTCGATGATAATCAATAGTGGTGTCGGCTTGTGTGTGCATATATTATAGAGAGAGAGAGAGAGAAAAAAAAAAGAGAGAGAGAGAGAGAGAAGAAAGAAAGGAGAGAGAGGAGAAAGAAAGAGAGAGAGAGAGAGAGAAGAGAGAGAGAGAGAGAAGAGAGAGAGAGAGAGAGAGAGAGAGAGAGAGAGAAAACGTGATAGACAGATATAGACATACATAGATACATCTATTGAAAGAATTATGGGTCTACCATGAGGTATATATATATATATTGTATATATTGTAAAATATGATTATTCGATGATAATCAACAGAGGTGTCTGCTTGGTGTGCATAATATATATATATATTATATATATATATATATATATATATAAGAGAGAGAAGAGAGAGAAGAGAGAGGGAGAGGGAGGAGAGAGAGAGGGGGAGAGAGGAGAGGGAGAACGTGATAGATATATATAGACATACATAGATATATTTATTGAAACAATTATGGGTCTAACATGATTTCGATCTTTCACCATCGCATCCTGATCCCAACTTACAGACAGATATATAGATATAGATAATCTCTATAAATAAGCAAGCATTAATCTTTAAGAATGGGGGGGTCTAAATACCTGAATTTTATTATTTTGGGAGTATATATAAATATATATATATATATATATATATATATATATATATGTGTGTGTGTGTGTGTGTGTGTGTGTGTGTGAAGAAAATAGACAAACACGGGATGTTATGGAAACTGGATGTTTATTGTCGACGATGCAACGTTTCGGTCTGTTATTAGACCATCTTCAGGTCTTGGATATAGTTCTTGCTCCAATGATGGAGATTCTCAAAATGCTAAAACTGGATTTGTCGTTAAGTTATATGTGTGTGGTTGGTATGTTTTTTTTGTAAGTGTAAGATTTGTTAAAATTGTAAGTGAGCATAAGTATAGTGTTATATATTATTATTATTTACTCCTTTTGAGTTTTCACATCAGTATTAGCTGATGGTCTTTCACTGGAGTCTGAGTGACAGCAAGTCTCCTCAGGTCTCCAGGACTCTTCTGGGTATTCTGGCAGATTGCAGCAGTGCAGTGTTCTGAATGGTTTCAACCCTTCCTCTGATATCCAAACTTTCCAAACCCTTTTCTAATGCTTTTGGGACTGTTCCAAGTGCACCAACTACAATTGGTATAACTTTCACTTTCATATTCCATAACTTTTTCAGTTCTCAGGCAAGGTCCAGATATTTGTCAATTTTTTCATTTTCCTTTAACTTCACCCTGTGATCTGCTGGCACTGCAAAATCCACCAGTTGACAAGTTCTTTCTTTTTTGTTAATCAACACTAGGTCTGGCCTTCTTGCTGGGATAAGGTGATCCGTTTTAATTTCAAAGTCCCAGAGAAATTTTGTGCGTTTCGTTCTCAAGAACAGATTCTGGTTTATGCATATACCATTTTGTTGTGTGGTCAAATTTAATTTCTTGCATAATTCCCAGTGGATCACCTTCCCAACCCAGTCGTGTCTAGTTTTGTATTCTCGTTGTGCTAGTTTGCTACATTCGCAGAGTATATGGTTAACAGTCTCATCTCTATTACCGCAAAGTCTACATTTACTATTTTGTTGGGTCTTATCAATTTTCGCTTTGATGTAGTTTGTCCTTATGGCATTATTTTGTGCAGCAATTATAAGTGATTCTGTTTCTCTTTTGAGGTTTCCTTTTCTTAACCATGTCCAAAGTCTTTCCATGTGCAACCTCATCTATTTGTCGTTTGAAGCGTCCATATAATTGTTTTTCTTCCCATTTTTGTTTTTCTAGTCTTTGTCGTTTTTCTGTTTGTCCATCTGCCGTTTCTACTATTGTTGGCCGCCATAAGTAATTTGTCTTTTGCTCTTCCTTGTGTAATCTTCAAGTTGTTGGATTGTGGTTTCTACGCATTCCTCTATGTTGGCAAGACCTCTTCCCCCTTCCTTTCTTGACACATACAATCTATCTCTATCATCTCTAGGGTAGAGAGCCTTGTGCATGGTCATTAATTTTCTCGTCCTTTGGTCTATCTGTCTGAGTTCTTCTTTTGTCCATTTTAAGAATGGTCCTGAGTATCTTATAATGGGGACAGCCCAGGTATTAATTCCTTTGATCAGATTTCTGCTGTTAAGTTTCGTTTCTAGAAGTTTTCTAGTTCTCCTGAGATATTCTTTTTTAACTTTTCCTTTCATTTCTGCTTGCATGATATTGTCCGCTTCTAAAATTCCTAAGTATTTTGTAGCTTTCATTTTCATCAAGAGATTTTATAGTTTCCTGATTTGGTAGTTGTATTCCATTCATTAGTTTTCTTTCACCTCTTTTTATTACAAGCATAGCACATTTTTCGATTCCAAATTCCATCCCTATATCCTGGCTATATATTCTAATAGTTTGTACTAGGCTCTCCAATTCTTTTTCATTTTTTGCAAAAATTTTAATGTCATCCATGTACATAAGGTGGGTGATCTTTTCTTGTGAATTACTAAATTTGTATCCCCCGGTACATTTTTTAAGTATATGGTTTAGCGGCATCATTGCAAAATAAAGAGTAGTGGTGATAATGAGTCTCCTTGAAGATACCTCTTTGGATTTTTACTTCTGCCAGGGATTGTTTTCCAGCTTTTAATTGAACTCGCTAGTTTTCCATGGCTTTTTTAATGAAGTTTATAATGATGTTGGAAATTTTATACATTGTAGGCATTCTAAAATCCAGGTATGTGGGACCATGTCATAGGCTTTTCTGTAATCGATCCAGGCCATTGCAATATTTTTTCCGTTTATTTTTGACTTCTTTAAGAATGTATTGGTCTATATAGAGTAAGTCGTGGGTTCCTCTTTTTCCCTTGCGACATCCTTTCTGTTCTTCTGGGAGAAGTTTCCGCCAATTGAGTGAAAAGTATACTTCTTCTCTTACAACAGCAGTTAGAATTTCCACA
>CM042138.1:17638019-17639447 GCA_023376005.1 Doryteuthis pealeii | reverse complement strand
AAGAGAGATTCATTAATGATTAATTCGGCATAACTCACACCTTCTTCGTGACTTGGGAAGGAAAGTCTACAATGACATCCCACTGGAGAAAGTGACAGCAGCTTCTCAAGTTTATAGCAATTACTGTAAGTAAATATACAAAGAGGGGGCAACGGCTTTGTTCTTATATAATAATAACATCATCCAACTTTTGACTTAATTTTTCACCAACTTACCAATTACACTGGTTTTCAAAAAATTTTTTGGTCTGAGGCAAGAATGTGAATAGGTATATTTTTTTTTACTAATTTGGGTGTGCTGATTCAATATTTATAACAGTTTTGCTCTATCACCACTAGTTTTCTGTGCTTTTAATAGTCTCATTTTAGTATATACAGAGTATATACGTGCTTATTTCACAGTTGCTGCTTATTACAGATAAAACTGGATAGATAAAGAACATTTGACGGAATAAATATACTGGATGAACAATGTAAAATTCATAGTACGCAGACAGTTAGAAATGTGTTTTCTTAGATGATACTGCTGACTGCCAGTGCACTACTGGCAGTGCCTACTGGCTGTTGATTGAGACGTGTTGACTACGCTGCAAAATCCGTCTTGATATATAGCTATATATATATAATGAAATACTATCAACTTACATTTATTGCATAATAACTAAAAAAAGAAGACATAAGTCAGCACACTATTAGAAATTAACCCTGAATGCATATACGCTTTGTGTACAGTATGTGTACACAATGTACAGTATGCATATCTAAAAAAACTAGAGGTGATGAGTAAAAACGGATTTCAAATCTGAATTTAGCTGCATCCCCAAATTAGGTTAAAACAGTTAATTTTGTGCTTGCTTCAATTTCTTTGTAAACCAGTGTTATCAGATCTGATGCAATACCATAGAACCTTGCTAGAAACAACAGTTGGATCATTAGTTTATTAGTCTTAAGGTTTTCTACAACAGTTTTGTTTTCTTGCACTGACACAGTGAAAAAAGCAGATTTTGACGTGTTTTCATTAGATTTTGATGTTTGGTTTGGTTTGTTTTGTTTTACGGCATATCAACCTCAGTGGGTCATTTAATTGCCGATAAAGTTTTGAAAATAATCAATTCTTAATGGATAATACAATTTTTTTTATAAATACATTTTTTCTATTAACCCTAGATAGGACCCTAACAGGTATATCACTCAGGGTCAGAGTGGACCAGGGAGCAATGGTGATGAAGGGGTGCTCCACATTCCACAACCCTCCAGAACTGGAACTCACCATCAGATAGAGTTTTTAACGTCATTCCCAGGACATGTAGACCCGCAGCCGCCTTCTAGCACCATATGATAAAAAGGGTTGGGCCTTACCATAGGGCAATAGGGTTGAGAAAATCATATAGGTGCTAGGGCTTGACGTGACCAGCCGATTGATCGAGGG
>CM042138.1:17628019-17633019 GCA_023376005.1 Doryteuthis pealeii | reverse complement strand
CCCGGTCAAATTGTTTTGTGTTCATTACTCTTTTTAAAACCTTTACTCTCTCACTTATTTCTTTCTTCCTTCCCCTTCCATTAGTAGTCCTTGCCAAATTCAATCTTGCTACAACAGCACCGTAAATGGTGTAGCCGTAGTTAGTTATTTTCACAGCACCGTAAGAGGTTTAGCCGTAGTTAGTTAAGTAGAAGTAGTTGTTTAGTTTAGTTAGTTTTGCAAGAGTAATCCTGCGACAGTCTTTGTGGACTGCAAGTATCAATGGGGGAAGCTTGTCTGAAGTTGTATCAATATCGAAGGCTCCTCTAATTTATCCTGGGCGGAATGAAGATAGTTATTATTGACCTTCAAGGGTTAATGACAATAATCTCTAATGCCTGAAGTTTCGAGGGAATGGATGAGAATCCTTCAAGGGTTAATATTCTGTCCGTTGTCCTAAACTTGTAGAAAAAGAGGGTGCATGAGCACTTACCTTGTCCGCTAGGGGCAAGTGGTGTAGAGCCAGCAGTTGTCCCCTAAGGGGTTGAAATATGAAAAGGTAGAATCAGCCACAGTGAGCTCTTTTATAAAGAACATCACGTGGCCATAAGGGGGGCGAGCATTGCTGCTGCTGGTGTTGGTTGCTTAAGGACTGCTACCGGTGAAGCCAGAAGCGAGTCCCATATTGATTTTCAACCTTCCCACCAACGAAGATGAAAAATCAATGTCGTGGGAATTTATTTTTTTAATAAAAATAGAAATAAAATGGAAATTAATGGAAATAAAATATTGACCCGCAATATGTTTTTTTGCGAGGTTTTTTTCTTTTTCTTTTTAAAGTTTCAAATGTTCACATATTCTTCGTGTCATTTTTTTTCTCTTTAGACTCAAGCTCCACATTGTAGTAGCAGTAGTGGCAATTATTAGAAAGAACTGGGAGGAGCTAGAAGTTAGGCAATGAGGGAATAAAACAATAATATTAGAGATCAATAACACCAAGTAATTATTTATTAAATCTGATTTTGTTAAAACCGGTATGCAAATTAAAAACACCATATATAATGTGAACTTTTATTTCTTAGTGATATATAAGGCCTATTGCAGAATTTTAAATGCACTAATAACATGGGCTGTTTTGAGGCAAATCTAACTTTTCATAGAGACATCGGTAATAAATATGATTTATTATATGCATCAATCTTTTTGATTATCATTGATGAAATAACGCAATTCAGTGATGGAGCTTCGTTTACAAACTCCGAATCTCCTTTGTAAAAAGATGTACATTTTTATTGTTAGAAACACAACGTTTCGAAACACATGCTTCTATTCTTCTTCAGGTGTTTTTTTTTTTAAACTCGGGAACCTTCTTATTGTACTCGTGAACCTTCATGTCGAAACCGGGAGGCTTGGCGGAACTTCGACAAGAAACACCTGAGCACGAGTCCGTCAAGAAACACCTGAAGAAAGACAGAGGGCACATCGGCTGAAACGTTGTGCATATAACAATTAAGATGAGGACAGCAATCCGAAAAATCTAAATAAAACAAATGTTCCCGTTATGGTCTCTCATACATTTTTCTCATTCATCACTTTTTTTTGGTTTTGGTTTGGTTTGTTTTGTTTTACGGCATATCAACCTCAGTGGGTCATTTAATGCCGATAAAGTTTTGAAATAAATCAATTCTTAATGGATAATACAATTTTTTTATAAATACATTTTTCTATTTAACCCATAGATGGGACCCTAACAGGTACTACCACTCCGTGTCAGAGTGGACCAGGGAGCAATGGTTATGAAGGGGTGCTCCACATTCCCCAAACCTCCAAAACTGAAACCTCACCATCAGATAGAGTTTAACGTCATTCCCAGGACATGTAGACCCGCAGCCACCGCCTTCTAGCACCCATATGATAAAAAGGGGTTGGGGCTTGCCATAAGGGCAATAGGGTTGGGAAAATCATATAGATGCTAGGGCTTGACGTGACAAGCCGATTGATCGGAGGGGGCCTCTCCGACCGCCCGTCTAGCCCAAGATAGGGCCAAGGTGGAGTATTGCATGTCATTAACTGCTCATCCACCTGGGCTCTATCCTTAAGCATCACGGGTCGCCACCCACAGCTTACAGGTTGCCCCATTGGGGGGTCTTACCCCTCTGCAGAGGTGCAGTCGGTGCATTCTAACGCCACAGCCGATAGGGCGGTCACTTTTTTTTTTTTTTTTTTTTTGTTGCTGCAAATATTCAGATTTTTTGTTTGTATTTCCTTCTTTCAAATAAAAGAGGATAGAAAGCAAAATATAAAAAAATAAAAAATAAATAAAATAAAATAAACGAAATAAACAAAACAAGACACCCACTCATTCAAAGAGAGGAATACACATTCAGAATCAAAGATAAACACCGTTAGACAGCTTCCTATTTCTCGACTTGGTCGTCTAGGGATTATTTATACGGTTTCTCTCCAATGTGTTTTATTTAGTTATTTCTCTTTCTTTTCTTTTTTTTAGAGAGATATGCTTCAGTTTTCACAAAATAATTATGAGCTCATTTTTGAATGTCTCCAGGTGATGGTGTCTGATATTTCGTCGTCGAACACTTTAGGCAAAACTGTAAAACACTGTTTTCAACTATTTTCATTTTCTAACATCTCCAGGCACAAGTTTTCTTTTTTTCTTTCCTATCTTTTGATTTTTCTCTTCTTTCTTTTTTTGCATCCATCTTTTAAATTGTTATTTTTTTTTATTTTTTTTCTTCTTTTGTCTTTTATTTGATTTATGGACTTCTACACGCCTCGTAAACGAAACTCTATTTAGTGTTGATGTTTTATGTAATTTTTAAAAAAATTTGTTTTCTTTCATTCATTTTCTATCATTTTCACATTTTTCTTTTTTTTTTTTAACTCTTTCCTTCTCTTACACTTTTCTTTCATTCAACATTTTTTTAAATCTCTTTCTCGGTTTTTAACATTCTGTGTTCCTTTCTTATTCACTGTTGATGTAAAACATTCTTATTCTTATCCTTATTTCGCGCCTTTGGAGGTTAAGGGACAGTAAGTTTCCTCAGGTCTCCAGGACTTTCCTGAGTAATGAGAAAGAAAGAAAGGAAGAATGGGAGTAGGTGAAAGAGAGAGCTAGAATGAATGAGAGAGAAAGAAAGAGAGAGAGATAGAGATAGAGAGAGAGAGAGGGGGGTATGAACATAATGAAAAGATGAAAGGAATGGAAAAAAAGAAAGAAACAGAGCGAGCGAGAGAGAGAGAGACAGACAGACAGACAGACAGACAGAGAGGGGATGAATATAATGAAAAGATGAAAGGAAGGAAAAAAGAAAAAACAGAGCGAGCGAGCGAAAGAGAGAGAGAGAGAGAGAGAGAGAGAGAGAGAGAGAGAGAGAGAGAGGGGGTGGACATAATGAAAAGATGAAAAGAAGGAAAAAAGAAAAAAACAGAGCGAGCGAGAGAGAGAGAGAGAGAGAGAGAGAAAGAGAGAGAGAGAGAGAGAAAGAGGAGAGGGGGTGAACATACTGAAAAGATAAAAGGAAGCAAAAAAAGAAAAAAAACAGAGAGAGAGAGAGAGAGAGAGAGAGAGAGAGTTAAATCAAGATTATTATAATCTTCTTAGTATTCTAGCTGATCTTAACAATGCTGTTTTTAGATGGTCTCAATTCATCCCCTGGTTTCTATTTCTTCTAATCTGTTTTTTTAAATTGTTGGGGGTCGTTCCTAGTGCACCAACTACAATTGGTATCACTAACATCTTCCCCATCTTCATTGTTATATACACATATACATGTATATAATAATAAAGATGAGAACAACAGTTCAAAATAAGGCGAATTATCGAGCCTCATCTCAAAACATCAAACAAATTAGAATTCTTTATTTAACATTTCTCTTGTACAACCGTTATTATATTGCAACACCCTCTGGTTAAGAATGAAATTGTACAAATCGCCCAAGATCAAATTAAAAATGTAAATCCTGTTTATCTGGTGTTGATTTTTCACTGAATTTTTATTTCTTGTGAATCTTGCGTTATCTCTGCTAAATAATGAGCCATTCCGTTTTTATTATAAAGAATAAAAGGGAAGGAAAAAATGCTACACAGAAAAAGTATTATAAGAAAGAAAGTAAGGGAGTAGGGGAAAGAGAGAGAGGAGAGAGAGAGAGAGAGAGAGAGAGAGAGAGAGAGAGAGAGAGAGAGAGAGAGAGAGAGAGTTAAATCAAAATTCTTATACTTTTTTTCACAAGGTTCCTAGTTCGATTCCGGTCCTCGCCAACTCAGCGTATGAGTAGCACAGGGATCTGTGCGGTAAAGTAAGTAGCTGATGGTAGGTGTGGCGCTCCACCCCAGACGCAAAAACAATCTCCTAGGTCTAGCGCTAGTGAAAAGGGGATAGACTCTCTCGCTGATTGGCTGATACGACTTTGGGCCACCCCGATGACTTACTTACTACTTTACATAGCAATAGCTCTTTAGTAAGCATATCAAACGTTGTAATAAGTTATTATACTGTGGTAAATTCACAGATTCTGCCAGCTGTTATTATTTGCTCCTTTTGAGTTTTCACGTCAGCAATAGCTGATGGTCTTTCACTGGAGTCTGAGTGACAGAAAGTCTCCTCAGGTCTCCAGGACTCTTCTGAATATTCTGGCAGATTGCAGCAGTGCAGTGTTCTGAATGGTTTCAATCCTTCCTCTGATTTCCAAACTTTCCAAACCCTTTGCCAATCCTTTTGGGACTGTTCCAAGTGCACCAACTACAATTGGTATCACTTTGACTTTCATATTCCATAACTTTTTCATTTCTCTGGCAAAGTCCAGATATTTGTGCATACTTTCATTTTCCTTTAGCATCACCCTGTGATCTGCTGGCACTGCAAAATCCACCAGTTGACAAGTTCTTTCTTTTTTGTTTATCAACACTAAGTGATCCGTTCTTATTTCAAAGTCCCAGAGAATTTTAAGCGTTTCGTTCTCAAGAACAGATTCAGGTTTATGCATAAACCATTTTGTTGTGT
>CM042138.1:17605519-17623019 GCA_023376005.1 Doryteuthis pealeii | reverse complement strand
CTCTCCTTCCTTTCATGTTATTCTATTTTTTTCTTCTTACTTGAGTTATTATAGATTCCTATGTCAGTATCTGTAGGAGATTTTAACCAATTTAACAGACATCTAGTTTCATGGTTAGTAAATAAAGATTTAAATAATTGCATACCAGATTTCACTTGACTCATTACCAGATTTTAATAATCAAGAATATATGATCTTGCATTACCTGTGAGAGGAATAACAATTCTTACCAGAGAAATAGTATGTGACATGATGTTTATGTTTTTCTCGTACGTTTATGAATAAAAATTAATAAAACAGCATTTAAGCCATCTATTTCCTTTGTGGGTCAGCTTAATATGATTATCGATTGGGTTAAATCCTACTTAATGGAACCAAATTCCACCATCGTATGTCACCCCGCCGAAAGAAGAAAAAAATACCAAAAATCAGGGAATTAAGCAAATTTAATGAAATTTTCAGTGTTGATATATTAATGAATAAACAATATAATTTACAGCTGCACCTTTTTCAATGAAATCGATTGTGATGGATTATTCCATGTTCCTTAAGATTGTCAGGATTACTTCTTTATTGACTACAGTGTCCGGGACTTTTTGTGTTACGCAGAAGGGTCAATTAAGGAGTTAATGGAACAAATACTACTAGCATACGGTCTCCCCAAAGAAATTGTTGCCGCCATAATGATGCTCTACAAAGACACTAAAGCGATGGTACGCTCACCTGATGGCGACACAAATTTCTTTGACATTGCCGCTGGGGGTCCTGCAAGGAGATACATTAGCACCATATATATTTATAATATGCCTAGACTATGTACTCCGGACATCACTAGATACCATAAAAGAAAAAGGTTTCACACTAAGAAAGGCAAGAAGCAGGCGATACCACGCACAGACTGTCACAGATGTAGACTATGCTGATGACCTCGCACTTCTTGCAGATACACCGACACAAGCTGAGGCAGTTCTACACAGCCTGGAGGAGGCAGCAAAGAACGTCGGCCTCTACGTAAACTCTGATAAAACTGAGTTCATGAGCTTCAAAAAGCAAGGAGACATCTCCACATTTGACGGTAAACCTCTTAAGTCAGTAGAAAAATTCACATACCTAGGTAGTAATATTTCATCCACAGAAAGCGATGTTAACACTCGAATAGGAAAGGCATGGTTGGCCACCAACAAATTATATGTCATATGCAAAGCTGATCTCCCTGACAAGCTAAAGAGACGATTCTTCCAGGTTGTGGTTGTGTCGGTACTGCTGTATGGCTGTACCACCTGGACCCTAACAAAGTGCCTTGAGAATAAGCTAGATGGGAGCTGCACAAGAATGCTGCGAGTGGTCCTGAATAAGTCGTGGAAGCAGCACCCCACAAAATAGCAACTGTATTGCCACCTGTCCTCCATCTCACAAACCATACGAGTAAGACGGACTAGGCATGCGGGACACTGCTGGAGAAGCAGGGACGAGCTCGTAAGCGACGTACTACTGTGGAAGCCAGCACATGGGCACGCTAATGTGGGTCACCCAGCCAGAACCTACATCGACTAACTAGGTGAGGATGCTGGCTGCTGCACGGAGGAGCTCCCAGAATCGATGAATGATAGGGAAGGTTGGCGAGAGATTGTCATGGATATCCGTGCAAACAACGCGTCATGATGATGATTTTGGTTGTAAAAGGTCGTTAGTTATCAAATTGAATATGTAACATGGCGTGATCTATTTGGAGTTAGTCTATGTAAGATCATTAAATTTCGATATATGATCTGGCGTGTAAATGAGGGAGTACGTAATGCCTGGATCTCTGGTATCTGCTATTCTTCATATCTGCTATTCTAGATCGAAGTAACTGGATTTTTCGTGAGTTGGTTTCACTTTGTTTTCCGAGCGGTTTGGAACTACTTGGGAATCTCCTGGAATATCTTGTCTTGTGTCGGGGGTTTCCTGTACCCCGTGGATTGAATAGAGGGTCGGGTTTAATGTTCTGTGATGGCTCCCGATTACGACAAGGAAGTTCTCGAGTTAAGCTCAATACGAAGACTCCGAGAAAAAAACCTGAATCACTTTGTGACGTGACGGTATCAGTTAAAAGAAGTAGCAGTTTGTAAATGCCATTAGTAATTAAATTGGACTATAATACCTGCAGGCACCCCATTTTGATCTCGATTAAGAAAGGACATGTTTTTCATTTACACCGTCAATATCCGGTTGTTTGTAAGGGGTTAGGGTTAGGAGTTAGAGTTTGGGGTTAGGATTAGGGCTTAGTTTTATAATTCTAAAAAAATCTAAAAATCGTCTGTTAAAACAACCGGATATTGACGGTGTAATGAAAAACATGTCCTTTCTTAATCGAGATCAAAAAGGGGTGCCTAAAGGTTATATGGTCCATTAAATTAAAAATGTGACGTGCGGGATCTATTTGAAGTGTACACATGTAAGTAAAAAGTAAAGTCGTCGGGTGGCCTGAAGTCGGTATCAGCCAGACAGCGAGTGAGTCTATCCCCTTTTCACTAGCGCTAAACCAGGAGATTGTTTTTGCGTCGGCCCTTCAATACACATGCAGTTAATAAAGAATATTTCTACGAATTTGTTGATACATTTGAAATTGATGAAATATCTTACTAAATTATTTGTACCAATTTTTCATAAGATTTGGCATTGAATAACCCACAATAGTTGATATGCCGTTAAACAAAACCAGCCAACCAACCAACCAACAAGTTCTCTAGTCACTGTTTTGTGTCAAGTTAATTTACTTACTATGACATTTTTTTATAAACAAACACACACACACACACACACTTTCTCTTTCTTTCTTTCTTTCTTTCTTTATTTCTCTCTCTCTCTCTCTCTCTCTCTCTCTCTCTCTCGTTCTCATTTCTATCAGTTATTCTCCAGTCACTGCTTCGTGTCAATTTAATTTACTTTTAATATTTATATTATATATATTTATTGGGAAACACACACATTCTCTCTCTCTGTCTCTGTCTCTGTCTCTCTCTCTGTCTCTGTCTCTCTCTCTGTCTCTGTCTCTCTCTCTCTCTGTCTCTCTGTCTCTCTCTTTCTGTCTCTCTCTTCTATCGGTTATTAACGACACATTCTATCATGAATGTCTAGCATCCTTTCCATATTCCTATTTGAACCACTTTTTCTTCCCTTAAAGGTAGCCTCTAAGCTTTACAATTTTATTAGCTCTATCTCAATTTACCGGAATATTTGGACTATTTTTTTGGACTGCGTCTGCTAATCGTCTAAGGAATTCGCTATCTTTGAGTCCTTCCATTTCTATCAGGAAAAAAAAAAGAAGAAATTTGAACATTTTTTTCCTCTGCAGGCATCTGCCATCATCCGGCTTCATAATTCGCTCAATTCGCAATTCCCATTTTCTCTGTTATCAGTCTACTTCATTTTTTTCTTTTATATCTGTTACTGCAGTTATTGTTTTATTGCCTTCATCATCATCACCATTATTATTATTATTATTATTATTATTATTATTATTATTATTATTATTATATTATTATACTCCCCTTCCTTAATCTTCCAACCGTTATTATCTTGCAACACCCTCTGTTTAGAAATGAGACCGTCCAAATAATCCCAGATGAAATTCAAAAATTTAACTCCCGATTATCTGGTGTTACTTATATGCCAAATTCTTATTTCTAATGAGTGTCATCACCTCAGCTAAATAATGGACCATTCCTGTATTATTAGCAGAGAATTATTATTATTATTATTATTATTATTATTATTATTATTATTATTAGTTCAGTCGGTAGAGCCAAGGTACCACAAAGTTCCTGGTTCGATATCGGCCCTCGCCAATTCAGCGTATGAGTAGCACAGGGATATGTGCGGTAAAGTAAGTAGCTGATGGTAGGTGTGGCGCTCCGGCTCAGATGCAAAAAAAGAAAAAAACTCTTTGGTCTACCGCTAGTGAAAAGGGAATATACTCTCTCGCTGTCTGGCTGATACCGACTTTAGGCCACCCCAACGATTATACTTTACTTTATTATATTAATACTCCCCTTCCTTAATCTTCCGGCCGTTATTATCTTGCAACAACCTCTGTTTAAAAAATGAGACCGTCCAAATAATCCAAAATGAAATTTAAAAATTAAATCCTGATTATCTGGTGTTACTTAGCCGCCAAATTCTTATTTCTTATGAGTGTTATCACCTCAGTTAAATAATGGACCATTCCGTTATTATTATAAAGAAAGGGAAGAAAAGGACATTGATACTCAGAAAAATATAAAAAGGTAAAAAAAGACAGTAGGGGAAACATACGGAGATAGATAGATAGATAGACATAGAGAGAGTTGAGAGAAAGCAATAATGCTAATCTGTTTCAATCGAACGTAATGAAAAGATGACAAGAAGGAAAGAAAGGAAAACACATTATCATGTGTCTACATCCTCTCGTTAAAATGGAAACCGTCCAAATAATCCAAGATGAAATTAAGAAAATTAGATCCTGATTATCTGGTGTTACCTATCCACCGAAGTCTTATTTTTTATGAGTGTCATCCCATCAACTAAATAGCCAACCATTCCATTTTCATTAGAAAAAAAGAAAGAGAAGAAAAAGGACATTGCTACACAGAAAAAATATAAGAAAAAGATAGAAAAAGAGAGAAAGGGAACGATAGGAGAGAGAGAGAGAGAGAGAAGAGAGAGAGAGAGAGAGAGAGAGAGGGGGGTGAATGCATGGAAGCGATAACGCTAATCTGTTTCAATCGAACATAATGAAAAGTGAAAAGAAAAAAAGAGATAGAAAAAAAGAGTCTAAGAGAGTTAAATCAATATACGTTTTACATATTGAACTATTTAGCAATAGCTCTTAAGTAAACATATTAGATTATCATACAGTGCTAAGTCCTGCTCGTTATTATTGTTGTTGTTTTTGCTGTTGTTGCTACTGCTGCTGCTGCTGCTGTTGTATTATCGTTGTGCTTATTGATATATCTACAATTAATTATAAGGGGCCGGGTTAGCTCAGTCGGTAGAGCGTTCGGCTAGAAGCCACAAGGTTCCTAGTTCGATACCGGTGCTCACCAACTCAGCGTATGAGTAGCACAGGGATCTGTGCGGTAAAGTAGGGAGCTGATGGTAGGTGTGGCACTCCACCTCAGATGCTAAAATACAATCTCCTGGGTTTAGCGCTATTGAAAAGGGGATAGACTCCCTCGCTGACCGGCTGATACCTACTTTAGGCCGCCCCGACGACTTTACTTACTTTACAATTAATTATAATTAATATAATATTCTCCCTCATGCATTTGAATGTATGTTTGATTGCACATACGCACGCACACGTATCCACAAGGGGTGATCAATAAATCCATAGCCATTGGAGAGCTGAATTTTTATCTGATATTTTCGATCTATCCAAAGTGATTAATGTTTGTCAGTGAAGTGAATGTGTTTGAAAGACAAAAACATTTTCTTCAGGAAAATGGAGACGCATATGTATATGAAAAGAAAATATTTTAAAAATATAACAAACACAGGATGTTACGATCAGGAAACAATTTTTAGTGTCAATACTTAAGCATTTCGGTATTTTGTACCATCTTCAGGACACTGTTAGGTGATGTTTATGTGAGGAACAAAATGAAAGATGTTAAGTGAATAGTGGTTGTGTGAATCTGATCCTATTAACCGTTAATTTTCATATGCGCGTTTGTTTACGAAAAGCAAATGACGTGATCAATGCATGTGCAAGAATGGAAGGCGAAGAACATATAATGGTGCATGCTTTTCGTAAACAAACGCGCATATGAAAATTAACGATTAACAGCATCAGATTCACACAACCACTATACACTTAACATCTTTCATTTTGTTCCTCACATAAACATCACCTAACAGTGTCCTGAAGATGGTACAAAATACCGAAATACTTAAGTATTGACACAAAAAATTGTTTCCTGATCGTAACATCCTGTGTTTGTTATATTTTTAAAATATTTTCTTTTCATATTGTCGGATTAATTTCCTCATCGTATTTCCATATATATATATATATATATATATATATTGGGTGTGACAAATATTTTTACACATTTTATATAACAGCATGGGTGATGTGTTCGCGTACATCTTCTCACAACAAATACTGGGTATTCCTGCTTCTGTAAAACCTTTGTTTGTTTGTTTATTGATTTTAACGGCATATCAATCCCTTTCTGGGGTTATGTCATGCCTAACGGTTAGGACGTTATACATATCGTGTATTTATGTTTATACTTTTTAGTAATTGGTTTTAACAATGTGTTAGCATTATTGGGGATTATGTTGTATGGTATTGATTTGTTTCATATCTATATTCTATGGTATAATTTTTATTTCCCTCAAAAAGGAGAGAATATCCTCCATGTTGACATTTTCAAACAGATCTTTCATATTGTTTGCTTTAAAATAACGGTTTCTGATATGAGCAAAAAAAAAACTGCATTCCATGAATAAGTGTTTAACTGTCAAAGGTGTTTGACATGTTCCACATTGTGGTTGTTGTTCTTGTTTGAGTATATAGGAGTGCGTTAGTTTTGTATGACAAATGTGTAATCGGGATACAATGACTTGTTCCTTTTTAGACTTCCTTAAAGTTGGGCTCCAGCCTCCCCAATTGGGTAAACGTCACATAGGCCTGTTGCCAGATGTAGGTCTTCCAACAGACACCCTCTCAAACCTGGGCCAGACACTTGTGTTACATAATTATTAGATTCCTAATACTTATGGACAGTAGTGGAGAAACCAAAATGGCTGTTATAAGTTGCAGCCCACGGTCTTGAAGGATTGAATGACAAGGCTTGACCTCATCCGGATCCTTCCGGTGGATACCGTGAGAATTGGTGGAGATGACCCTCTTCCGGTTTAGATTAGAGAGATTTTTGTCAGATCGGCCAAAGCCACGACGGTGGTAAGTCGTATTATGCACGGTGCCGACTCAATCTGCGCAGGTAGTTTGGTGGGGATTTCAGAATAAAATATGATCTAAGTTAAATCGAAGTCTTGTGTTATTATCTAAAAACTACCAATGACACAGGGCGTCTGATAAAGAGAAATCCCCAACGGAAGACCAAACACGAAGTCCCCAAGACGAAGTCCAGACGCTAGAAGAAACTCTAGAAGAATAGAAGTAAGGAAAGAGAGTATACAACACTTGACGTAGGCCTTCCGTGTTGAGTCTGGTGGCATGGAGGACGATGAATGGGGGCATAACATCACCATCGCTAGTGGTCACACCAAACATCAGGATGTGAACTGTGAGTTTAGTTTTCATCCCTATCGGTACATCTTGTGGGGACAGAGCTGGTCAACGGTGGTTCTGTGAGCTATCTGATTGTGGCTTATTTTTTTTCTAAGAAACGAAAAATCAAGCACATTCGGTTAGAGGGGATACTTGGGTTAGTTCAAAAGTTTTGCCGTACGGTTTTTGATCTCCATTGCTTGTGATAAACATTGTCCCCTATTCATCATGTATAAAGAATACCGAATGTCTTTATGCACTACCTGCCTTATAAGAAACTCAATCATTCCCATGTCACTGCCTATGGACCTGATCGGCTTACTGGAACCATTGTCAATCATGGCTTCTATCTGAGAAAAAAAATATTGTTCTTTTCTAATCAGAACGACCAGAGTGGGTTTACCGTGCTGTCGTATCTTTGTAATCACCAATGGACTAATCCAAGGTTTTTCGAATCCTGTGCCCTATCCTCAGATAGACACCCAAATACTCTGAAATTTTCTTATAGGAGCTTCCTACGTGAACGCTAAGCAGGACAGTGTGCCATTTGCAAATTTCCTGATGAGTTTATTACGTCATGGTATTGGTTCCTAACTGACTCTAGCCTGCTGCACAGTAGACAACACTTGAAACAAACAAAACACATGTAGTAAGTTCATAACATAGAATGTTGATAGTTTGCACACACACATACACACACACACACACACATATATATATATATATATAATATATATATATATATATATATGTGTGTGTGTGTGTATGTGTGTGTGTGTGTGTGTGTGTATTTTGGTCAGCATTCCTTCATTTATACATGTAGAATTAAACAAAATTAATTTCCAATGCAGTACAACACATTTTAAAATGTCTATAACACCTTTCTCAACGATTCTTCTCCTTCCAGCCTCCACATTAATATGATTTCAAAAATCTGGAACCCATCACCCCTGATGATGGCACTTCGAAGTGCCGAAAGTACTCGGGACTTGATCTTTGGTGGACTTATTCACGAATTCCACCCAAATATTAAAAAGTTGGCCAGAAAACTTGAAAAGATCAAAAATAAAATTGTTAAACAGGAGATGTGTCTTTTGTTTAATTCTACATGCATTTATATATATATAATAATATATATATATATATATATATAATATATATATATATATATATATATATATTATGAATTAATTAATAATATATATATGATATATAGAATTTACCCATGGATATCTATATTTGAAAACCATAATTCATGTGTTTATATGTATATACACAGACTGAATAATATTCTGACACACACACTCTCTCTGTCACTCTCTTTCTCTCTCTGTCTCTCTCTCTCTCTTTTCTTTCTGTCTGTCTGTCTGTCTTTCTTCCTCTCTCTGCCTGTGTCTGTATGTCCGTTCTCTCTAGATATGTCTATATAAATCAGACGCAAACCCACACACACACATACACACAGAGACAGACACGCAGATAGACACACAGATATATTATATAATATAATATATATATATATATATATATATGAGTGTGTGTGTGCATGTGTGTGTATCTGTGTATGTGTGTGAATGTGTATGTATATTGCTTGATATATATATATATAATTGACACGTACGCATCTATATTTCGAAACCATGATAGATGTATTTATATGTACCTACACAGACGGAAGGTAAACAATTTGAAAAGATAAAATAAAAATAAAAGAAGGCAACAAACACAAAGAAGAAAAAAACTGAAGCTGCAGACATTGTACACTTTGTAAGTTAGATCTCGACATTTAGAATTCAATTTTTTGTCGATTTATCAAACGATTTGCCGGGGAAAAAAACATTTCAAAAGTGATATTCACGTGAGGCCATATTATGTGTGTCAGGGGTGCAAATGATTTAAACTTTATTTTTGTATTGGCAAGATTACTGTATGATTAAATGTGTGTAAAATCTATTGAAAGGAGAGAACGGTGTAAGGCGGGAAAATCCAGAGAAAAGGGGGAAGTGAGAAGAATGAGTAAAAGAAAAAAAAATGGCGAAATAAACTTGAAAGCACAAAGGGAAATAAGAGTAGGGAAATGAAGAAGAAAGAAGAAGGAAAATCATAGTGAAAAATATAACAGCCATATGCCGGGTAAATACAATGAATGAATGAATAGATAAATATAAATAAATTATTGAGAAGACTACGAAGAAAAATAGAAATCTAATGTAGATGAATTGAAAGAGAAAAATACCAGTGAATGAAAAGAATAGAAAGAGAAAAATACCAGTGAATGAAAATAAGAAAAAGAAGAAAATACGAGTCAATGAAAGGAAGGGAAAGAAAAAATACCAATGAATGAAAAGAATAGAAAGAGAAAAATACCAGTGAATGAAAATAAGAAAAAGAAGAAAATACCAGTGAATAAAAGGAAGGGGAAAAAATACCAATGAATGAAAAAGAAAAAAGAGAAAGATACCAGTGAATGAAAATAAGAAAAAGAAGAAAATGCAAGTGAATGAAAGAGGGAAAGAAAAATACCAATGAATGAAAAAAAAACAGAGAAAAATACATGAATGAAAATAAGAAAAGAGAAAATACAAGTGAATGAAAGGAGGGAAAGAAAATACCAATGAATGAAAAGAATAGAAAAGAAAATACCAGTGAATAAAAAGAAGAAAAAGAAGAAAATACCAGTGAATGAAAGGAAGGGAAAGAAAAAATACCGAACGAATAAAAGAAAAAGAGAAAAATACCAGTGAATGAAAAGAAGAAAAAGAAGAAAATACCGGTGGATGAAAGGAAGGGAAAGAAAAATACCAATGAATGAAAAGAATAGAAAGAAAACCAGTGATGAAAAAAAAGAGAAAAATACCAGTGAACGAAAATAAGAAAAGAAGAAAATACAAGTTAATGAAAGGAAGGGAAGACAATACCAATGAATGAAAAGAATAGAAAGAGAAAATACCAGTGAATGAAATAAGAAAAAGAAGAAAATACAAGGGAATGAAAGGACGGAAAGAAAATTCCGATGAATGAAAAGAATAGAAAGAGAAAATACCAGTGAATAAAAATAAGAAAAGGAAGAAAATACCAGTGAATGAAAAGAAGGGAAGAAAAATACTAATGATTGAAGAAAAAGAGAAAAATACCAGTGAATAAAAAGAAGAATAAGAAGAAATCCGACATGAATGAAGAGAAGAAAAGAGAAAAATACAAGTGAATGAAAATAAGTAAACGAAGAAAAATATCTGTGAATGAAAAGAAGGGAAGAGGAAATACGAAGGAATGAAAAGAAGAATAAGAGAAAATTCGAATGAATGAAGAGTAGAATAGAAGAAAATACGAATGATGAAGAAGAAGAGAAGAAGAAGAAGAAGAAGAAGAAGAAGAAGAAAGAAGAAGAAGAAGAGATCAGTAAATGAAAAGTAGAAAAAGACCAAAACGAAATCCCATACGAATGGGGTGAAATGAACTGAAGCAAAGAAAAGAACACATCTGTGAATGGAAGTTAGAAAAAAGAGAAAAATACCAGTGAATGAAAAGAGAAAGAGAAGGAAACTTCCATTGAAATGAAAAAAAAGAGAAAGAGTAAAATACCAGCAATTGAAAAGAAGCCAACGAGGAATTTATGGGACATCATGTGGTAAAACAACTCCACATGAATTCAATATAATGGATCTATAGACTAAATTAAAAACAAATCCCCCTTTCTACCCAGGTGATGCTGGTAGCCGCTTCCTTTTTTATAAAAGCCAGAATTTGAAAGAAAAATGATATATTCAGATCACATACAAAAATAACATTTTTACTTTTGTAGAACACATTGGGACATAGATTATAAAGCAAGTAAGGTAAAAGGCGACGGGGTGTCTATGTGTCGGTATCAGCCAGAAAGCGAGGGAATCTATCCCCTTTTCACTAGCGCTAGACTAAGAAGATTGTTTTTGCGTCTGGGGTGGCGCGCCACGCCTACCATCAGCTTTTCTCTATACCGAACAGATCCCTGATCCCTGAGTTGGTGAGGACCGGTATCGATTTCTAGGCAAGTGCTTTACCGACTGAAACAAAACTATTTAAGATATTGACGGGATGCTCAATTTTGTTGAGACATTTTGGAAGATGAATTAAATTTCAATTTCATTTTTCGGCATGTCAACCAGTCCTATTTAGAAAAAAAGAAATAAACATTAAATCATATTACAGCACATAATTCAATACATTCTACGAGGGTGAGTATAGAATGAAGAGAAGAAAAAGAAAATGGCGGTGAATGAAAAGTAGAAGAGAAAAGAAAGAAAACACAAGTGAATGAAAAGAAGAAAAACAGAAAAGTATCAATGAATGAAGTGATGTAAAAGAAAAGCAGAAAATACCAGTGAATGAAAAAGTGGAAATCGAAGAAAAGAAGTAAAATACGAAAATCTCAGTGAATGTAAAGAAGAAAAAGAAAAAGAAGAAAAGACACATGAATGAAAAGTTGAAAAAAGAACAAAAAAAAACAGTGAATTAAAGATAGAAAAAGAAAAAAAATTGGAAAATACCGATGAAGGAAGAGAAAAATGGGAAAAGAAAAAGAATGGACGAAAAGGAGAAAGGAGAAACAAATATTAATGGAAAAGAAATTTGAAATAAACAATTAGAATGGAATTAAACATAGAAAAAGATTGAAGTAGAATGAAAAGAAAGAAAGAGACAGAGAGAGAGAGAGAGAGAGAAAGAGAGAGAGAGAGAGAGAGAGAGAGAGAGAGAGAGAACAGACAGAGTGAGAGAGAGGGGGGAGAGAAATATAAAGAGAAAGAGAAAGAGAAACAGAGTGTGTGAGAGAGAGAGAGAAAGATAACGATAGATATATATATATATAGAGAGAGAGAAAGAGAGTAAGAGATAAAGAGAGTGAGAGAGACAGACAGACAGAGTGAGAGAGAGAGTGAGAGAGAGAAAGACAAACATAACAGAGAGAGAGAGAGTGAGAGAGAGAGAAAGATAACGATAGATAGATAGAGAGAGATAGAGAGAGAGAGAGAGAGAGAGAGAGAGAGAGAAGAGAGAGAGAAAGAGAGTAAAGAGATAAATAGAGTGAGAGAGTGAGAGAGACAGACAGACAGACAGAGTGAGAGAGAGAAAGACAAACAGAAAGAGAGAGAGAGAGAGAGAGAGAGAGAGAGAGAGAGAGAGAGAGAGAGAGAGAGAGAGAAAGATAACGATAGATAGATAGCTAGAGAGAGAGAGAGAGAGAGAGAGAGAGAGAGAGAGAGAGAGAGAGAGGTGTACAAATGAAAAAAAGACAAAAACGAAGAAAACGAAAAAAGATAAAAAATGAAAATCAAATAACTTAAACTAAAAGAAATGAATATAAAATGATTAGGAATGGAGAAAGGAAAGAAAATAACGGAGAAAAGAGAAGAAATAAGAATAAAAAGACAATGAAACAATCCAATGAACAATAATAATTATGGACTGTAAGAAAGAAAAAGAAAAGAAGAAGATGAAATAAAAAAAGAAAAATACAAAGAGAAATGAAGTAAAAAATAAAAAATAAATGAAAGAAGAAAAATCGAAAAGAAATTCAACCGAGCGAATTAATTAAACAAATAAAAGTGCACAATAATGAGATGTGGAAATGTTCGAAACCACAATATTTTATTTCTCTGAATTTTTGAGATGAGGCTTGATAATTAGTATTATTTGTATCATTCGGACTATTGTCATCATCTTCATTGTTATCTGCACAACGTTTCTGCCGATGTGCCCTCCGGCCTTCTTCAGGTATTTCTAGTCGGACTCGGGGGTCTTCTCCGACTCGGGAACTTTCTTGTCGTAATCGGGAGCCATCACAGAATTTTGAACCTAACCCTTTATTCAGTCCACGAGGGTATCCTGTTCTCATTCCACTATCCAATTGGATACATAGCCTAGGGGATAAAGGAGTTTGGTTAAGGCAGTTCTAAGTGACAGTTATCTCTAGACTACGGGTTCAGTCCTAGTCAGGGACAACACTAATATAGAATAATAATTAACACAGCTTAACACCTGTAGTCCCAGCAGAATTTGGGATGACGTGTGAAAGCTTCTGATTGGTCGATGAGTGCCAACAAAGTCTAGAGGGAAGAAGAGAGGAGAGAGTATATTGGTCGCACCAGCTGAGTCTCGCTGAGAGCTGAGTAGACGAATCGCAATGAGGGGGTGTCCGTTCGGGGATTTAATTGAAATAAAATAAATGGGCTCTAAGAAAAAGAAAAAAATATCTTCTGTTTGTTATTAAGAACTGTCAACGGACGCAAGTTTGGGCGTGGGTGAGTGGAGGGGGGTCAAGAAAATCCTTAGAAATTTCCAGACTTAAAGAACAAAGAAAATGCCAGCCCAACACCAGATGCAGAATACCAGCAACTCCGTTCCAGAATAAGAGAGACTCAATCAGACCTATTTGATAAAAAGATGATATCTTAATATAGTTCATAAGCATGAACCAAACTGTTGGAATTTTTTGGTTATAGTTATTTACTAAGCTTAACTTAGATATGGCACAAGGCCAAGAGTATAGGGCGCCCAATGAGAATCGAACTCATTAACAATGGTCTGCGAATACTAGCTTGCTAACCATTACACCACGTGAAGCGCCCATAATTTTTTGGTTATATATATATATTTACCAACCACTCCGCACGAGCAGGATGGGACACTAGGTCAATTTCTTAAGCGGAGTTTAACAGGTTTGAATTCAGAGTTTTCCTTCTCCTAGACCAGTTGCCTAACCAAGGTTAAAGAGCTCAGTCTGCCCTACTATTTACCCATAGCTGTAGGGAGAGTAGAATACATACCTTTCCCAAGGGTATTAGCGCTAAGTGAAATGCAATTACCGTGTCCAGGATTTGAATTTTTTGGTTATAAGGCGTGTGCTTGATGTTCACTTCTACTTATAGACTCGCCGATAACCATGTGACCAATCTATTGACCAACCACTGCGGTATTTTGCTGCTGATATTGTTATTTATACTGGCTGTTCTGGTCATACCTACACACATTACTTGGATCTTCGTGGACGACGGAACATAGGATTATAACTCAGGACTTATTCACTTACCAAAGGATTCTATAACTCAGGACTTACTTACTTATTTACTTTAAGTTCTTTACAACTGTTCAAGGATGGTGGCCAGATACTTAACACAAACAAAAACGTCTTCGGTATAAAAATAATCCGAGGGTTGGTATGCATTAAAATCCAACCAACTAACCAACCAACCAACCAACCAACTATAACGTCGGAAAAAGACTGAATTTCCAGTTTCTCAGAAGGAACACAAATTATAGAAATATATATATATATGTGTGTGCTCAATTTAAGTCGCACCTAATTTTGAGAATCAATTGACCAACAATTAATTTATTAGGCGGGAATGCCTATTCAAATGTAAGGCTAAACAAATCGAGAAAAATCAATCTCTGTATGTACATCTCGGCCCACCAGGCCTCATCAGCAGAGCTATAGATAGGAGGACCGCCCTGTGCGTGGGCCGAGATGTACATACAGAGATTGATTTTTCTCGATTTGTTTAGCCTTACATTTGAATAGGCATTCCCGCCTAATAAATTAATTGTTGGTCAATTGATTTTCCAAATTAGGTGCGACTTAAATTGAGCACATGTTCTCCCAAAAATTGTCGGCAAAAAGCCATATCCAAACACACCGTGTTTACATTATCATATATATATATATATATATATATATATATATATATATATATATATAATATTGGGGATGAAATATGAGTTTGTGTCGAAGATCTAAAAAAATAAATCGAAGGCAGCTGTACGCGTTTACGACGTTTTCGTTGGAGTCAATTAATAAAAATTAACTCTTAAAAAAAGTGGGGTGGTCTCATCTCAAGGGACCTTCAGAGAATGGCGAAGACAGAGACAGAAAAAAAAGAAAGAAAAGAAAACAAACTTCTATAAAAAAAATCAATTGCAATGGCTACGGATGATAAAAGAAACCTGCACACCAATATAAAACTGAAAGCGAAAAGGTGTGAGATAAAAAGAAATGCGTCTTATTGAAATACGAAAAAAAAAAAAAGATGAAAAAAAAAAAAGTGCTAAGTTGAACGCCAAAAGAAGACGATGAAATAAAAATATAAGATAAGAAAAAAAAAAGCCGCTTGAAGGTATATACATCAAAAAGCAACTGTTAACTGTGATGTTGGAATAAAAAAGAACAGTGTCGATGGACTATTGCTGAGAAATGAGACGGTAGAAAAAAAATTCTGCACGTGGGAAGACGTGCAAAAGACTAAAAGGCAAAAAGTCGATGCTTATCAGATGAATCTATAGACAAAGTAGGGGGGGGTAGCTCACAAGGTGTAATGGTTAACAAGCTAGACTTGCAGACCATTTTTAGTTTTTCAATTCTCAATAGGTGCCATATACTTCTGGCCTTGTGCCACTTCTGAGCTAAGTTTAGTGAATAATTATGGGCACCTCCCGTGGTGTAATGGTTAGAAAACTAAATTTGCAAACCATTGTTAGTGAGTTCGATTCTCATTGGACGTACCACACTTCTGGCCTTGTGTCACCTCTAATCCAATCTTAGTAAATAAATATATACACAGTATAGGGGTACCTCACGAGGTTTAATGATTAGAAAGCTAGATTTACAGACCATTGTTAGTGAGTTCGATTCTCAGTGGGTGTTCATCTCACTTGGTCGATCTGTGAGATAGGGGGTAAGTGGCCATACAGCTGCTTACTTGTGGGGTGCTGTTTTCACGATTTGTTTAATATCGCACGCAGCATTCTTGTGCAGCTCCCATCTACTCTATTCTCTATGGGATTCATTAAAGCCCAGGTCGTGCAGCCATACAGTAGCACTGATACAACTACGGTTTGGAAGAATCGTCACTTTAATTTGTCAATGAGTGATTTCTATATGTCTGATAATCTACTTACGCCTTCATTAAACGTGCATTCAACATCACTTTCTGTGGATGAGATATCACAACCTAGGTGCGTGAAATGATCAACCGAGTTTAGAGGCTTATATATTGGTTGGTTGGTTGGATGGTTGGTTGATTTTATGGCATATCAACCCTTGTTGGGTTGTTTTATGCCGAAGACATTTTGTTCCATTCATTCTTGTTGGGTATTCAATTTTTTTGAAAACTCAATTTTTGAACATATCTTTATTAGACGTTTTTTTATCTATTTAACGCATAGGTGGGACCCTAACAGGTACTACCACTCTGGGTCAGGGTAGAGTAATGGGATAAACTGTTGTCCTCATCTTATTGTGTATAGTGTATAAACACAACGTTCAATCCACTGGTGATGAAGAGATACTCTACAAACCCAGACCTTCAAAATTAGAACTTCACCATTAGATGTAGTTTAACATCATACCCAGGACATCAATATATACATAGATATATTCATGAGTATTGAGCTAACTAGGCGCCCTTAATGGATAATCACCCACCCTCTTTATCATATATGTGCTAGAAGGTGGTGGCTGAGAGTCTTAATGTCCTGGGTATAATGTTAAACTCTATTTGATTGTGAGGTTCGAATACTGAAGCTGTGGGGAATGTAGAGTGTCCCTTCATCACCATTACTCCCAGGTCAACTTTGACCTGGAATGGTGGAACCTGTTAGGGTTACATCTATGTATTAGATAGAAAATATGTATTAATAACTATTATAATAGTTATTTATTCTCTATGTTAAAAAAGAAATAGTCTACATACCGGTAGGCCCAGCCATGCCAATGAATTTAAAAAAATGTCTGAGCCACGTGAACCTGTTTTAATACCTGCTGAATGCTGATTGGCTGAAGCATTAACCAATCAGACGTAAAGAAGCCGAGGTCTGTGTTGGCAAAACTCCATTTAAAGCCAGTTTTTTTTCTGCTAGCGTTGACCAAGACACGGGTGGCGCATTAGAGTTTGATCATCTCTAATGGGGTCTAACTCGCGAGGGGGTATTATGTTGAAAGACCCAAAACCCCCCAATGAACAAGTTAATAATACATATCTGACGACGCTACCCAGCGCTGTTTAGTCAGCATAATGTGTTTAAGATAGAAAAATTGAGTACCCATCAAGAATGAGTAAAAACAAACATCTTCGGTAAAAAAATAACCCAACAATATTGACATTCCGTAAAATCAGAAGGTGGTGGCTGAGTGTCTACAATGTTAAACTATTTGATGGTGAGTGTATCATAGGGCCGGTTTAGCTCAGTCGGTAGAGCGTTCGGCTA
>CM042138.1:17595519-17600519 GCA_023376005.1 Doryteuthis pealeii | reverse complement strand
TACTCATAACCTAATAGATTGTGAAGGTGTCATTTGTCCATTTCAGAACTTTTCTTAAGCCAATGCCGGCACCCATCTCCTCTCCTATGTCATATTAGGTCATGGAGTTTCCATTAAGAATATTTCTCCTTCAGAGAATTTCTCAATGCAATGGTGGCGCCCATCACCTCTCCAATGTCATATTAGGTCGTAGAGTTGTCTAGTTTAAGTAAGGGCCAAAGTGGAGTATCGCATATCATGGACTGCTCGGCAGCAGGATTACGTCCCTAAGCATCATGGATTGCCACTCACGGCCAACGGGTGGTACGATTGAAAGGAAGAGTCGCCAGAGGTGCAATCGGCGTATTCTATAATCCAACCTGAAAGTGTGTGTGTGTGTGGGGGGGCGCATGTGATTAGTGGAACGTAATTTGCATATGACTGAGCTGAGGGCACGATTTTGCTAACTTTTTTATTCAAACATGTGATTTCTTTATTTGCTGCAAGATAACATCGCTGATTGAACATCCTCTAAAATGTGGTGTATGCATATTTTTGCAAAGCGTAGTACATGAATTATTAATGGTATATCAATTTGGGCAAAATGAAGATGGTATATCAAATCAAATATTCAGATGTGCTCATATATCTTTATCTGCACGTACCTGAAGAAACATTTCTTTTGCATTAAATATTTGTAATTTGAAAGATAAAGTGTGAATAATTTATTCAATTAAACTTTGACAATTAATGAATTTGCTTCTAACAATTTTGAATGATTAATTTTCCATTTATGACATATCAAGATAAAACATAACAAAAATCAACGAGGTTAGATATTTCATGTAAGGCTTTTACAATTTTCATTCATGACGTTGTATATATATTTACCAACCCCTCCGCACGAGTAGGATGTGACACAAGGTCACTTTCTTTAACGGGGTTGAACAGGTTTGAATTCAGAGTGTTCTTTCTCCTAGACCGGTTGCCTAACCATATTCAAAGAGCCCATACCTGGTGGGAGAGTAGAAATCATACATTTACTAGGGGTATTAGTGCTAAGTGAAATGCAATTACCACGTCCAGGATTTGAACTCAGGGCGACTAGTTCATTTCCCATGACTTTAACCATTACACCAACAGGTTTATCTCCTTTCCCTGACCGAGATATGCATACAGGGTTTGAGGACAGCTTTTGAATATCCTATTCCCTTGTTACTCTTTTCATGAATTCACCACAATTCTATTCGATGGATGAAGCCGGCTCGCCTGACCCAGGGTGAATGCTGTCAAGAATACAAAGAACGAGTACTTCGGTGTGTGCACGAATTTGGGATGTTGCTATCCGTCAACTTTATGAGTTGAGTACGACAAAACATAGGTCGATGCAAATCATTTCAAATTAATCAGTTCAACAGAAAAAAAAAGAAAGAAGTGAAGAGAGAGAATAAGTTATAATGAAAGATATATTGAAAAATGAGAAGAAACACTAAATGATGCAGCGGAACAAATTGTTACGGTATAGCCACACTGATGAAAGGTGAAACCTTGAAACACGTGTCTGTGGATTACTTATTCATTATATATATATATATATATATATATATATATATATATATATATATATATATATATAATAATAATGGTATTATGGATGATTTGGACTCATAACATAAAGTTTCATGGTTACGCAATCCTCAGATGAGTCAAATGGTTGAGATCTTTAAAACCAGTAGTTTTTTAGCATTTAAAAAAACGGTTGCCCATGAAACTTTAAGTTATGAGTCCAAATCATCCATAATATTACTATTGATTATAAATCTGCTCTGCTTTATTAGCATTGAGCACCTTTTCATGCCAATACTTTTCTCATTTATTCTCTATTCATTCTATATATATATATATATATATATATATATATTATATTTGTGCATAAAAGGCCTTAAATACCAGGGGTATCGTGATTATGGACCATTTCCAATCGTGGGTATCTGACCCACCGAGCTGGATTCAACCGTTGAAATTTTGAAAAATGCATGTTCTGTTTTAAAAATAAAATAAATTTTATTTTTAATTTTTAAAAATCAGAAGCATTATAGTTATAGTAAAACTCAAAAGAGTTTGTTGTAAAAATTATATAAAAACAGCGGTTGAATCCAGCGTTCGTTTTTGTAAACAGTCTTTTAACAAGATATCTTTATTTTTCCCGTCTATGTTGCTCGTGATGAAGACCAATTTATCGATTTGGTTGAAACAGTTCTGTCAGCAATTACATAACAAACATCATATGTTTTTTCAAAATGTTAAATTTCATATATATATATATATGTGTGTGTGTGTGTGTGTGTGTAAAATCCGGGTCTTTGTTTAATCGTATTGAAAATTGAGATGATGCTAGATTCTACGGTTTTTCTTTATTTTTTGTTGTGTATCCTAAGTAAAATTTTGGATTCTTTAAAATTAAACAGATGGTTAGTTTCTTAAATGTGTTTTGTAAGTGCGTTGTTCAGTTGACCGTTTCTAATATCTCACTTATGTTCCCGGATTCGTTGGGTGATGTGTCTAGACGTCTCTCCAATGTCTAGACACATCAACCAAAGAATCCGGGAACATAAGTGAGATATTAGAAACGGTCAACTGAACAACGCACTTACAAAACACATTTTAGAAACTAACCATCTGTTTAATTTTAAAAAATCCAAAATGTTAGATATCGTAGAATTTTCAACATATATATATATATATATATATATATATATATATATATATGGAGATTGGCATTTCGCATAGCGCTAATACCCTTGGGAAAGGTATGAGTCCATATACTCTCCCTCCAGCTATGGGTTAAATAGTATGTCAGACTGCGCCCTTCAGCCTTGGGTAGGTAACCAGTCTAGGAGAGAGATAACTCTGAATTCAAAATTCCTGAGGTCGGTCGTTGATTGGGTTTGTGGGGCAACCCTTGATGCACCAATTCTTTCCTATCGACTGTGCCAAAAAGTGTGGATGGTCCAACACAAGCCTTCACCACTATAAACAAATTACTGTGTGGGTGTTCATTGTACGAACCCTCATGCGTCGAAATTGACGAGAGAGTCCATAATATGGAGATATCGTCATTGCATGTGATTAAGTATTAAAGTAATGATTATTTATTAATCATTGAGAAGATGGCGTATTTCACCAAGGTAAATGTTGATGTCGGTGATGATGTTTCGGTTATAGACAGACATATATTCGCCATTATGATCAGATTTAATTTACGGTTTTAGAAATTTTATAGACTCAGAACCGAAATAAATAATTGAAACGGTATCTGTTTTATTGTAATAAAATTGAAATAGCACAACACACCGAATGATCTTTCAATTAATTAAAGTGCTTCATTAAGTCATATCAGTCATTATTTTAATTTTAACTATAATTTTCTCAGTGCCAAATATTTTAAAGATGCATTATCAATCGCTAAAATTAATTTTCACTTTCTTTATTAATCCGAAATAGAATATAGATATTTAAAAGTCAGGCGGGAAACGAATGGCGTTGGTTAGATTTTATGGCCTGTCAACCCTTGTTGAGTTATTTTATGCCGATCGGTAGTCAATTTTTTTAGACACATTTTTTAAATCCATTTTTGTAAAAAATTAACCCAAGATTTAAGACCCAATTTTTAAGCTGTTTTGATCATGCAACCCGATGATGACTTTTATGAAGCTTCGTCGTAAGATCTATTTGAGACACTGAGACTAAAGTCTGTTCATATGTTGAAAAAGGTTATCTTCTTCCCCTCCCAATACCTTTTTCAACATATAAACAGACTGTAGAAGGCACGTGGTAAAATGGTTAGAGTTGTAGGAAATGGACTCGTCAACCCGAGTTCAATTCCTGGACGAAACTGTTTGCATTTCACATAGCGCTAATACCATTGGGAAAGGTATGAATCCAATTCTCCCTCCAGCTATGGCAAATAGCAGGTCCGACTGGGCTCTTTAACCATGGCTAGGTAACCAGTCTAGGAGAAGGAAAACTCTGAATTCAAACCTATTAAACTCCGCTTTAGAAATTGACATTGTGTCACATCCTGCTCGTGCGGAGGGGTTGGTGAATATATATAAACAGACTGTAGTCTCAGTGTCTCAAATAGATCTTCTGACTAAGCTTCGTTACATATTGAGGGGAAATATCAATTGAATGAAATTATTTTGTGTTTTATCCGTTTTTCCCTAATTTTCAATCATACATATATACATCTATTGGAGGCGCGTGGTGTAATGGTTAAAGTCATAACAAATGGATTCGTCTACCCGAGTTCAATTCCTGGACGAAGCTGTTTGCATTTCACATGACTTGATCAGAAAATTCTGAGTATAGTTTTTCTTTTCTTTTTTTTATCTTTTTTTCTTTTCTCTCCTTAACAATTTGCTTCTATACTGGCAAATTGTTATGTGGAAAGAACAGAGATGGAAAAACAGATGTTGATTTGAATTATCTCCCCTTTTCCAATACCCAAAACTCATCACAGGTGGGGCATCTACATCCCTTCCCCCAAATATCTTGCTCCCCCTCTCCCATATCCTTTTTTTTTTCTCCACCTCCCCTTTTTTTCTATACAGTCGTTACTTGACAATTTATATCCTTTTTGGAGAGCCTTGGGTTTTTATAATTTTTTTTTTTTAATCCAAAATCTTTCCTTCACTTTCCACTTTTTGAACACCCCTTACCCACCTCAACCCTGATATTTTTCAGTCTTGTTTTTTATCCAATCACCACCACAACCTTTATGCCCGCCCCCACCTTCCCGTATTTCTTAATTGGTTGGGATGAGTTCTAACCATGATGATACAATCAGTATATTCATTTTTCTTCTTTTCTGGATTCTTTCTTTCTTTCTTTCTTTCTTTCATTTTCCTTTAATTGATATCTTTATTTACCCCCTCCTTCATTCCCTTATTCCCTTCTTTCTCTACATATTTTCTTTCTTTTCTTTCTTTCATTTTTATTTGTTTTTACTAATAATAATC
>CM042138.1:17568019-17590519 GCA_023376005.1 Doryteuthis pealeii | reverse complement strand
GATATACCTATATATACATATATATATATATACATACATACATATAAATATATACACATACATATATACACACATATATATATATATATACATTTACATATATATACACACACATATATATGTACATATACATATATATATATAAATATATAATATATTTACACATATATAAATATATATACACATATACATATACATATATATACACACATATATATATATACATATACATGTATATATCATACATATATATATATATGTATATACATACACAGATATATATAATATATATATATATATATATATATATATATATAATATATATATATATATATATATATACATATATACACACACATAAACAAATCTGAACACTTCTTGTCACACACTCTCACTGATAGACGCATCTACTTGTAAATCCATACATTGAAAAAGGGGGGGGGCTTGGCACAAGTGCTCGTTCGAACTTTATATACGCATTGCGATTCATGATGATAATCCTCAGACAAAGTTTGTAAAACGCGCTTGGTCTTATTCATTGAATGAAATTTAATTCGAAAAATAAAAAAAGAAGAAGATAAGAACGATGAAGAATGAAATCTTATATAGGAAGTAAAAAAAGAAAAAAAAGTTTAATGATAGGAAAACAGATATAAAACAAGAAACAACTTTGGAAGAATAAAAAATGAAGTTATTATTCAGATGAAAAAAATAAATATTATGTTTTAAAGTTCATAAGAGAACCGGCCCAGAAAAATACTCTTACATTATCTCATCACACACTTCAATGATCACAAAACGTATTTTCCATTGAGTCAGTTAAAGTTTCTAAAACTGAAGCCACCATTATTATTATTGTTGTTGGCGGTGGTGGTGGTTTCTTCTTCTCTTATAATATAATAATATAATAATAATAAGAAATAAGAAGAAGAAGAAGAAGAAGATTCTTCTTCTTCTTCTTCTTCTTCTTCTTCTTCTTCTTCTTCTTATTATTATTATTATTATTATTATTATTATTATTATTATTATTATTATTAGCCTTATCACTCTGTTTTGCTATCTTCTTTTTCATCTTGTTATTGTTGTTGTTCTTTTTCTTCTCCTTCTTCTCCTTCTTCTTCTTCTTCTTCTTATTATTATTATTATTATTATTATTAGTAGTAGTAGTATTACTACTACTTTTACTAGTACGACTACTATCATCATCATTATTATTGTTATTATTATTATTATTATTATTATTATTACTACTACTACAATTACTATTACTATTATTATTACTACTACTTCTATTGATATTATCATATTATTAATTATTATTATTAATACTATTATTATTATTGCTACTGATATAATTGTTATTATTATCATTATTATTATATTATTATTATTATTATCACTATTATTATCATTATTTTATTAGTATTTCATTATTATTATTGTTATTATTATTATTATTGTTATTATTATCATTATTGTTATTATTATTATCATCATCATCATCATCATCATCATCATTATTAATTATTATTATTATTATTATTATTATTATTATTATTATTATTATCACTCTGTTTTGTTTTTATCGTATTCCTTTTGATATGATTTCTCAATTTTATCTATCTGTGATTATTCACTTTTCCGCATTTGTTTCTCGTTACACAATACTTTCTCGTATCCTGAATCCATTTTTTCTTCTATTTTCCCTTTTTATTTCTTTTATTTTTCACGACTTCATTCACTCATCTATTAACTTCTTCTTCTTCTTCTTCTTCTTCTTCTTCTTCTTCTTCTTCTTCTTCTTCTTCTTCTTCTACCCAGGTTTTATCTCATGGGTCTTTCACACACACACACATATATATATATATATATATATATATATATATGTAAAAAAAGTAAAGTCATCGGGGCGGCCTAAAGTCGGTATCAGCCAATCAGCGAGGGAGTCTATCCCCTTTTCAATAGCGCTAGACCAAGGAGACTGTTTTAGCATCTGAGGTGGAGTGCCACACCTACCATCAGAACCTCACTTTACCGCACAGATCCTGTGCTACTCATACGCTGAGTTGGCGAGGACCGGTATCGAACTAATATATATATATATATATATATTTATATATATATATATATATATATATACATATATATATGACCTTTATTTCGGAATCGGGAACTTTCTTTTCGAACTCGGGAACTTTATTGTCGTAGTCGTAAATACCCGAAGAAGGCTGGAGGGCATATCGGCCGAAACGTTGTACAAATAATAATGAAGATGAGGACAATAGTTCGAATAACGCAGATAATACTAATCATCAAGCCTCATCTCAAACATTCAGAGAAAAAATTACTTCTATTCAAGATTTTCACATATTTTTCATAATTTGTCATTTTTCTGAAAGTAATATGGTTTGTTTTTGTTTGTTTTATTTTACGGCATGTCAACCCTTGGAGTAAATTAACAGATAAAAAGTTATTCTACAAATAATGGAATGAATATCATAATGCACAAATATGAGAATATAATATATTTTGCTAATGTATTTCTAATTAATAGATATCATACTAAATATCTTATTATAATGGAGATTGTGTGCTTTTCTGTCTGTAACCGAAACTATATTACTACTCATATCACTATTCCATTAGTTATTAGACTCACATTTTCATAATTGTATTTTTATTTAAACCTCAATTATTATAATTGATTTACATTTTAACCATGCCTACATACTGACACATGCAATTATATTTATATATACAACAAATAGTGGTTTACAGTGTGAACGGGAAGGCTTATTTGCATATTGATATTAAAAATGGGATTTTTATTAAATATATGCTTAGTATTATTGAATTTCTAACTGCTTGGTTTTATTCTAATGAATATAATGAAAAATATCTTCAATGAATCTTATGAAATCCTTAACAAGAAAAGATAATGTCATTTTATTCTTTACTTCCTCTTTTACTAAATACTTAATTAGAAAATAACAATGAAAGACGAGAGTGATGGAAGAGTAAGTTTCAGTTGTTCTATTTTTATTATACTCCTTTGTTTCAAATCTTTTTATCAGTATTCTTATTTAGTTTCATTAGCCTTTCTAATTTAATATAATATTTTATTACATTAAACTTAAATACTTGCACCCGGAGGGTGCATATATCTGCTAGTACGTATAATATCCATGATAAAATCAGCATAATTATCATATTATTGATAACAATTTTTCAATGTTCTATTATGAAAACAAAAATAATTTCACCCAATAAACGCAATGTTTGTCCTTCGATCGATTTCAGGTTGGCTAGACTTAGCAGACTATTTCCGGCGCGATAGAAACCTAACTGATTTTTCATTAGACCGGCGTCTTAACAACTGGCCCATCAGCCACTTGCAGGGAAGGGATAGCCTTTAACTGATAAATACATACATGAACTCACATCCAGTTTATCGGGGAACAATTCGAGATCGACAATCAAATTTACCCTAGAGAGCTCTACCAATAAGGAGTTCAGAGAATGTATTTTTGACATCAACAGACACAGTGTTTCAACGTATCACGTCTCCTCAGTGTGGCTATCTACGGCCGGGATAGAAACCCAACTGATTTTTCATCAATCCGGCGTCTTAGCCGCTTGGCTGACAAATACATTTATAGGTATATATGTTACAGCCGCTAGAGAAGGATTATATTAATAAATACATTAACGCGAGCATTTTATAAACAATTTTATAAACAATGGTTAACATGAAAAATACAAACAGTATGTACTGTCAATTTGTAAAGCCTTTACATTGACAAACCTCTACTCAAGCGACACTGGGCAGCCGCTGCTAGTACATATATAAAGGGCAGTTGTGTGAATCTGTATGTCCGGTAAAAATTTCGAAAATAAAACAATTAACGACAAAGTAAATATATATATATATATACACATTAAATATCACCAGCGCTTGGTCTTTGAGCAAAAATAATGAAGATTTAATTTATATTATCGAATACATTTAAAAATTGAATAGTATTATAAAATAACGTTAAAATTCTACTCGGTCCATTTTCGGCGTTTCTTCCTAAAAAGTAAACAAATGGAAGCTCAATCATTTTTTTTTCATATTAAATCTACATTTTTAGTGATTCAAAGTTGTACTAAATATTTAATTGTACAGGTAAACAATTGTTTATTTAATCTACTTTATATTATATTTTTTATGGACAGTTTAAGAATTAGTCACTGTTACACTTTTGACATCGAAATTACGGTGAGTTGATATTTAACTTTTAAACAAATACAAAATTCTTTCTAAAAAGATGTGTTTTTTTTTTTTTAATTTTTTGGCATTTAATATTTTAAATAGGAGACATTTATTTTCTACAGAGGTTTCATGGCTGAACACTATTTTTTATTTATTTAAAAATTAAAATTTACGTAGTTATGTAGTATGTACTGTCGATTTTCCGTCGTTCATCAATGTAAAGGTTTACAAATCGACAGTACAAACTGTTTGTATTTTTCATGTTGGCAATTGTTTATAAATTGTTTATAAAATACTCGCGTTAATGTATTTATTTTAATATTAGAAATACAAATAAAACCATGATATTAATGCAGAATAGTGCGCAAGAAATAATACCATTAGATTACCTATTACATTTCACGGAAATTCCTGAAAACTTTGAGACACTTGAGTAATTAGGTCAGAATTAGGTACCTTCGGAAGTTTCAGTAATCGAATGTTATTTATTCGTAAAATACGATTCTAATGATATTATCTATTGCGCCTTATTCTGTATTTGAATCATAATCATAACTGTAATTTGATATTTAACTTTTAAGCACATTCAAAATTCTATTTAAAAAAATAGGTTTCATTTTTTTTTGCATTTAGTTTTCTTTTTTTTTTTTTTCGTAATGTTTTCAAGTCAGTGCACTTTTCGATTAAAAAAATGATGTACTATAGTACAATGTTTGTTTATTTTAGGAAATATTTTCTTTTTGTCTACATTTAAAATAGAATTTTAAAAAATGTATTACACAACTTGAGTGTTTTGAAACATTTTTATTTCAAAAAATTTTGGATATATGACAAATATTTAATTAAATTTAAGTTTGGTTATTTTCTATAACTCCAACCTAAGAATAAGGGAACCACTGTGATTGACTGATAGATTATTATTTATTCATCTACTAGGAAAAAAGAAGTCGAGGTTAGCGTTAGGGTTAGTTTAATGGGAAAAATAGTGGGTTGGTTAATTAACAGATAAAATTCATTCACAGCGGTTTCCCTTTTTATGTTGGAGCTATAGGAAATAACCAAAACTTAAATTCAATTTTAATTGGTTTGTTTCGTTAAAGTGATAAAAATAATTCCCTTAATTTATTTTCTTTTTTACCACTATAAAAGTAATAATTGAAAGGAGCTAAGTATTAAACTTCCTTATTTATTTAGGTCTGTCTACTGGGGCTGTATAATATGGCCGACTGCACCCTCTGTTTACGAGTAACACCACCTTCCAATTGGGCCACATGTAAGCCATGGGTGCCGAACCGTGAGGCTTATGGACGGAATCCTGGTGGCTGAGCAATCCATAATATGCTACACTCCACTTTCATTTTACTTGGGCTAGACGGTCGATCGGAAAGGACCCCATCCCGATCAATTGGCTGGTCCCGCCAAGCCTGAGAATCTATATGATTATACCGACCGTATTGCTTTTCTGGCAAACTACCATCCTTTTTTATGATATATGTGCTCAAAGGAATGTTGCCGAGGGTCTTAGTGTCCTGGGTATGACGTTAAGCTGCCTCTCGTGGTGGGGTTCCCATTCTGGAGTTCTTGGAAGTGTGGATTACCCCTGTATTGCCGTTACAATTGCCGGATCAACTTTGACCGGAGTGTAGTACCTGTTAGAGTTACATCTATGGGGTAAATTTTTAAAAAAATAAGTTAAAAAAACAAAACAATTATCGGTATTACAATTCTTTTTTGGCGGGGAGAGGGGGTTATAATAGATTTTTTTTCTAAAATTATTTTGTACATACGATAAATTTAAATCCAGTTCTTTATTTCCTTCTTTAACCGCGAAAAGTAATAAGGAATCTAATAACTAAACATTACTTATTTGTAGGTGGAAGATTTCGCGTATTTATTTAATAATGTTTATTTCATGAATGTTTAAAAAAAGATTTTAGATATACTTATTATTCTAAAATAAAAGTATTAGTAAACAAGTTTAGTTATTGTTAAAGGTTTTCGTTTGATTTTTCATTTAATTCACTGTAAAAATAATTCAATAGATGAAAACACATACGAATACATATGTAGAAAGATTATTTTCTTTTCTTTCTAAACAAATGAATATTTTTTAGATTGGACCTGAAACATGCGAGAAGTATGATTTGATTTTTCGTTAAATGTAGTCTCTGAAACAAGTCAACACGTACATACCAAACTTCCTTTTATATATATATATATATATTTTATATATATATATATATATATATTATATATATATATATATATAATAATTTGGTAATTTACTTGAAGCATTGTTAAGTATGTATAATATATTAATGATTTGAAGGCTTTCAATGCATATAAAATTAAAAACAAAAAAGTTGTTATTTTTTGTCTTATCGATTTCAAAGTAGAAACTTCATCTTCAGAGGTGTATATCAAAGAAATATATATACACCACTGAAGATGAAGTTTCTTACTTTGAATCGATAAGACAAATAAATCTTTTGTTTTTATAGTTTTATACACATTTTAATTGCCTTCAAATCATTAATATATTATAATATATATATAATATATATATATATATATATATATATATATATATTATATATATGCGTGGTGTGTGTGTGTGTGTGTGTGGGTGTGCGTGTGTTTACAGTATGTGTGTAAGATAATTACACTGTGGTGATAAAATTTATTCAACTCACCCAAGCATTGGTTTCATACGATTATATACAGGCCAGAAAAACAAATTGAAATCCCGTTGACTTCTCTTAGAAAATTGCAATCCTGTAGTCATAGACCAATTTCTCTACACCCCGGAGATGTAGACCTTTGAAACAAAGTATGCCTCAAATTTGTTCCTGTCTCGCGCTCAGACAAGAAAGTGACTCGATTGCGTTCGTCACTATACCACAGACGAGAACCTACCCGAGAATGTGGAACAGTTATTACACTTCAATCTCAAACTCGGAGTCCAATGGACTCGGTTTGATCCAACGTTTTCATCCCAAGGATCAAGGTAGATTTTAGTGTTGTATATTGATAAACCGTTGTTTTTTCGACGGTTAGTGTAGCTAGATTTTCAATTAAAATCTCATTAAAGTTCGAAATCCGTAGGGTTAGATGATAGATAGTTAATAACCTTTATGTGACCTTAACTCCGGTCACACAAACTGGCTATAAAACGAAGGTCCAGAGTTTATTCAGTCAGTCAGTCAGTTGGGCGATAGACGCCATGATGTAAACATCGTCTGTGCGCTGGACCGCACCGCAGTAGAGAGGTCTGATTAAAAAATTTTTTAAATGTGATCACATGAAATATAAGTCTCGTATCGTCTCTACTCATGACAGCCTTTGTGAACTACGTTTTACAGAATCAAACCAGTTTAGAAGAAATGAAGAGACCAGAACTAAGAAAGATCAGTTAGAAGAATTTCCCAGCTATTCAAGGAACAGAAATAAGGTAACAGCAGACCTACTCTACTAAATAAGTAGAGAGATTTAGTTGTGGGATGCTCTCATATCAGCAGATCTCATATCTTCATATCTCAAGTAAGATAAAGACTTAAATATGTAGGAGACATATACGAATACTTCCAATTGTGAGACTACTTGTTCTGCGCTATGCACCTTCAATGCACGATGTCTAGAACCCCAAACGTTGTGATATTCTGTGCTGGCCAATTTGAGGGCATGAGTCAGAAAACAGGCTCACAAGGATTAAATAAAAAACAAACGACAACTACAAGTGTTTGTAAACAAGACACGGATGGAAGAAGGGGTCTGTGATACTTTAGTAATCTATTGTTGCATAGTGGTTTCGAATTCACGCCGCTAAATTCGTGTATGTTAGTAGCGGATATACAGCGGACATCATCACTAACCCACTAGCCAGGTATGCTAGTAGTCAGCTACTTCAATAACAACAGATACGCGTATACAAAAGATGACTCTTCTTTATTTTCTTCGGTGTGTGGTAGGTGAGTGGCGGGCACGGAAAATGACACTACGACTACTTATGTGGTGGAAGGTGGTGGGCGAGCCTCACTGCTCGCTAGGAGCGCCCGACCGTATCGACGGTCAGACCCTTCTCTGCTCGCCGTCTCCTCGGGTCTCCCCTCGTGGCTCTCTCGTGGGTCTCTTAAGTATCGACGACCGCCCACACATTCCTTTGTTCCTTGACCGGAAGTCCCTTCCTTTTGTTCAAGTTAGTCTTTGTCCAGATGAGTCCTTTTGTTGCTCTCAAACGCCTACACGTTTTCTTTGTTCGCTTTTCCTTTGTCTGTTCGACTTCCCGCGCAAAACAAACAGTCAATCTGCAACACTATCTCAACTGGCTGGCTACTGACTTCACCTGCTGTGGATTCGGGGCTAACTACTGCTACCGACGTTAACATCTCTGGGGCCCGGGTTGACTGCTGGCTATATCTACCGGTGACCTTAACACCTCAACGGCCCGGTTTCTAACGGGCTTAGTGCTCGAGTTTAGCTGTATTTATGTCAAACTCTCCTTCCCGCCCATCTTCTCCGGACCACACAGATGGTCAGTACTTAAATCGAATCGCCGACTTCTAGTCGTCATTAACCCTTAAAATTAAAGTAATTAAATCTTTTTCCTGACGTAGTGTCTTCAATACGTCGACCATTAATTTTTTCAAAAGAGATTTTCTCAAAAAATAGCCTCTTTGCTTTTAATAACTGGGTGCATGATATTATCACTAAGTGGCCTAACTTCATGGTGGTTGAACCGGTGTCTTAAACTTTACGGCCTAATCTTTGGATTCGTAAAACACCTTTTACTTATGCCTAGCTTTAAGCTATTCTCTTTTTTTATTCATTTATTTATTTATTTATTCTGACCATGTTCGTCTTTAATCATAGTATCACACAATCTCTCATCTCTCCAGCAAGTAAGAAAATTATAGAAGAACTCTCGTGACAGCAGATGAATCGGTATTATAACATGAAGCGGGACCCTGATACTAGAATAAGGGCGTCCCATCGCCGTGTAATGGTTAGCTAGCCGGTCTCGCACATCCATTACTAGTGAATAGCGAGATCGATCCTCGCGGGACCTTGTATCACATTCTACCCGTTGTGTGTGCATTCACCCAACCCATCCACAAGAATAGAATGTTACACGAGATCTGTTTTTAACCAGAGTTTAACCAGAGTTTAACAGATTTGAATTCAGTTTTCCTTCAATTTGAGCGATTTTCATACACGGATTAAAGGGGTCAGCCTACCTGACCATGTACCTCTATCTAGGGAGAGAATAGTTGGATGCATTTCTAAAAGGCTCGTCAAGGATTTGAACTCGTGTTGCCGTGTCCATTTCCTGTGATGATAACCGTTACACGACGGGCGTAAAGGTTAGCAAACTAGTTTCGAATGATCCATTACTACTCATTAGATGCCCCATACTCACGACGGTGTGTCACATCCACCTCTGACATTTGAATTAACTGCCCATTCATACATAACAATAATGTAGCGTAATTATTATGGGCTAAGGGGAATTTGGGGATTGAAAAGAATACGGAAATCGGATTTCTGGAGAAAGAGAAGAAAAAGAAATAAGAACAAAGAGAGGTTAACATTTGGAATGGTAAACACTCAACGGGGTGGGGGGCAGCCATTGACCGACCAATGACCCCGGAACTAGAGTAAAAAAAAACAGAAGTCCCGGTTTCTGTGGAGGAGCGGAAGTGGATGTGACCTTCCCCCAACCCCGAGACCACAAACGGATGTAAAGAAAATTCGGCCTCTTTTTCGCCAGACCCGAGGAAGGTCGGACGTGTTTGTTGGAGGTCCATGGTTAAATATTTAGGGTAGCAACGAACAGCGCATCTGAACGTGATTTACGATAGAATAACTTGAACTTACCCTCACTCTCTCTGAAAAATAAGCCACGAGCCTAGAAAGAAATAAACAGCCCCTTTTTTGTGAACTAACGACGGCTACTAGTACTAACGACTACCACTACAACTCGACTTTGGCCCCTATGCAACAATAAATATTCTCATTTTCTATGGGTATTATGCTTGTAATGATAACGATACAACCAAAAAAGATATAATCTATCAATATAAGAGGAACAGAGGAGAGGATAGAGCAGGTCTCATTGAATTGTCCATTTTATTTGGAATAAGATAAGAGACATTGTTTGAAAAAAAAAGATGGACGATCATGAGAAGAAAATAGAGAAATACTTCTAAAATGAAATAAAAATAAACTTCTAAAATGAAATAAAAATAAACTTGCCTTGAAAAAAGTTTTGCCCCCATGAAGAATGGATGCGGTATTACGGCATTAGTTGTCTTAGAAAAGGCATTTCAAATATAACTTCAAAATTTTAAAACGAAAATAATAAATATACAAAAACTAGAAATAGATTTAGATTTCTACTGAAAATTATGGCATTGGTTTTTACTTATTTGTTTCAGTTAGTTTACCTCTGTATCCTTTAATCTTAAACAACTTATACACACACACAGAGGGCGCACCTGCGTATATATATATATATATATATATATATATAATATATATATATATAATTTGTACAAAACTGTTTCAGATCTTCAGGCGATCTTCTATCGACACATCTGCATACCTTCAAATTCGACTGAGTGAAACTCCGATATATATATATATATATATATATATATATATATATATATATATATATTACGGATTTTTTCCAATCTACGAAGAAAATAAATTTACTTCTGGATTAATAAAATCGAGTTAAAGAGTGCTCAATCAAAAGAGCTAAAAATACCTTTTTTTTTTAAAAGCAAGTTTTATAAAAATTCCAAGTTTAGTTTCATACCGGAGCAATTCATCATGGAATAATCACTTCTTCTAGTCATTTACCCTTATTAGTATCCCGGTTGTATCCATTCTCAATTACGTGGGTGTACCACCCCACGTAATTCCAAAACCTACCTGGCTCAGTCTACGTTTATTCAGATGCCTACATTTGTTTGTTAACTCAGATCGCGAGTTCAATATCTTCCCTGGATCTCTGCATTCTGCTATTTTTAATTTCTCATTTAAACAACAGCATACAGGGTCTTTCATTTCCTTTATATATATATATATATATATATATATATATATATATAATATATATATATAATTCGTTCTCTTAGAGAGAGAGAGAGAGAGAGAGAGAGAGAGAGAGAGAGAGAGAGAGAGAGAGAGGGACTAAATCCAGCCAAGAACCAAGTTTTTAAATCGCATGGACCAAGAACTGACAGTTACCAAACAGCATTGACTTCATGTGAACGCAAACTTAACTTATTCACATTTCTCGAATAACAGGACGCAGTAACGGTTGGAATATCAAAAATCGAAGTAACTAAATCAATATATCAAACGTAATATGTAATATTGTAAAATATATACACGTACACACGGCAGTTGTATGTATCTACGTAGGAAACTACAAAAATTAAACGATTTACAACAAAGTAAATATATATACACATTCACTCTCACCAGATCTTTATTTGTGTTTGTTGTAGGTGACTCACTTATGACACGAACATGGACTTACCCAAAGGGTATATATTTAACAGAGTAAAGCTACTCAAAGGAGAAGTACCAGAAACATGTTCTTCTTGTAAGCTGTAACAAGGAAACCCTTTTATTGTACGTTGATATATATTGCTGAATACAAGCTGTACCCTACATTTCATACCCGTCATGAGTTATTATTTATTGACCCTTAAACAGGTCATAACAGTGTTGAAATGTATGAAAATTTGATTTATATTAGCGAAGAAGGATGATGAAAAAGGATGGGCCGAGTGTTGCTTTTTAAACCGTCAAGAGAATTGGGCCCCGAAACGGTTTGCACACTTTCTCTTCTGATGAGCCTATTTCAGTTGTAAACATCGTTTGTTTTTTCATTATATCTTATTCATACTGTCGATTAATTTCCATTTTATTTTCACATACTTGTCCATGAAAAAACTTTACATTTGAATGTTTACCCTTTTTGATGATATCCATTAACACCACAGATTTACCTATAAATGTGGGCTACTTATTTTACAGTTGGATTGTATTACAATAATTTTGATATTCCATATACACTTTTTATACATATTTTACACTTTTCTATGACTTTACATCAGACTTTTTTGAGTCTTATTTCATTACTATAATGCTTCTGATTATTTTCAAAATTGAAAATGAGATTCATTTTATTTTTAAATAAAATTCATATATATATATATATATAATTATTAAATCTTTAAAAAATTATAATAGATGTGCTAATTTTCAATAATTTATTTTTAATTAAGTCTACTTTTTTACTCATTATAAGTTGTAGAAAATATTTCATTGTATAAGATAAACAATCGTTTATTCAATCATTTTTATTTATTATACACTTTATGGACAGTTTAGAAATTAATCCCTTAATTTTACATTTGAACAGCCATGAATGGAATACTTACTGTAATTCAATATTTAACTTTTAAACAAATACAAAATTATTTTTAATAAGATTAGTTTCTAATTCTTTTGTATTTTATATTCTAAAGAGGAAACATGAATTTTTCAGCGTGGTTTCATGCCTGTGCACTTTCTATCCATAAATTGTGATTGACATGCTATATATGTACTGCTGATTTTTTTCCGTGTTTGTTGCTAAACAAATATAAACAAATCCTTATGAAACAAACATTCATTTCTTTTCTTTTTATTCATTTTTTATTTTCATTTCATTCACTCATTATGAAATAATCGCGTTAATTAATTATTTCTTATCATCATTGGGTGTCCTATTTGATGTTGTAATACTGAATATACAAATAATATCAGTAATGCATTTTATTATTTATATCTAAATATTTTATATATATATATATATATATATATATATATATTTATATATTTATATATATATATATATACAAATATTTTATATTTAAAAACATTCAACTTTTTTTTTTATAAAAGTGTGTTTCAATTTTATTTATTTATTTATTCTTTTTTTTTGCATGGAGGAGACAGGAATTTTCCTCTGGAGTAATTTCATGTCAGTACACTTTTTGATCTAAAAGATAATATACGATAATGATTTGATATTCGATCGGCTACGCTTTGAATTAATAATGTTATTTAAAAAAATATTTATTGAATTTTACATGTTACAAAAAATTAAAGAATTACTATGAATTTAAATTCGGTCATTTTACTTTAATTCATATAATTTATATGTATATATATATATTATATATATATATATATATATATATATATATATAGCAATTGAAATAACAATTAACAAATCTCGTCATTTATATCTCATTTTTTAGAATACTGTTTATTATTGAATTAAAATTTCTAACTATTCATTATATGTGATGTCAGTTCCTCTGGCCTGACGATAAAGAATATTCCTGACCTCCAACCAGGTCGGATTAACACAAGGTATTTTTACATGTCGATTTTTATGAGGCATCCAGCGAGGATCTTACTCGCTATTCAATAGTAATTGACCTGCAAGACTATCTTGCTAACTATTACATCACACTTTTTTCACCTCTAGCCAGGCTTCGTCGGATAGCCGCTTCTAAACGAATAATTCTAATTTGAAGTAATTTGCTAAATTTCTCTACGTGTTTAACTTTTAATTTGTTATTTTTTTAAGTAGAAAAGAAAATAGATTCAACGAATACATTTTTTATCACTTTAACTCAACAAGCAATTAAGATCTAAACTTAATTTTTTGTCAAATGGAAAAAAAAGGCTTCGAAATATTCATGGATTTAGGGCTACATATTTTAAAATTATAAACACAATAAAACAATTCCTAAAACAAACAAATATTATAATACGGAAATTATTTTCGATATTTAAATTAGGAATTATCTAAATAATCTTCTTCTTAGCACCTCTCTTATTCCCCACTTTCCTCTTTCTCTCTCACTCCACTGTGTTTCTAGAATCCTTTTAATTCGGTCAAAGTGTCTTTCAATTTTATTTATTTATTTTATTTATTTATTTATTATGCATTTAGGAGACAGGAATGTTCCTTTTTGGAGTAATTTCATGTCAGTACACTTATTGATCTTAAAGATAATATACGATAATAATTTGATATTCGATCGTCTACGCTTTAAGTTAATAATTTTATCTAAATATATATATATAATATTATATATATATATATATATATATATATATATATATCGAATTTTACATATTACAAAAGAAAATAAATTAAAGAATTATTATGAATTTAAATTCGGTCGTTTTACTTTAATTCAAATAATTTATGTCTACTTCAAGTAATTAGACAACAAACAAAACAATAAATGATAAAAATAATTTGCTGACAATGAAAATAACAAAACTCCTTCAAGATTGATATTTGATATAGTGAGCATATTTTAATTCAGTTCTATTTTAATCTAACGAAATAAACAAATCTTGTTTAATTGCACATCAAGTTCTATTAAATTTTATTTCATTGCTATAGACATCAAATAAATCACAGTACCTTGAATGTTTTCTATACTTTCATTAGTGTTGTAGGCGCGTGGTGTAGTGTTTAGATCGGTGGAAATGGACGAGCCTGTTTGCATTTCACATAGCAGTAATAATAACGACATGTATCCGACTATTCTCCCCCCCCCCCAGCAATATTTTATTGGGAAACCACATAGGCAATAACAGGTACTGTGAGCAACTCGAGTCCTTTATTTATAAAAACTGACGATGCCGCTATAGTATGTGGCCTACCTTTTTGATTCTGTTATAGTATGTGGCCAACCCAGTTTGAATGTGGCCTACCCCAATAAGAGTATATTTATAGATATAAGTAGGCAAATTTTTGAAACTAATTATTTTTCACATATATTAGATGTCAACAAATGCAATTCACTCATAAGTTGTACATAGTAATTAAGAATAATTAAAAAAAGTATTTATCCATAATTTACAGAGATCTATTTAATTCTAAAATGTTCTAAAATTCTGAAATAGGGTTAGGGTTAGGGTTAGCAGTTATTAATTTAAACTTATAATATGCTTTTTATGGCAGGTCATATACTATAAGCGATACATGATTTCGTAGGCCACATTCAAAAGGTAGGCCACATAATATAATGTTACCAAATTGATTTTAATCGGCATTAAATGACCCGAAATGGGTTGATATGCCGTAAAACAACCAACCAACTAACCCATATATGGGTTAAATACATTTAAAAAGTGAGTTTAAAAAAAAAGCAAAATCTTCTTTGGCATGAAATAAACGAGCCCTGTCGGTCGGGGCTGTAGAATATGCTGACTGCGCCTATAGACGGGTAACCCCCGATGGGGCCACCTGTTGACTATTGTTGGCTACCCATGATCTTTAAAGACGGAACCTTTGTGGCTGAGTAGTCGATTAGAGGCAACATCCTACTTTAGTCCTTATTTAGACTAGACGGGCGTCACATCAAGCCCTAGCACCTATATGATTGTTCCAACCCAATTGAACTTAAAGCGAGCCCCACCTCTTTTTATCATATATGTGCTAGAATGCGGTGGCAAAGGGTCTTCTTGTCCTGTGTCCGACATTAAACTGCATCTAATTGTGACGTTCCAATTCTGGGGCTCTGAAGAGTGGAATACCCTATCATCTCTTTTATTCCCAACTCCACTCTGACCCAGAGTGGTACTACCTGTTAGGCTCTTATCTATAGGTTAAATAGAAGAAAATGAGTTATTAAAAATGAGTTTAAAAAAAAATGAGTTTAAAAATGAATTTTCATTGCGCATCAAGATTGAATAGGACAAAACGTATTCGGCATAAAATAACTCAACAAGGATTGACATGCCGTAAAGCCATGAAATAAAGAAAGAAAGAAAAAAAGAAGCTAAGGGTTAACATGCCGCAAAATCGAACCAATCAGCTCACCAACTAGTTTCCTGTTTAATATCAAGAGTCATTATTACATATAACTTCTACGTACGGATATGAATAAATGCGAGTAAAGATATTCATCCCAATGTTTGCCTCCTTCATTTTAAAAGAAGAACCTCCACCCAAATGTTCATGTGGAAACCGATACACAATAAAAAATATTCTGATTGAATGCACACACCTCTCCCAGACTCAAAGAAAGTTCTACAATGTTAACAGCATGGACAAACTATTTGGAAAATAGATCCCAAGAGGATATCAAACTTTTTGAAAAGAACCGGCCTCTTATCAAGGATGTAAGTTCACAGACTTACAAAAATCACCTACTCACTCTCTTGATGTTAAAATTCTCAACAGAAAACTTGATTACAGCAAATAAACCCCTATACATTTTTGAATACTAATTACCAATAGAAGTATTCGGCATAAAATAACCAAGAGGTTGACATGCCGTAAAACCAACCAACCAACCCAATGTTTATCTTATAATTCATTTGACGGTGTATATATTTTTAAATATTTGTATGTATAATTCTATCTGTGTTTGAAAAAAGTTAAAAATAAAATGAAATATTCGGTTTAGTTACATCCTCGTAATTTCACGCTATTTGCCTTTTTAAATTGATGTGATATGAACTTTATATTTGAATTTATCCTGAAAGAAATAAGAAAAATAATTTATGAAAAATAAAAAATAACGTGGTCATTTCTGCGATTAACTCGCATGATTATATTCACATCTTCTCATAAAAAAAAAAACATTCACAAAATGTCCGTTCACTCATTTTTAAATAGGCACACAGTCATTCTAGCTGATGGAAATTGGAGAGTTTTAACTCCTCAACTTCTCACACACAATCTCATTGTAACTGATATTCAATGTTAAACTTTTTGAAAGTTTAATAAAGTCTTTCAAAAATAGAATTGTCCTTGCATGCATGAGTGCATGCGTATATATTGGCTATCGTAAGCCGATATTGCCTTAAACATTTCTAAAACGAACGCAAGCAAACCAACACAAAAAGTAAAACAAAAACAACAACATAAAAAAAACAAAAAAACAAAGATTAAGACTCGATATGACCAAGGGGAATGGTTCTTACGTTGATTTGGTCTTCGAATATGAATTCTGACAGTAATCTATTTCATCTTCGGTTTTTTTTTATTAAATCTTAATCGAAATATTTTCTTTCACTAGGAATAAAGGACTTAAATTAAATTTTTAGCTTTTTATGTAATAAAAAGAAAAATACTTACACTATGATTCATTATTGATCGTGTTGGCAAAAAACATTTCAAAATGTTCCGAATTCAACAGAACCTTAATATAACTAGCAATAATATGCGCCCTCCGTGGATAAGTATTTAAGTTTTAATGTAATGAAATATATTATGTTAGAAACACTAACGAAATTTAACAAGAACGCATATAAAAATTTCACTTATTCAACTATATTTTAATTGGGTTCTATATAAAATCATTCATAGGACTAATTATAATAGATTGGAGAATAAAACTAATATTTGAGATCAATAGCACCAAGTAAACATTTACTAAACCCGGTTTTGTTAAAACCATTATAAAAATTAACCACACCATATATTATGCAACCTTTATTTCTTAGTGATATATGTAACACAGAATGTGATATTTAAACGCACCAAACACATGAGCTATTTTCAGTCAAATTCAACTCAGATTTTCATAGAAACATCGTTAATAAATACGATTTTATTCTATGGATGAATGATTCTGACTATAGCTTAAATGCTCATTGATAAACTTACGCAATTCGTGAGGGTATTGTCATGTAAGCAGTGACGTAGTTTCAGACATACGCCGATTCCCCGTTATAATATGATGCATACATAACTATTATTATCTACAAAATATGATGGGAGTAGCCGTGGCGTAGTGGGTAACTTACTGCACTTCGACATCTGATTAAATGAGATCGAACTCTCGTTATGCTATCATGTTCCCTTTCGGACTAATAGCAATTGAAAACGATATAAATTATTTCCCGGTTATCCGTTAAATACAAAGTGATTGTAAAGTAACTCCTCTATTTTAAAAATCAGTTCTTCGGTGATCTAGCGGAAACCAGTGCTTTCCTATAATTTGTTTAAAACGTCTCTTAACCGAGAGATTACTTATCGTTTCTAATCCTCTAGATTAATCCTCTTTAATCTTTCCAAATATCTAGCTAGACTTGCCTAAATGAAATAATAGAATTATCTAGAAAAATAAGTTTACCAAAATGATTAATCGATTACTAGTAAAAAAAAAACAGCAGTAGACTGGTGTAAGGACAAACGATAACACCGATAAAGTTTGGAAAGCTTTATTCCACTTAGAATAAAAGGTACACTTATTAAGAATCTATATAGTCTACTATTTAAGTCCTTTAATCCTAGTGAAAGAAAATATTTCGATTAAGATTTAATAAAAAAAACCCGAAGATGAAATAGATTACTGTCAGAATTCATATTCGAAGACCAAAGGTGGGAAGCGCGTGGTGTAATGGTTAAAGTCATGGGAAATGGACTCGTTGCTCCGAGTTCAAATCCTGGATGTGGTAATTGCATTTCACTTAGCGCTAATACCCTTGGGAAAGGTATGAATCCTACTCTCTCTCTCTCTCTCTCCAGCTATGGATAAATAGTAGGACAGACTAGGCTCTTTAACCTTGGTTAGGTAACCGGTCTAGGAGAAGGAAAACTCTGAATTCAAACCTCTTGAACTCCGCTTAAGAAATTGACCTTGTGTCACATCCTGCTCGTGCGGAGGGGTTGGTAAATATATATATTGTCTAATATTCCCTAGGGGGTTCTCCAAAGCGGAAGTAATCATAAAGTATGAGAGGTAACTATCAATTACTCATTACAACAAGGATTCGATTATTGTCTGTATGAGTTATGCATTAAGTATTTTATTTAAGTTTAATAAAAAAAAAGGTGGTAATATACTCATAGAATGGACACCTGACTATTAAAAAAAATTAAACGAACCCTTTTGAAATAAAATCAACAAACAAAAGTATTTAATACTTTTATTGTATTTCTACAGATATGTAATACCCCACCCCCCAAAAAAGGGGTACCCAAAATATGACGTTTTTAGTGAAAGGTGGCAAACGGATTCCCGTATTGTTTAAATAAAAAATAAAAATGAAACTCAACCCGCTGTCCTAGAAGAAGAAAAAAGAATATTATTAAGATATTTGATAGGAAATAAACATACTTAACGTATATATTGCATATATTTACAAACCCAATTTAAATCTGTGCGGTTAGTGACGTGTTGCAGCAACATAGCTTCTATTGTTGTTTATTGTTAAAGGTCTCCTCTCGATGAGAGCGATGCCATATCTTTCTGTTAAAACCTTTCTCTGGGTTATATATATATATATATATATATAATATATATGTGTGTGTTTGTGTGTGTGTGTGTGTGTGTGTGTGTGTGTGTGCGTGTGTGTGCATATATATATTTGGATGATCATGCGTAGTTCTAAAACAAAAATAAAATAAAAACAACAAAATAAAAATAAAAACAAAATAAAAAACACCCTCCGGGCGATGTAAAAATAGATTTTTGAAACATATTGCCTGAGGGGTGGGAGTAAAAAATTCAATGTCAGCGAGTTTGTACTCTAAGTAAATAAAATAATTAAATTCATTAAAGGATTAAAAAAATAAAACAATTTGAAATGTACATTTTAAATATGTATTAAAATAAAACAAACTATATATAGATATATAATACCAGTCATGTATTTATAAACAACTTGTTTTAAAAAAACCCAATGAGGACTGTCTGATGTTGCATGTTCAAATTTTGAGTGTATTTCTCCTATGATATGACGATTTTGGGTAATGTGACGTAAGCAGTGATGTAATTTTTGTTACAGACAAAAACCGGAAGCGAATCTCCATTATTAATAGAATTAAATCTACGTGTTAATAAATGTTATGCTTAGGCAATAGTTACCAGGTACTTATTAGAAGAGGACTTTTTTTTTCTTAAGGGACCTGCCCATTTGGGATACATTTTGGGTACCTAATCTTTGATCCCACCCAGGTTAGGACTGTTTAACTAACACTGTTGTTGTTGTTTTTCTTCTGAAAATGAAATTAGTGATGTTTCATGAACACTAATTTAACACCACTTTCAATTTTAAAAAATACCAACATTCATTTAAAAGAACACGTTATACCAAATAATTAAGAAATAGCACTTAGAAAGACAATAGAATTTGAATAGTAGCAGATAATGATGAGGACAGTCTATCTCGTCTTGATAATCAATTTACAGATAATTAAATAGAGATAAATTATTTATAAGTGTTCCAACGAGCGAAAGTTTAGGGAGAGCTCATACACTGTGTGATTAGCAATGTGTGGAGAAAATAAATTAGATATATTTGTATTAATAGATGCAATTAAGAAAAACGAAGTGTATTTTTCCTGGTTAGGATGTTCTCAACTTTAAATGAGATCTGAGCAGAAAACCTTAAAAGTACATACATGAATAATGTATATATAGAATATATTATATATATATTATATATATATATATATATATATAATATATAAATATTATAATATATATTATGCGCATTTGCGTGTTTGTGTTGTGTGTGTGTATGAATTTAGGATAGTGTAGACATAGAATGAAACAATTTGAATTTAAAAAAATGCAAAAACAAATGCACAAATGAATAAATAGATGAATAAAATAAGAATAAATAAAAATAGAAATAAAATGAAATAAGATAAATAAATGCATTTAAATAAATAATTAATTGACTATGAAACAACAATAACAACAACAACAGCAATAATAATAATAATAATAATAATAATAATAATAATAATAATAATTATTATTATTATTATTATTATTATTATTATTATTATTATTATTATTATTATTATTATTATTATTATTATTTCTGCACAAAATAATGCCATAAGGACAAACTATATCAAAGCGAAAATTGATAAGACCCAACAAAATAATAAATGTAGACTTTGTGGTAATAGAGATGAGACTGTAAACCATATACTCTGCGAATATAAAAACTAGCACAACGAGAATACAAAACTAGACACGACTGGGTTGGGAAGGTGGATCCACTGGGAATTATGCAAAAAATGTTATTTTGATCATACAACAAAATGGTTTATGCATAAACCAGAATCTTTTCTTGAGAATAAAACACATAAAATTCTCTGGGACTTTGAAATAAAAACGGATCCCCTTATCACAGCAAGAAGACCAGACCTAGTGTTGATAAACAAAAAAGAAAGAACTTGTTAACTGGTGGATTTTGCAGTTCCAGCAGATCACAGGGTAAAGCTAAAGGAAAATGAAAAAATGGACAAATATCTGGACCTTGCCAGAGAACTGAAAAAGTTATGGAATATGAAAGTGAAAGTTATACCAATTATAGATGGTACACTTGGAACGGTCCCAAAAGGATTGGAAAAGGGTTTGGAAACTGCTGCAATCTGCCAGAATACTCAGAAGAGTCCTGGAGACCTGAGGAGACTTGCTGTCATTCAGACTCCAGTGAAAGACCATCAGCTAACACTGATGTGAAAACTCAAAAGGAGTAAACAATAATAATAATAATAATAATAATAATAATAATAATACAGGACATTGGGAGAAATAGAAAAGTATAAATACTTGGGAGTACTGGAAGCAGACACCATCAAACAAAGAGGGATGAGAGAAAGGGTAAGGAAAGAGTACCTCAGGAGGACAAGAACATTTATATAATCTAAACTCTGAAGCCTAAATCTCATTAAGACCATAAACACCTGTGCTGTCCCTCTTTTCAGATACAATGAACCATTCTTCAAATGGACAAGAGAGGAGCTCCGACAGATGGACCAAAGGACAAGGCATTACATCCGAGAGACAACACAGACAGACTATATGTATCAAGAAAAGTGGGGAGAGAGGTCTCGCCTGCATTAAAACCGATTTAAGAGTTCTCAATATAATATATATATATATATATATATATATATATATATATGTATATTGCCGCGTTATTTTCTTACTGCAAGGGTTTACTAATAAGATTAGTATATATATATATATATATTTATATATATATTATATATATATATATATATATATATATAAGTGTGCACTTACATGCGCATGCGTTGTGGATATATGGAGGATATATATGATCCCCAAAAGAATCATTCTCAACTTATTTGTCTATTGGATACTTTTATCTCGCTCTCCCCTCTCTCTCTCTCTCTCTCTCTCTCTCTCTCTCTCTCTCTCTGCTCTACTAAC
>CM042138.1:17553019-17560519 GCA_023376005.1 Doryteuthis pealeii | reverse complement strand
AATGCGATTCTAATGATAACCTCTCTTGTGCAGTTCTCTGTATTTCTACCTATTCTTCTTAAAAAAATCGTTGTGAACAATACCTTGCTATTATAGAATTCAGGATGTACGTGTATATCGAAATCGGTGTTGTCCACGTATCTAAACACTGATATGACTCAACGCTGGACACACGGTGTCTCCCCACCAAAAAATGTTATCATTTCTTGCACGGTTCTTTGCATTTGTACCTCCATTTCTTAAAAACAGCTGTGAACAATACCTTGCTATTATAGAATTCAGGATGTACATGTATATTGAAACCGACGTTGTCCACGTATCAAAACACTGATGTGACTCAATGCTGGACACACGGTGTCTCCCCATCCCCCCAAAAGTTATCATTTCTTGCACGGTTCTCTGCATTTGTAACCCTATTTGATAAAAACAATTGTGAGCAATACCTTGCTATTAGAGAATTCAGGGTGTACGTTTATATCGAAATCGGTGTTGTCCACGTATTAAAACACTGATGTAACTCAACGCTGGACACACGGTGTCTCCCCCCCCCAAAAAAAAACTGTTACCATTTCTTGCACGGTTCTCAGCATTTGTAACCCCATTTTATAAAAACAGCTGTGAGCAATACCTTGCTATTGTAGAAATATGGATGTACGTTTATATCGAAATCGGTGTTGTCCACGTATTAAAACAACTCAACGCTGGACATACGGTGTCTCCCCACCCCCCCAAAATGTTATCATTTCTTGCACGGTTCTCAGCATTTGTACCCCCATTTCATAAAAACAGTTGTGATCAATACCTTGCTATTATAAAATTCAGGATGGACGTTTATATCGAAATCAGTGTTGTCCACGTATCAAAACCCCGATGTGACTCAACGCTGGACACACGGTGTCTCCCCCACCCACCCAAAAATGTTATCATTTCTTGCACGGTTCTCTGCATTTGTAACCCCGTTTCTTTAAAAAAGTTGGGAACAATACCTTGCTATTATAGAATTCAGGATGTAAATTTATACCGAAATCGGCGTTGTCCACGTATTAAAAAACTGATGTGACTCAACGCTGGACACACGGTGTCTCCCCACAAAAAAATGTTATCATTTCTTACATAATTATCTGCATTTGTACCCCCATTTCTTAAAAACAGTTCTGAGCAATACCTTGCTATTATAGAATTTAGGGTGTACGTTTATATCGAAATCGGTGTTGTCCGCGTATTAAACCACTGATGTAACTCAACGCTGGACACACGGTGTCTCCCCACCAAAAAAATAAAAAATTATCATTTCTTGTACGGTTCTCAGCATTTGTACCCCCATTTCTTAAAAATAGTTGTGAACAATACCTTGCTATTATCGAATTCAGGATGTACGTTTATACCGAAATCGGCGTTGTCCACGTATTAAAAAACTGATGTGACTCAACGCTGGACACACGGTGTCTCCCCACCAAAAAAAAATGTTATCATTTCTTAAACGGTTCTCAGCATTTGTAACCCCGTTTCTTAAAACAGTTGTGATCAATACCTTGTGTAATAGGTAACTGAGTTACCTCCCCTACCCTTCTAATAACTATATAAACTGGTCAAAAATCCACCACTGTATTCTATGTAGAATAAAGCTTCTGCAAGTCCGACCGTGTTTGTTTGCTTACTACCACACCTTGCTATTATAGTTATTCAGGATGTACGTGTATATCGAAATCGGTGTTGTCCACGTATTAAAACACTGATGTGACTCAACGCTGGACACACGGTTTCTCCCCCCCCCAAAAAAAAAATAAATTAATAAAAATAAAATAAAAAACCATGCACACACACAAAAAGCGAACCCAAAAAGACCCCCCCCCCCCAAAAAAAAAAATCTCATTTAGCGATACTTGAGTGATCAGTTTCCTATTTATTTATTCTTCAGATCACAGGGTAGACATTTTGTCTAGAAATCCAGGCGCTCTTCTTTCCCTTGACAAAACGCCCTTTAAGAAAAAAAACGTGGACGGATAAGGTCGGAAACTCTTTAATAACGCGCCTAATGATGTCATATTGTAACAGCAGGGAGGTTTATTTTTCCCTTATTTGATGGAACGTTTACTTTGCTTTCTTCATCTAATTCAGTCCTGGATGTTAAGGGTTTGGGAAAATTTATGAATATCGATTATAATAGTCAAATAAGAAATCACAGATTTACAAAGAGGCTCGAAAATATGATATCCTTAATCCAAGCACAAGATTATATAAATTTGAATAGTTTACTTGGTATGTCTATTCCCTGATTTTTGGGTTTTTTTTTCTTTCGGCGGGGTGACATACGATGGTGGATTTTATGTCTGTTAAGTTCGGTTTAGGTTTGGTTTGGTTTGGTTTGTTTTACGGCATATCGACCTCAGTGGGTCATTTAATGCCGATAAAGTTTTGAAATAAATCAATTCTTAATGGATAATACAATTTTTTTTATAAATACATTTTTCTATTTAACCCATAGATGGGACCCTAACAGGTACTACCACTCCGGGTCAGAGTGGACCAGAGAGCAATGGTGATGAAGAGGTGCTCCATATTCCCCAAACCTCCAAAACTGGAACCTCACCATCGGATAGAGTTTAACGTCATTCCCAGGACATGTAGACCCGCAGCCACCGCCTTCTAGTACCCATATGATAAAAAGGGGTTGGGGCTTGCCATGAGGGTAATAGGGTTGGGAAAATCATATAGGTGCTAGGGCTTGACGTGACCAGCCCATTGATCGGAGGGGGCCTCTCCGACCGCCCGTCTAGCCAAAGAAAGGGCCAAAGTGGAGTTTTGCAAGTCATGAACTGCTCATCTACCTGGGCTCTATCCTTAAGCATCACTGGTCGCCACCCAAGGCCAACAGGTGGCCCCATTGAGGGAGTCTTACCCCTCTGCAGAGGTGCAGTTGGTGCATTCTAACGCCCCAGCCGACAGGGCGGTTTTCTTTTTTTCTTTCTTTCTTGGCTTTATGGGATCATCATGCACCTTGGTAACAATTTACTTTATATGACAGGCCAGCCCGCATCTATAATATTATATATATAATATATATATATATATATATATATATAATATATATATGTGTGTACTGCATTGGAAATTAATTTTGTTTAAGGATGGTTTGTATTGTTTATTATATAAAGCTTCTAGCATTTGGAGTTTTTGTTTATACTAGAAGCTTTATACATAAAACAATACAAATCATCCTTAAACAAAATTAATTTCCAATGCAGTACCCACATTTTAAAATGCTTATAACACCTTTCCTTTCCAGCCTCCACATCCGTATGTCTATTTCGGAAGAAGGAAATGAAAAATATAGTATGGAAAAATACAAAGAAAGAGAAGAAAAAGATAGATAGAAAAAAGATACAAATGAAAAATGTATTATGGAAAAAGTCAAAGAAAGAGAGAAAGAAAGAAAGATATAAAAAAAAACAAATGAAAAATGTATTAGGGAAAAATACAAAGAAAGAAAAAACGGAAAAAAGATAGAAAAAAAAGAAACAACTGAAAAATATAGCACGGAAAAAGAAACAAAGAAAGAGAGAAAGAAAGAAAGATAGAAAGAAGAAACAAATGAAAAATGTAGTATGAAAAGAAAAAACAAAGAAAGAGAAAAATAAATAAAGATAGAAAAAAAAACAAATGAAAAATGTAGTACGGAAAAAGACAAAGAAAGAGAGAAAGAACGAAAGATAGAAAAAAGAAATAAAAGAAGAAAGAAACTAAAGATGTAGGATGGAAAAAGTGAAAACCAAAATTGAAAAAGAAAGAAAATAGAACAATAAATAATTTGATGAATTGTAAACTTGAGATATTTGCTTTCAGAATTTTATTTGCTTAAATGAAACAATATTTTAAAGTTTATATGTGTCATACCTGACATTTGAAACAATACAGTGGATTCAAACATTGAATATGTTGTGTACTTTCTGATAACTAATGGGTCCCTAGTATCCAATGTTTGTTTTGTTATTGACGAATCAGAAGATAAACTATATAAATAATGCACACATTTGCCTCTCTTGTATTTGATTGTGAGCGCCATCTTCCCGTCGTGCAACGTTTGGCAACTTCGGTTGATCGGCTAATTTCCGTTCTGAATCGTCGCAGTTTTCCGGCTATTTCCGTTTATATTCCGCACACGATTACCGGAGTAGTTTTGTAGAAGTAGATACATTTTTATTTCATTTGCCTCCAGCTCTGCTAACTGGGAACATTTTGATACAGTAGGGACTGGCAAACGAAGCCTAAAATGCGTTTTTTTGACAAAATGACTTTAGCCCCCCCCCCCTACAGAAAATAATTTACCAAAAATCAGGAAATTTTCGGATTTTAATGACATTTTCAGTGTTTATATATCAATGAATGATCATTATAATGCATTATTTATTTTATTTTCAAAACTTTCTCATTTTTTTCAGGTCACTTAATTTTGACCCCCCTTATGTTCGGGGCGTAAAATGTTTTGCGAGTTGATCATTTTCGATACTAATTACAGTATAAATAACGAGATTTATATTCCCCACACGATTACAGGAGTAGTTTTGCAGAAGTAGATACATTTTATTTCATTTGCCTGCAGCTCTGCTAACTGTGAAGATGTTAATACACTATATCATTTCAGCCCTGTCGTCTGGGACTTCAGAACACTCGGCCATGTGTCCAATTGGACACATGGCCGAGTGGATTAGGCAGTTGGGTTGAAACAGTTCTAAGTGACAGTTATCTCTGGTACCCGAGTTCGATCCTGAGTGAAAGCAGTTAGACAAATAATGAATAAACATAACTCCTACCCCAGCTATGGTTAGCGGAATGAGAACAGGATACCCCCGTGGAATAAATAAAGGGTTAGGTTCAAAGTTCCGTGATGGCTCCCGAATACGACAAGAAAGTTCCCGAGTTCGAAAAGAAGGTTCCCGAGTCCGAGAAGGTTCCCGAGTTCGAAAAGAAGGTTCCCGAGTCCGAGAAGGTTCCCGAGCCCGGGAAAGTTCCCGAGTCCGAGAAGAAATACCTGAAGAAGGCCGGAGGGTATATCGGCCGTAACGTTGTACAAACAACAATGAAGATGGGGACAATAGTCCGAATAACGCAGATAATACTAATCTTCAAGCCTCATCTCAAACATTCAGAGATATAAATGTTATATACTCATATAAACCCTTCTAACATACTCGGTTATATAATGGAGGAGAGAGACAGACAGTTAGATATATTAGATGATATGATGATCTTTCTTACTTATTACACTTGTTCTGCTTGTTGGTCTACCTCGGCCGCCATTTTCTTCCGTCGAGTTGGCTCCTGTTGAGGGTTGGTTTTCTTCGTTGATTCTTCTTCGAGCAGGGCTGGACAGCTTGTTTTACCGTTTAATTAACACAACAAGACTTGTTTGTTTCTTGATCAAGCTTTTATTTTCAACCATGCCCATTTGATACAGCCGAGGGTGAGTTGCGAACCCTAAGAGACATCTTTCCTGATTGGGTGCCGGTTCGCTAAACTAAAATCTATTCCCACGCATCCAATCGCGCGTCTTCAAAGGGTCAAGTAAAAGGTCCCTAACCGTTACATGGAAGCCCGTTATTTTAAGTGTACGGACCCTATTGAAAATTCTAACTACAGGTACGTTCATAATCTATGGCTGCTCATAAATCATCTAATATAAATACAACGTCCAGGCTGTTGTATCCTCATTGTCAGATGGCGCTAGATCTTCTTGAAAAGGGTAGACATTTTAGTCAATCTGATTGATTTCAAATTGTGAGAAGAGTCCTTTCTTTAATATTTAATAGTGATCTGGACCATTCAACCGTTAGTGAACAAGAATCAAACGTTATTGTTACAATTCATGGTGTCATTAATTGTTGACAAACCCTGTAGCTGAATAAGGGGCTGTTGACTTTGAGATCAGGGCGTTGGAAACTACCAGAACGTTTTTTTTAATTGAGTTTAAAAAATGAGTACCCAGGAAGAATGAATAAAACAAAACATCTTTGGCATAAAATAACCCGACAAGTTTTGACATGCCGTAAAATTCCAACCAACCAACCAACCATCTACAGAAGCCAATTAAACTTTTAGCCAGGGCAAATAAGTTACAACCAATTTCAAAATTTAATTCGTAATACCAACTCAACATGAATAAACATATTTGGAATAGGTCATCCATTTGCTAGTTCCATGCTTGTGTTCGAGTTTTCATGGATTTGATCAAGTTATCAACAATTGTCTGATCCCTAATTTTGCCACTCCTTTAACAATGTTTCTTTAAGGGTTGCTACTGACGAGATTTTGGTCACACATTGTCGAAGACTTTGGTCAAGGTGCCCCAAAACTTGTTCGATCGATTCATGTTCGGACTTTGGGCGACGGATGGCTGTGACTTTATTCCTTGCCATTTCTTGCAGGTCTTTGCTACTTTGCTCGTATGAAATGGCGCTAGATCTTCTTGAAAAGGGTAGATATTTTAGTCAATCTGATTGATTTCAAATAGTGAGAAGAGTCCTTTCTTTAATATTTGATAGTGATTTGGACCATTCAACCGTTAGTGAACAAGAATCAAACGATATTGTTACAATTCATGGTGTCATTAATTGTTGATAAACCCTGTATCTGAATAAGGGGCTGTTGGCTTTGAGATCAGGGAGTTGGAAACTACCAGGACGGTTATGTCCCCCCTCCTGATCCCTGGAGAATACGTCACGAGAAACACGTGACTAGATTAAGATTTTAGATACAACCTGACTTTTGAGCAGGGAGGATGTGCCTCTCTTTGCTGGGGCGTACGAACATGGGCCGAATAAAAGCTTGATTAAGAAAAAATTTCTTGTGAATTTAATTAATCTCAATGACTAAAATTACCCCAAAATAATCCCTTAGATAAGAATAAGAAGAAGCAGTTAGGAGAACCCCACTAGAAGACAACATGGCGACCATAGAAGAGGAAACAGCCAGACAAGATAACAAGAAGAAAGTAAGATCTCCAGCCAAGTAAGTCTCTAAACTCTGTATCTCTCTCTCTCTAATTTTTTTCTCTCTCTCTCTCTCTCTCTCTCTCTCTCTCTCTCTCTCTCTCTCTCACCACACACACACACACACACACACACACACACCGAGAACTCTCTGAAGTCGCTCTCTCGTGTATATACGCATTGAGGGTATATAACTTTATTAACACAAGCCAAAATTGCTGTAATCAAGGGTGGCTAAAAACCTTTCATAGCGCACTGTATATCATTTGACGTTAGGAACGTGGGCGAATGTTTTCTCGGTGTTAGAAGCTAAAGACGTCATTTATACACGAGGTCCGTTGTATTTGCTTTCCAAGAATACAGTCTCGTTGATAACTGGGAATCACAAATGATCAGACTCAGCAAACTATAATTACGGTTAAATTGAATTAAGTTTGCATCAAATGAAAATGTTGCTTCTTGAATAATTATTTAAAACTTCAAACGCCGATATATTACCATATCTTTACCTACC
>CM042138.1:17535519-17548019 GCA_023376005.1 Doryteuthis pealeii | reverse complement strand
TAATTTTTTTGTGAAACCAATCCTGGAACCTTTCTAACATACCTCGTATTATTTGATGGCATATTGAATTTTGCCGAGTACCCTCGTGTTTTCTCAGTGGTTATCAGATAATGTTACATTTTAATGCAAATGTATTTTAATGAACATTCTGTAATGAAATAACGGTAAATGCAATTCCTTAATCTCTTTTTTCCTAAAATAATTTATCTTTACGCTTACAGAATAATTTCATTGTGCAGATCAGGGATTAATAATTTATTTTAATTAAATAAGTAAAAAAAAGGAAGATTTTTAACAGCCACACTTAAAAACACATCTGTTCTTAATGTCGATAGGCGCATGGCTATTAATCGTAATTACATCGTCCCAAGGATATTGCTCTCTTTTCAAATATGGCTGCCTTGGGGGAAAACATATTTTCAAAAAATGATGTGAACCACATTAGCAAAAATACCGACCATTAGTAAATACATTTTCATTTTGAGCAGACTGTTTCTTTTTTTTTTATTCAAACATCTTTGTAAACCATTTGTATCATGAATTGAAATGAATACACAAAGATAACACCGAAATAATAATAATAAAAAAGTACGTGATAAGGTTTACGGGTACTAAAGCCGTTATTATAAAACAACTGCTTTGTTTTTTGTTTTTTTATTCTTTATTTGTTTGTCGATAAACAGACATTTGAGGCTTCCATTTTGTCGAGCCGTATTCTCAGAGAAATCGATAAAACTTGAAATAGAATTTTAAAAAAACAACATGTGCTGGCAACGTTGTGTTCATTTTCATTCTTTTCTGGTGTCCGTGTTTTATTATAAATTTAAATTTTGTTTTTTATTTTCATCTATTGAATAATGTTGATGGTATAAATAAAATTTGGCCAACTGTATATCGTTCACAGCCCCTAATCGATAAGCAAGTATTAACTTTGAAGCTTCTCACATAGGTCACGTGCTGTTTTTATATATTCAAATGATCAGAGTTTATATATTTATGTAAGTACAAGACCGGAAAAAAGAAATATTGAGCAAAATTGTTAGTTGAGAAATACCTATTTGCAAGAACCCTAGGGAATAAAATACTCTCTCTCTCTCTCTCTCTCTCTCTCTCTCTCTCTCTCTCTCTCTCTCTCTCTTTTACACACACACACACACACACACCCATACACACACACACCAACCAAACATACACAAACACACACATAGTTCAGTCGGTGGAGCACTTGCCTAGGAATCACAAAGTTCCTGGTTCGATACTGGCCCTGGGCAACTCAACGAATGAGTTGCGCTGGGATCGCTGGGGTAAAGTGAGGAGCTGATGGTAGGTGTGGTGCCTCTCCTCAAATGCAAAAAAAATCTTCTTGGTCTAGCACTAATGACAAGAAGATAGACTTTCTGGCTGACACCAACATTAGGAAATCCCGTCAAATTTACTTACTGATAATGTAATTTTCAATATAATTGTAAGAACAAGAATGATGATAATACAAGCAATAATTATAAATAAAAAACACCAAATTAAATTAAACCCAGTAGAGCAAAAATAAAGTAGCAAATCAAATACAATAAAGTAAAGTAGCATATCACGAAATTGAGAGAGATTTAAAGCCTAAAACATCTATAATGATTCAGTACCATTTAAAGTTAGGATATTTTGACTTATTGTAACGATATTTTCGGACTTTTGGGATTAACCCCCCCCCCCAAAAAAAAAATATATATACAAGGTGTTTCAAGAAGTATCGAGATTTTTTGTACTTTTTGACACACATTGTATTCTAAAAAAATAACGTCTCATTCATGATTTTTTTTAGAATATAAGGTGTGTCAAAAATGTACCAACTTTAAAGCTGTTTTTACCAAGATAGAAATGAAGAATGAATGGAAAGTTATTTTTTTAAGAATACAAGGTGTGTATTAGTAAGTCTAGCGTGAACATAAATTCAACGGCCATTTATTACTGACAGGTTATCAAACCAAGTGGATGATGACCAATATTAATCATTAATATATCACAATATATCATCAATAGTAATATATATATATATATATATATATATATATATATATATATATTATGATGGTATACACAGGAATGACCTACTCGAGTTCCACCATAAGGATCTTCAGGGTTAAATCCACCAAATTAATCAATATATATATATGGTTTTACATGAAAAATACACGCGTGAAATCGGCTGTAATTAATCAATATCTTTATTAATTCGGTGGATTTAACCCTGAAGATCCTTATGGGGAAACTCGAGTAGTTATTCCTGTGTATATATGTATATAAAAAATATAAATCATATGTATCTATCTATATATATATATATATATATATATATATATATATATATGTGTGTTGTGTGTGTGTTGTGTTAGTCAAAAAATATCATCTGTCTGTATACACCTTTAAATATAGAATATATATGACAATGAAAGCAAACAACACCCTTTCACCTGATAGCGTGCCATAATTACTTGGTCATAATCGTTTTTGCGGAAATGTTTGTGGCGCCATTGTTAATACCAAAACAATAAATAGTGTACGTAGCCGAGGTCAAAGCTTACGAACACAACACAACAAAAAGAAGAAAAAGAAAACACACGATATTGTAAACAGTGCAATATATCAGCAAAAGATTAATTCTATACACGAATTACGTACGTTCCAATAAAGATACAAATAAGTTCAAAACAACAATCAAATAATTTTGAAAAAAAAAAAAATATATATATTGGTGTTTTCGTTTCGTATTGAAGTCAACAGATATTTTTGCTATGACTCGTTACTTTGATTTAATTAAAAAAATAATTGTAATTAATTTATTGTTTTTTTTTAAATCTATTTATATGCGGTCACTCGCCCCCGCACGCACACAACCGTCCACACCCGTGAATACAGAGAGATAGATCTAGCTTACAATTTCTCACTGACAAGTAAAAGCGACAATTCTTGCAAGCCGTAGTTGTATCAGGGCTACTGTATAGCTGCACCACTGAGAGAGAGAGAGAGAGAGAGAGAGAGAGAGAGAGAGAGAGAGAGAGGAGAGAGAGAGAGAGAATATCAAAAGAAGGAAAGAAAAAAACAAAGTACGAGAGAGAGAGAGAGAGAGAGAGAGAGAGAGAGAGAGAGAGAGAGAGAGAGAGAGAGAGAGAGTTAAACAAAGATTATTATAGTTTTTACATATTGAACTATTTAAAAATAGCTCTTAAGAAAACATATCAAACATTGTAATTAGTAAATTATCATACTATGGTATATCTATTGGTCCTGCCAGTTACTCAGTCGGTAGAGAGTTCGACTAGGAACCCCAAAGTTCCGGGTTCGATACCGGCCCTCGCCAACTCAGCGTATGAGTAGCACAGGGTTCAGTACGGTAAAGTTTGAAATGTATTTGTATCCATTTCTTAGAAATCTTACAAAATGATTTTAATGTTTTTTAAAGATTTTCAGGTCGTATTTTTAAAAATTTTAAATTTCTTTGCAAACTCACTTTTTCTTAATCACAATTATGTACCTAGGGCTCAATAGGTGACCTAACGGGTCACGTTTTGTCGAATATATATATATATATATATATATATATATATATATATATATGAATAGATTTTTGATACAGGAGAACTTATAGAGTACAAAAATTGGAGGAATCATATGTATGTAGGGAGATCATAAGATGGTAATATTTTATTATAAAATAAAATATAAGATAAAGGGGATTCGAAGGCCTTTTCGACCGGTTCTTTTTCAAGTACAAACACCGGCGACGAATATATATATATATATATATATATATATATATATATATATATATATATATATATATATAATGTCGGCATTAAATAACCCACCGAGGTTGATATGCCGTAAAACAAAACAAACCAAACCAGCCAGATTTTCTCGAGACAAAATATCACATTGTAAAAATGTCTGTCTATAAATATGTATAGTTGGACCATAAAATAATTTTATGTGTACTTTTTTGAACAAGACAGACATTTCATCACTGACGAGTTTCTTTTCGATCTGTTTTTGTTTTCTGGCTAGCTTCTTAATATTGGGGTGGAGTCAGCACCCTTTCATATAATTTCTGTGAGTTCCCCCTCCTACTCACTCCCACCGCTACTCAGTTGTTTAACCACCCTCCGTGTTTAAAACGAACCAGGAACATACTCAATATGTGTACCCTTGAAGATAGCACTTCGGAGTGCTGAAAGTACTGGGGACAAAATCTTTGGTAGATTAATAAACAGACTCCAACCCGATATTAAGAACGTGGCCTGGGAACTAGAAAAAATCGAAACGAAACTCGTCAGACATGTCAAAAGTATGGATATAAATATGTCTTGTGTCATATATGCTGTAGAATAATTCTTGGTTTGCAAATAGTCACTTCAGTGCGACTAGACTTAGCAGGCTACCTCCATCCAGGATCGAAATTCGACCGATTTTTCAGCAGTTAGAGTCACTAACCACCGGACTAGCAACACACACACTAACAGAATATTTTTCTGATCAATACATGCATATGTACATATGTAAAGTCTTCCGGAAAAAAATCGATCCGTTTTTTTAAGGAGAGCCTTGCAATTTAAGCGTAATCGGCAGCAAGAGTGAAATTCCCTTCCAGAGAACTCAACCTACCAGGTACGGGAGCATATATATATTGTCATCATAATGCAGACTAGTCTCAACGTATCAGACTTCTTCAGTGTGGCTAGACTTGTATCTTATGTGCAGTCGTATATTCCTATCTTTCTATAAAGAAAAATATACGTTCAACTACAATCCAACAATATCTCGAACTATGTCCAGATCTATGGGGTCTTTGGATAAAATATCCCATTGTAAAAATTTATATAAATATGTCATGTTTCGTATGCGTAGTCGAATAATTCTTGTCTTTCACTCAGACAAACAAATATATTTACCAACACCTCCGCACGAGCAGGATGTGACACAAGGTCAATTTTTTAAGCGGAGTTTAACAGGTTTGAATTCAGAGTTTTCCTTCTCCTAGACTGGTTACCTGGCCATGGTTAAAGAGCCCAGTCTGCCCTCCTATTTACCCATAGCTGGAGGGAGAGTAGGATTCATACCTTTCCCAAGGGTATTAGCGCAAAGTGAAATGAAATTACCACATCCAGGATTTGAACTCGGGGCAACGAGTCCATTTCCCATGACTTTAACCATTACACCACGCGCTTCCCACTCAGCCAAACATATATGTGTATAGTGCAACAGTGTCTCGGCTTTTGCTAGGATCGTTGGTCTCGAGAGACAAAATATCACGTAGAAATGCATATAAATATGACTTGATTGTTATGCGTAGTCGTGTAATACTGTTTTGCAATAGAGGAAAATAATTGAGCGACTTTAATGCAACTCTGTCTCGGCTTGCGCTCAAATCTATGCTCTCCAGAGACGAAGTTTCACGTTGCAAAAATTTATATGAATATGGCTTATATCATAGATGTGCAATTTTAATGCTGCAATGTATCGGCTTGTCCTTAAATCTTTCGCTGCGAGAGACAAAATATAAGGTTGCAATATATATATATATATATATATATATATATATATATATATATATATACGTTTTTTTTAAAGCGAATGTTATAGAATATTCCAACTGCAGTTTCTTGCCGTAGCAATTCTTCAGGAATTCCCTGAAGAATTGCTACGCCAAGAAACTGCAGTTGGAATATTTTATAACATTCGCTTTTAAAAAACGTATATATATATATATATATATATATATATATATATATATATATATTGCAAGTGGGCAGGTATTGCCTGGGGGGGTAGCCCCCTGGGATCGACGCTATTAACTTGTAAGGTCCAGCGGCCGAAGCTCACTGGACCCCCAGTCGAAACCGGAAATGGACATCTATTTATACATACAACAAAATAGCGATTTACATTGTGAACGGGAAGGCTAATTTGCATATCGATATTAAAAAATTTGATTTTAATAAATATGTGCTTAGTATTATTTATTTCCTATTATTTGGGTTAATCTTAATAAATATGAACAAAAATCTCGGAGAGAAATTTTAAAAGAAATCCATTAACAAAAAAATAAATGTAATTTTTTTATTTACTTCCTATTTTAGCTAAATAGTTAAATTAGGAAAATTTAGCGATGAAAGACAGGAGTGATGGAAGAGTAAGTTTCAGTTGTTCTATTTTTCGATTATACCCCCTTCTGTTTCAAATCTTTTTATCTGCATTCTTATTTAGTTTCGTTTGTCTTTCATTGATATAATATTTTATTGCATTAAAACTTAAATACTTGCACTCGAGGGTGAATATATTTTTTTAGTAATATATATGTACGAATAGATATGACTTGTGACTTGTGACACAGTAGAATATTCATGTCTTTCGCCAGCGAGATATCACGATAGTTTCTTTAACTGTAGTCACGATTGACACAAGGATGGTTTTAGAGAGCAAACAAAGAAAATCAAACTCTCTTATAAAAGCAATGCGAGAATTGCATTACTCTAAGTGTCAGTTACACTTGATCTGACCCGGCCACTATAGAGAGATTAATTTATACATCTTAAGGAAGCTATTAGGTCGATATGATATCCTGAGACATCTGCAAATAACATTATATCGCATTCTTTGACCAGAAAACTTTGATCATTGCTTCCACAATCAATATGTCTAACGCCGTCTGTTAGCCCTGCCGGATACAGAAGGGAAATGCGACGGTAGAAATTCCACTAACAATAGCATACATAGAGGATCAAAGTGGCTATAATAGAAATGATTGGGCAAGCGAACTAGTTAACTATTGTTCTAAGACAGCACACAAATCGAATTTACTAATCTTAGCATTATCTGTAACTGGACTAATATATTTGGTCACCTAAGAAGTATAAAGTCTGCAAGGATTAGGCTTAGATTAACTTGGAAACAGTCGTTTGACGGTAACTGATATTTGTCTTTTTAGGATTGTTTTAATGTCTTACTTACACATCCCGAGTATAGTCATTTTCAAGTGTCATTAAAAAAAAAGAAAAAAAGGTGGTAAATGGGTATTCATTTACCCAACCCTTTTGCCACGGGTAGGATGTAACACAAGGTTGCAAGGAAGGGACATCTTACTCGATGGATCTACAAGCTAAAAAATACAGCACGATAAGAAGCCGTTTATACACAACCCGTTCGCCATACTTAGGATATAATTAAATGATAACAATTTATAATAAATATAAAAACATGCTTTTTAAAGATAACATATCTAAAAGAACTGTGCACTGTAAATTTGGTGTTGGTATAGTTTTACCGATTCTGACTCCCGTAACCATTAATTGCTTTCGTCTACGACTACAAAACTCCCTCCGACTTCAGAGTCCTGGTTAAATCACTGTAATTCCATGATATATCAGAAAAGTTCCAGGACTGGTGTCAGAAAAAAAACAAACAAAAAAAACAAAAAACAAGCGTATGTTTGTGTATACCCTGAATCGCTCAATTCCCGACACATTCTTTGTTGACGCACGCGCACAAAGAGCAGAGTCTGTCCGATTCGGCCGCCCACTCTCCAACTGAATAAATTCTAATCTATTTCCCCAGAATCACCTCATCACACAAATATTTTGGCCCATAAGGGCCGCACACCCAAAAGACCTCTGGGTGACAAACTATGATCGTTGTATTTTTCCATCCGGTTTATCGTTATTTTAAAACCTACACTACCTTACAAAAATGATAGGCTGAAAAAAATCAAATCCAAACTACAAACTACACGTTCTCCACTTCAAAGTAACCCCCTGGTGTCTAATGCACTTTCCCATCCTTCTTTGGCAATTTTGCATGCAAAATTCTACCTGGATTCTCTGTCCCGTTGTCATCACGGCCTTTTTAATGTCGTGCACATCCTCAAAATCTGTTCCCTTGATGACTCACCCTGTACTTGGGGAAGAGGAAAAATCCCATGGAGTCAGATCCGGCGAGAAGGGAGGTTGGTCCAGCACAGTGATGTTCTTCTGTGCCAGGAACGCTCGGTACTCAGGGTAATGTGGGCAGGTGCATTGTCATGGTGAAGCACCCACGAGTTGTCCTGCCACATCTCTCACCTCTTCTTGAACAGAGAACGAAGCAAATGCCGCAGTATCTCTTTTTAGACATGCTGGTTGATCGTCTGACTCTGTGGCAAGAACTCGCAGTGGACGATGCCCATCACATCTAAGAATGGGATCAACCAGTAACTTTTCTGACATACCTCGTATAGACACATTAGACTTATCCCGTAATCAGGTTTGGTCTGGGATTCGCTATTCATGTAGCATGACTTGGACAGGAATAACCTGTCGGGCCATCCCTCTCCAGGTCTGGTTAAAATTCAGAGTTCCTTTCTTCTAGACTGGTTGTTCTATTAAAGTTAAAGAACGTGTTTATTCACCCATTACTGGAGGGATAATAATTGGATTCATACCTTTCCCAATGTATTAGCGGTGTGTGAAATGCAAACAGCCTCGTCTAGGATTTGAACTCACCGTATTCACTTCCTATGACGGTAACCTTACACCACGCGCTTGCATATATATATATATATATATATATATATATATATATATATATATATATAAACCCGTCCTCCGGGGTGGGGGTCCGGTGGCTTCGGCCACTGGACCGTGTGTTAAATTAATAGCGTTGATCCCAGGGCGCTATCCCCCAGGCAATACCTGCCCCCTCAATTTAAAGGGCAGGGCTGGGTTTATTGCCCAGCGCCTGAGGCGCCCCTTTGAGGGGGAATGCCGACGGGATCGACGCAATTTTTGTGCTTACCACCAATGAGCTTCGGCTTATGGGTGGGCCCACATAAAAATGTCCTAGTGTCACACCCTCATAAGTGGGATGAGAGGCAAATACCCACATATATATATGTATATCAACCACTTTGCGCAAGCAGGGTGTGAGACACGGTAAATTTCTCAAGCGGAGGTTAGCAGGTTTAGCATCAGCTTGGTTAATTAACCATGTTTAAAAAGTTTAGAGTGCCTAGTCTTCCCTACTATTTACCTATAACTAGAAGGATTATAATTGGATTCATACCTTACGTAAAGGTATTAACGCGTTGTGAAATACAAAAAGCCTTGTCCAGGATTTGAACTCGTCTCGATATATCAATTTCCTAAGACAGTAACCATTACACCACGACCCTCCCGTATATATACCATGGATTATTTTTACTCTTCTGTTGTACTTTGTTAATCCTTTCCAAAAGGTATTTGATTTAGAAATAATTTTCGTTTCATTTCAAAAAGCGGTTATTGGAATTACGTGAAGTGTTTTATAAAATATTATATTATTAGAAATATTGATGGGCTGGAGGTGAAAGAACTCTTCTAATCAAGTAGAATTACAACTTGGGTTAATTACTAATTAAACAAACATTTTTTTTTCATGTCATAAAACTAATATACATGACACTCGTATCGAAATTAAGTTTTATTAACTGCAATAAATGTATTGACACAGCCAATTCCCCAATGCGGTAATAATTATTTTGTTTGTTTGTTTTGTTTTACGGCATATCAACCTCAGTGGGTCATTTAATGCCAATAAAGTTTTGAAATAAATCAATTCTTAATGGATAATACAATTTTTTTTATAAATACATTTTTCTATTTAACCCATAGATGGGACCCTAACAGGTACTACCATCCGGGTCAGAGTGGACCAGGGAGCAATGGTGATGAAGGGGTACTCCACATTCCCCAAACCTCCAAACTGGAAACTCACCATCAGATAGATTTTAACGTCATTCCCAGGACATGTAGACCGCAGCCACCGCCTTCTAGCACCCATATGATAAAAAGGGGTTGGGGCTTGCCATAAGGGCAATAGGGTTGGAAAAATCATATAGGTGCTAGGCTTGACGTGACCAGCCGATTGATCGAGGGGCCCCCCGACCGCCCGTCTAGCCCAATATAGGGCGAAAGTGGAGTATTACATGTCATGAACTGCTCATCCACCTGGGCTCTATCCTTAACCATCACGGGTCGCCACCCACGGCCAAAGGTGGCCCCATTGGGGGAGTCTTACGTCTCTGCAGAGGTGCAGTCGGTGCATTCTAACGCCCCAGCTGACAGGGCGGGCGGTAATAATTAATTTAGATTCTCGTTTTAATCTTAGGCAAAATCAACAGCTTTGCCAACAGTTATCACTGAATATTACCGAGGTATTAACAAGTCGTGGAGACAGCACCCCACAAGGAAACAGTTGTACGGCCACCTGCCCCCGATCTCACAAACCATCCGAGTGAGACGAGAACGACATGGTGAACACTGCTGGAGAACTAATAAGCGATGTTCTCCTGTGGAAGCCAACACATGGATATGCTAATATAGGCCACCCTGCAAGGACATACATTGACCAGATCTGCGCAGATACTGGATGCTGTGCAGAAGACCTCCCTGGGACAATGAATGATAGAGAATGTTGCGTGACATAATGATGAATGATGATGATTACGCACAGAAAATACTTCTAAATACTTAATTATTTAGACTAACAAGAATATGCACCCTCCGGGCGTAAGCATTTAAGTTTTATTGTAATTAAATATATTGAATTCAAAAGACTAACGAAATTAAATAAGACCGCATATAAAAACAATTACATTTGCTTTAATTATATTTTAATTGTTTTATATAAAATAATCATAGGATTGATTTAAAACGTTTAATCCGCCCTGTCGGCTGGGGCGTTAGAATTCACCGACTGCACCTCTGCAGAGGGGTAAGACTCCCCCAATGGGGTCACCTGTTGGCCGTGGGTGATGCTTAAGGATAGAGCCAGGTGGATGAGCAGTTTATGACATGCAATACTCCACTTTGGACCTATCTTGGGCTAGACGGGCGGTCGGAGAGGCCCCCTCCGATCAAACGGCTGGTTACGTCAAGCCCTAGCACCTATATGATTTTCCCCAACCCTATTGCCCTTATGGCAAGCCCCACCCCTTTTTATCATATGGATGCTAGAAGGCGGTGACTGAGGGTCTATATGTCCTGGGAATGACGTTAAAATCAATCTGATGGTGAGGTTCCAGTTTTGGAGGTTTGGGGAATGTGGAGCACCCTTTCATCACCATTGCTCCCTGGTCCACACTGACCCGGAGTGGTAGTACCTGTTAGGGTCCCATCTATGGGTTAAATAGAAAAACATGAGTTGATAAAAAAATTGTATTATCCATTAAGAATTGATTTATTTCAAAACTTTATCGGCATTAAATACCCACTGAGGTTGATATGCCGTAAAACAAAACAAAACAAACAAAGCAAAAACGTTTAATAATAAAACAATATTAGAGGTCGGTAACCCCAAGTAATTATTTACTAAACCCGGTACTGTTAAAAACCACTATGCAACTTAACCACACTATATATTATATAAACCTTTATTTCTTTGTGATATATAAGACAACTCAGACTTACCTAATGACATCGTTAATAAGTAAGATTTATTCTATGTATTACAGATTTTGTTTATAAACTAAGTACTCACTGATATAGGTAGGGTATTGTGAGGTAAGCAGTGACGTAGTTTCGCTTACAGACAGACAAACGCTAACTTTCTATCATAATGTCTTTAGAGCAATTGCGGGAGTCCCCATGTCATAGTGGCTAATGTGCTGGACTACGACTTTGCTATACGCGAGTTCGAACTCCACTCACGTTATTACGTTCACTTTATGATGTATGCAATTTCCAATGGTATGAAAACCGCATGCGCAGCTATGATTTAAATAGTAGCACTACTGTTCTTCTAAAAGGATGGCTTTGGCATTAAATAACTTAGGAAATTTAATATGCGATTAAAAAAGACAGAAAATTCACAAAAGAAAGATATCCCAATGCTTTCTTAAAAAAAAGGATTTTCCCCCATGGCGTAACGGGTAATGTACGGAACTGATTTAACACAATGCGACATTTTTATTTGTAGTTCGTTGAAGGGAATGCGTACTGGACGAAGCCAACGACCAAAGAATTTCAAGGACGAATACGATAATTTTTTCTGCCATTCCACAAGAGTTCTAGAGAAGAGCAGGTGATGGGATTCCCGAGCGGGTTGCGAGGCTAGGCGAATAATTATGCCCATATAGAATCTTAAATATTAATTATTTTCTTATATTTAATTATTAAAAAAAATAATGATTCAGAAATAAACTATAATATCTTTAAAATAGAGAAGGGAGTTACTTTACAATCACCCTGTATACTGAAACATTTTTGTCATCTACTGATGACAGGCAAGAAGAATCTCCCTAATTAATAAGGATATTTTTTCTTAAAATAATGATTCAGAAATACATTATAGATTTTTACAATAGAGAAGGGAATTACTTTACAATCACCCTGTATACGACATCTAAACATTTTTGTCATCTACTGATGACAGGTAAGAAGAATCTCCCTAATTAATAATGATTTTTTTCCTTAAAATAATGACTCAGAAATAAATTATAG
>CM042138.1:17488019-17530519 GCA_023376005.1 Doryteuthis pealeii | reverse complement strand
GAAATAAGATTGATCTTTTAAACACTTCAACTTGCGGAATATCTGCAACGGAATTTACCTAGGGTTTAAGATAGAAAATATTTTATTTACTATCAAGGTTTAGCTTCAAGTCTCTTAGAATTTCTATCCTCTGGATTTATCTATTCTTTAGTGTCCATATAAAAATATCAGATTTGGCATTAAATCGCCCAAAATGTAGCTACCAGCTTCTTACGGCAGGATCGTAGTGGTGTGAGAGCCGCTGTGAGCGGCTTAATGTAGGCTCAGAGTTAATAAGCGAGATTAGCAGAATATTGTTAGTGAGTTCGATTCTCACTATTTTTTAGTCTGCATAGAAAAATATCAGATTTGGCATTAAGTCGCCCACAATGTAGCTACCAGCTTCTTGCCGCAGGATCGTAGTAGTAGTAGTATGAGAGCCGCTGTGAGCGGCTTAATGTAGGCACAGAGTTAATGAGATTAGTAGAATATTGTTAGTGAGTTCGATTCTCACTATTTTTTAGTCTGCATAGATAAATATCAGATTTGGTATTAAGTCGCCACTATTGTTAGTGAGTTCGATTCTCACTGGGCGCCTTTTACTTCTGGCCTTTATATTCATATTTTAAGGAAACTGTTTTGATGACCTGGACGTGTGCAATGAAGTCAACCCTAAGAACCGAGACATTGATAAATCGAAAAGCCTTGGTCGATGACCCATCAAATATAGCAGACATACACTTCGTAGACTAATTTCGTTTATTTTCCTCAAGTTCTTGTCGATCTAGACACGTCTCTACACTCTACAAAAGGTTTTCGACTGCCCGAGGCTGATCTGCTGTCTGTTATTGTCCGACTATTCATCGGAGGATATGACGTAATCTTCCGATGAGAAGTTGTAAATCGCCCCCAGCTCCGTCGCACGAGAGATAAAATAAGGCCTCTTACATCAACATGGAAGTCCACAAGGGTCAATGTGTACTCTAAACGAGGATTTTTATTTGCTTCAGGATAACTTGTAAAAGAAAAAAAAAAATTTTACACGGTCTATTTATCTATTAGAAATTACCCCACCCCACCTCACACATTTCTATATATTAATATAGTTGTTCATTGAAATTCCGACCGTTATCTTGCAACACCTTCTGGTTAAAAATGAGACCGTCCAAATCGTCTAAAAATGATATCCAAAAATGTAAATATTTATTATCTGGTAGTGCTTATGCGCTGAATTCTTATTCTTTATCACCTATGCTGAATAATGAACCACTCCCTTTTTATTATTAAGAAAGAAAGGTATAAAAAAGGCATTACCACACAGAAAAAATATAAGAAAGAAGAAAAAAAAGAAAAAGAATAGGAGAAAAATATAGAAAGCGGTTGAAGCACACGGTGGCGATAACGCTAATCAGTTTCAGTCACCAACCAACCAATCAATCAATCTCTCTCTCTCCTCTCTCTCTCTCTCTATATATATATATATATATATATATATATATATATATATATATATATATATATGTGTGTGTGTGTGTGTGTGTGTGTGTATTTGGGCAGCATTCTTTCATTTATACATGTAGAATTAAACAAAAGGCACATCTCCTGTTTAAGAATTTTATTTTTTATCTTTTCTAATTTTCTGGCCAACTTTTTAATGTTTGGTGGAATTGGTGGATAAGTCACCAAAGTTCAGTTCCCGAGTACTTTCGACTCTTCGAAGTGCCATCATCAGGGGTGATGTATTCCATTTTTTAAAATTTTTAATTATATTAATGTGGAGGCTGGAAGAAGAAGAATTGATCCGAAAGTACTCGGGAACTGAACTTTGGTGGACTTATCCACCAATTCCACCCAAACATAAAAAGTTGGCCAGAAAATTAGAAAAGTTAAAAATAAAATTGTTAAACAGGAGATGTGCCTTTTGTTTAATACTACACACACATATATATATATATAATATAATATAATATATATATATAATATATAATATATAGTAAAGTATAAATAGGCATATAAGAAAAAAGAAAGAAAATAAAAAATAAAGAGGATAGACAGATATGAATAGGCATATAATAAAAAATCGTCGGGGTGGCCTAAAGTCGGTATCAACCAATCAGTGAGGGGAGTATATCCCCTTTTCACTAGCGCTAGACCAAGGAGATTGTTTTTGCGTCTGAGGTGGAGCGCCACACCTACCATCAGCTCCTTACTTTACTGCACATATCCCAGTGCTACTCATACACGAGTTGGCGAGGGCCGGTATCGAACTAGGAACCTTGTGGTTTCTAACCGAAATATATATATATTTCGGCTAGAATCTTAACATATATATATATATATATATATAATATATATATATATATGTTAAGATTCATATATATATACCGATGTATGTATTTATCAGTTTAAAGCCCGCTTCGTACTGGCTGTTGAAGACGGCCAAGGGGTTAAAGAGCCGGACTGATAAAAAGTAAGTCGAGTTCATGATGTTGTTGATGTTTTATCACTTTTAATGATTTTCCCGTTACTACAACTCACTTTCCCTATCTTTCACTAAATGTCTTATCTTTACTATACCTGATATCGAAGGGAGGATCAAGGTGTAGTATCTGTTCCAGATTCTATGCTTTGAGACTTGCCTTCTATACCCGGCCTCGGCTGGGGGTCCAGTGTGCTTCGGCCTCTGGACCGGTAAAGTACAATTAATAGCATCGATCCAGGGGGGCCATCCCCCCAGATCGATGTAATTTTTATGTGCCCACGTAAAAACGAGACCTTGTGTCCAGCCCTCATAAGTGGGATGAGCAGGCAAATACCCTTATCTTTACTATACCTGAACTGGGCGGGGATCAAAGTGTAGTATCTGTTCCAGTTACTATCCTTTGAGACTTAGCGTCGATACCAGGGAATCCCCCAGGCAATACCTGCCCCCTTGGGGGTAGGGCTTGACTTATTGCCCAGCGCCTGAGACGCCCCCCCCCCTTGAGTGGGAATGCCGAAGGGATCGACGCAATTTTTGTTCTTTCCCACCCATCAGCTTCGGCTTGTGGGTGGGCCCACTTTAAAACGAGGCCTTGTGCCCAGCCTATACAAGTGGGGTATGAGACAAATACCCTTCCCTTTACTATTCAATTCTAATGATGTCCACCATCGGTTCAATAATTGATTCATTTGGAAATCCAATTAGCCAGTCTTGTCCCTGAATATTAGCTTAAAATATGTGTACAGTTTCATCGGATCAAAGTTGTAGGTACCAACTGGTTATATACAGAAAATTGCCATTAATATCATATAGAATCCATATGGGATGCGATGAGCTAGGTGTAATGGTTAAGTCATGAGAAATGGACTCATCGCCCCGAGTTCAAATCCTGAACGTGGTAATTGCATTTCACTTAGCGCTAATACCCTTGGGAAAGGTATGAATCCTACTATCCCTCCAGCTATGGGTATATAGTAGGGCAAACTGGGCTCTTTAACCTCGGTTAAGCAACTGGTCTAGGAGAAGGAAAACTCTGAATTCAAACCTGTTAAACTCCGCTTAAGAAATTGAACTTGTGTCGCATCCTGTTCGTGCGGAGGGGTGGTAAATATATATATGGGACGCGTTGGGTAATGGTTAGATTCAAAGTAAATGGACTCATCGACCCATGTTCAAATTCGGGTCGAGGTTGTTTGCATTTCAAATAGCGCTAATACTCTTAGGAAAGGTATGAAACCTACTACCCTCCTTCAGCTATGGATAAATTGTAGGGAAAATTGGGGTGTTTAATCTTAGTAAGGCAAACAGTCTAAGAGAAGAAAAAGTCTGAATTCAAAGCTAAACTCCGCTTAAGTGTCGCATACCGCTCGTGCGGAGGGTTTGGTATATATATATTCCAATCCCTTCATACAAGCAGGATGTGACACAATGCCAATTTGTTAAAGTGAATTGAATTTGTTTGAATTCAGACTTTTCCTTCTCCAAGTCAGGTTTCCTAAACAATGTTAAGGAGCCCAATCTACGAAAGTAAAACTGATTCCAAACCCCGCTTGAGAAATTAACCTTGTGTCGCAACCTGCTCGTGCTGAGGGAATGATATATATATATATATATATATATATATATATATATATATATATATATATATGGTAGAAAATGTGAGGAGGTTAATCCGACAGTATGTGGAGAAAAGTAGACAAACACGGGATGTTGTGGAAACTTGATGTTTATTGTCGACGGTGCAACGTTTCGGTCTCTTATTAGACCATCTTCAGGACTTGAATATAGTTCTCACTCCAATGATGGAAATTCTCAAAATGCTGAAAAGCGGAAGGTCGTCAGTAGGGGAAGTGTAGTTGGGGGTGGTTAGTGGATTCTTCTTCTCTCTGGAATGGGGAGTGCCGAAATGGTCAATGGTGGTACCACAGGTGTTAGATTGTGGGGATTGGTTAGCTAAATATGTGTATGTGTGTGTGTGTGTGTGTCTGTTTAATTGTTTTTTGACGACCTTCCGCTTTTCAGCATTTTGAGAATTTCCATCATTGGAGTAAGAACTATATTCAAGTCCTGAAGATGGTCTAATAAGAGACCGAAACGTTGCACCGTCGACAATAAACATCAAGTTTCCACAACATCCCGTGTTTGTCTACTTTTCTCCATATATATATATATATATATATATATATATATATATATATATGAAGATAGGAGGGTTAGCATCAAACACTCCACTACTATGAACTTTACCCTCCTCCCTCGACCAACCCCTTTTCTCATCTAGCACCTAGTTTCCTCCCTGCTTCCTGTAAACTTTCCCTACATTCATTCATGTTATCCTCATTCCTTATTTCCCCCCTAACCTTCCTACCCTTCATTTCCGCTACTAACTCATCCCGTCATCAATACACACACATGTACGTACTTTTTGCTTTGAATAAAAGTCATTTGACTGAGGAAGTCCTTATGAAAGGACGAAATATTTCTACTCTCAGACTTGTTTGAGTTATTATTTTTTGTTCACTATCCTTTTACCTTACTCCATATATATATATATATATATATATATATATATATATATATATATATACATACACCGTGTTTCAACGTTTCCCGTCCATTCAGGCTAGACATAGATAATACCTCTGACCAGGAGCGAACCCCGACTCATCTTTCGTCAGTCCGATTCGTTAAATTCTTGGCCATTTGACAGCTACTGTTAAGAAGCAGTGTTTAAACTATTAAATACATACGTTTGTCTATGTATTTTAAGATGACCATATATAAATATATATTGGTTTGTTGGTTGGTTTTGAAGGCTGTCACAATGCGAGTGTAAAGAAAAAAGAAGGTAACTATGATGTTTTTTGTTAACCTGTCATTTTATTCCTTGAATGACCTGTCATTTTATTCTTGAATAAAATGACAGGTCAACAAAAAACATCATAGTTACCTTCTTTTTTCTTTACACTCGCATTGTGACAGCCTTCAAAACCAACCAACAAACCAATATAAACACAATGCTTCAAGCAAATTACAAACCCTTTTATATATATATATATATATATATATATATATATATATAATCACCATATATGTATATATATATGTGTGTGTGTGTATATAATCACCATATATATATATATAATATATATATATATATATATATAATCAACGTATATTATACATATATATAATCACCAAAATATAATATATATGCATATATATATATATATATAATCCCCATATATATATATATATATATATATATATATTATCACGTATATATATATACATATATATAATCCCATATATATATATATATATATATATATATAATATATATTATATATATACTAATCCTATTAGTATACCCTTGCGGTAAGAATAAAAATCCGGCAAATTTGTTAGAAAAAAAATATTTTAAACTTCACCTGGGGAAAAAAATGAAAAAAAGAAAAGACCACGAGGATCTCACCAACCGAAAATAATCGATTAACACTTGGTCATAAGAATATATATATATATATATATATATATATATATATATATCTTATTATAATGGAGATTGTGTGTTTTTTCTGTCTGTAACCGAAACTATATTACTACTCAAGTCACAATTCCCTTCGTTATTTACATCACATTCTTCATGATTTTATTTATATTTAAACCTCAATTATTAATAAAATTGCCTCACCTTTTTATTAGTGTTGTCCATATCTACATACAAATAACAAGCAATTGTATTCATATATACAAAAAATAGTGGTTTACAGTGTAAATGGGAAGGCTTATTTGCATATTGATATTAAAAATGTGATTTTATTAAATATGTGCTTAGTATTATTGATTTCTAATTGTTTGGTTTTATTTTAATGAATATAAGCAAAAATCTCTTCAATGAATCTTAAATGAAATCCGTTAACAAGAAAAAATAACTGTCATTTTATTCTTTATTTCCTAATTTAACTAAATAGTTAAATAAGTAACATTCAGCAATGAAAGACGGGAGTGATGGAATAGTAAGTTTCATTTCTATTTTTCTATTATACCCCCACTCTGTTACATATCCTTTTATCTGCCTTCTTATTAGACTTTCTAATTTAATACGATATTTCATTAGATTAAAACTTAAATACTTGCACCCGGAGGGTGCATATATTTGCTAGATATATATATATATATATATATATATATAATATATATATATATATATATATATATATAATACCGCTAGGATTGTCTATAGCAAAAATATTCATATATACCTATTAATAATTTCGCTTAGTAGCTCTTCAGGGCAAGAATCCTTAAGATTAACTGATATATATATATATATATATATATATATATATATATATAATAGCACTTCACTTTAACACCCTACCACACAAACTTACACACCTCAAATGCATTCTAATAGAACACGCATTTCCAACAACGCAATCTCGAAAACAAGCAGAAACTAAATGGTTTCTAAAATTACAAACTCACGTGAGGGGACTGAACGCTGACATCGGAATACTCCGTTTTTATTAATTTTTTACAGACCCTGCCGCTGTCAATAACAACAGACACAAAAGATCCTTTGAACAGGAACAACAGTCCTTTGATAAAGGGTATCTAACGAACCCGAAAATTTATGATAAAAAATAATTAAAAAATAAGTGAATCCAATACTCCATAACATCGAGTTCATTCATTTATTTTTAGATGCTTCGTAATAACGCCCAACTTAAAAAAACCTAAATATATATGTATATATATATATATATATATAATCACCATATATGTATATATATATCTTATTATAATGGTGATTGTGTGTTTTTCTGTCTGTAACCGAAACTATATTACAACTCAAGTCACAATTCCCTTAGTTATTAATGTCCCTTTCTCACTGATTTTATTTTAATTTAAACCTCAATTATTAATAACATTGTTTTACATTATTAATACTGTTAACTATATCTTCATACAAACAACATGCAATTGTATTTATATATACAACAGAATAGCGGTTTACAGTGTGAACGGGAAGGCTAATTTGCATATTGATATTAAAAATGTGATTTTAATAAATATGTGCTTAGTTTATTGATTTCTAATTGTTTGGTTTTATTTTAATGAATATAAGCAAAAATCTCTTCAATGAATCTTAAATGAAATCCATTAACAAGAAAAAATAACTGTCATTTTATTCTTTACTTCCTCTTTTAACTAAATACTTAAATTAGAAAAAAATAACAATGAAAGACGAGAGTGATGGAAGAGTAAGTTTCAGTTGTTCTATTTATCGATTATACCTGCCCTCTGTTTCAAATCTTTTTATCTGCATTCTTATTTAGTTTCAGTAGCCTTTCTAATTTGATATAATATTTTATTACATTAAAACTTAAATACTTGCACCCAGAGGGTGCATATATTTGCTAGTACATATAATATATATATACATGTGTATATATATATTATATATATAATATATATATATACATATAATCACCATGCATGTATATATATATATATATATATATATATATATATAATATATATATATATAATAGTGTGTTGGTGCCTGTGTATAAGAGATAGATATATACCCATTTGTTTGCAGCAAATAATGTTAGTTTGATCGAAAGGTCAATTTTATTGCTGTTGGGCATATTCTGATTATTGAGACGCCTACCATTCCGAACGTCTAGTCAGTGCACTCACATGACAACCATGAGCGCTTATCAGAAATGCTATACAAAAAACCTGTCATAAAAAGGCACTCACCTACTTTACTGTGAAACATATTAGATATTTTCAAATGGCGTCAGGAAACTAACGAAAAGAGAGAGTGGCAAGAAGAGAGAGAGAGAGAGAGAGAGAGAGAGAAGTGGGAGAGAGGAGAGAGAAGAGAGAGAGAGAGAGAGGGAAGGGGAAGAGAGAGAGAGAGAGAGATGTCCTTTCCAAGTTATCTGTCATAACGCGAGCGAAGAAGGTCGGTCGAAAAAATCATTTGTTTACCCAATTCCTGTCTGATAATTGATTTTTTTTTTCGACGAAAAGTGCCTACTGAGTTTTGGCAAGAGAAAACGCAAGTTTTATAATTCAATTTTGGTCAATTGTAAAAGAAATTAGAATTGGATACCCCACATAGCTTTTATTTTGTTCCTTATTTCTTACACGTCTTTTTTTTTTCGGTTATAAAGGTTTCTCTAGATAATTGTATACCAGCAGAATCGTATTTTTTATAGTCTTGTTGTTATTACAAAATTCAGGAACTGTTAATACTATGACCAGCAAAGTTTCTATAGTTACCAATGAGACCCCTAGCCAGTTAACAAAATAATAGATTTTTAAAACTCCAATATATATATATATATATACATATATATATATATTATAGCAAAGTGTTATTTACTATCTATCTATTATTATACTAAAGCTGCGTAAATCAAGAATTGTTTTTACTAAAGCTTTTTTCTACTTAGTTTAATGACACAAAATACATCCCAAACTATTCCTTTGTTTATGGGATTTAGTTATGTTTGAAAGAAATTCAATTTTATTTGGTTCTAATTAGTCGTAATTTGCTATTAAGTCAATGACTCGACTCCCCCGTCTCTCACTTCTTACTTACTGCCTGTCACTTTCCTCCTCTCTATATTTATCGTGATTAACTACTCTTTACATATTTTAACTTTCTCTGTGTAAGTTAAGAGTGAGATTGAAGTGTGTGAGCGGTCGATGAACTTATTCGTATGTTCATTGTAAGTAGCTATTTTTGTCACAATCAAAATGGAATGGTCCATTATTTATCTGAGGTGGCAACAGACGTAGCATTCAAACACATACATTCATGTCTTATACATAGGAAGCGCGTGGTGTAATGGTTAAAGTCATGGAATGGACTCGTCGCCTCGAGTTCAAATCCTGGACGTGGTAATTGTATTTCACTTAGCGCTAATACCCTTGGGAAAGGTATGAATCCTACTCTCCCTCCAGCTATGGGTAAATAGCAGGGCAGACTGGGTTCTTTAACCATGGCTAGGTAACCAGTCTAGGAGAAGGAAAACTCTGAATTCAAACCTGTTAAACTCCGCTTAAGAAATTGACCTTGTGTCGTATCCTGCTCGTGCGGAGGAGTTGGTAAATATATATACATTGTTTTTCTATTTTTCTTTTTTCCTTTGAAACAGACGATACGATGAATTAGCTCCCCATTTATCCCCCTCCCCCTTTCATTTATTAGAATGTTGAATATCCAAATTTCAGAATTTAACTGTAAATTCTTTTCAAATAACTTGAAGAAAAAGGATATGTTGATATTTGTTTATTTCTAGACAAATCGGTAAGTATGGGTTCAAATGATGACAGCTCCAGTGATGAAAGCAGCCAAGATGAAAGCTCAAGAAATAATGTTAGATCTTATCTACATTCTATCAAGTCTCCTCATCATCAGACAATCTCACCATCTTTGGCCTATCTATTAATAATTGGGATTGTCTGTATTTCTGCCTGTAACAAAAACTACGTCATAGCTCTACGTCACAGCTTACGTCACAATATTCTTATGCTATATACACCCAAAATTTGAGTAAGCAATTTTAAAAATTGGTTTTTTACTCTCGACCTTTTTTTTTTTTTAGAGTAACAAAAAGTTAACTAAAAAGTTCAAAAATAAATAAATACCTATGATTTTGTGTAAAATTGATGTGGAAAATATTCAAAATAATTGTTTGATTATTACATGCACGCAACATTTTATTTGAGAGGGACGGGTCTCAGTTTTCATTTCAAATTGTTTTTTTGTTTTTTTTACTCCTTTAATAAATATGAGGATTTGTCTTACTTATGATACAAACACTCTGACATTGAATTTTTAACTCCCACCCTCTCAGGCAATGTCTTTCAAAAATTAATTTTTACGACGCCCGGAGGGTGTTTTCTGTTACTAGTACTAATGATGATACTATTAAAACTCTTATTGAATCTTTTACTGAAGATTGTTAAAAGTCATTTCACCTAACTCTCAGAAAATTGAATTTATTCTTTTTTATTTAAAAAAAATTTTTTAGATTAAATAAATTGAATGTTCATTTTTATATATAAGACGAGTCAGGTTTTGAATTAATCGCAAAATACACCAAAATGAGTATTATGTGTGTGTTTTTTTTTAATTCTCTAGTCGTATTTATTTTTTATAATTTAATTCGTTTTGCAAACTGACTTTTTTCTTGTCACAATTATCCATACAGAGGTCAATAGATAACCCAATGAGTCATTTTTTTTTTAGTGTAATTATAATGGCTAAAACCAACCGTCACTTGGCAACCGTTAGATAAACTTAACTTTATCTATTCTATCTATTATTATAGTTCATACATCCAACAATTCTTTCACCGTCTATGGGTGAATCGTAAGACAGACTGAGTTTATAATCATTTAGCTGAGGTGCCGACACTCATAAGAAATAAGAATTTGGAGGATAAACTACACCAGATAATCAGTATTTACATTTTTCCATTTCATCTTGGACGATTTTGACGGTCTGATATATTATATATATATTAAAAATTTAACTGTGAATTTCCAACCCATAATTCAAACCTATGATTTTATTTTCTATTACTTTTTCTGTTCAATCGGCTGGTTACGTCGAAGTTAAGTAGCGATAAATCTATGCAATACAATGATTGGTGACCATTTAAGTTACAACAGGTACTTGTAAGTAAACCGAATATCAAAATGACTTGATTCGGCATTAAATTACCCTAAAAATCTTGATATGCCGTAAAACAATCAAACATTGAGTAATATTTTTATCCTTTTTTCTGCATTTATTGGCTCATTTTTCTTCTTTATTTCAACTATATTTTTATTTTTATTCTTTTGGTTCTTCGTTTACTTTTTCGTATCTTTATTTTTCTCTTTGTTCTTCATTTTTCTTATTTTTCTTCTTAGGTTGTGTCTTTTATATTCTCTTTTTCTTACTTTTCTTAATTCTTTTGTTTCTTTCTTTTCCTCTTTCTTTTCTTTCCTTTCATCTTCTTCTTCTTCTTCATCTTCTTCATATGTCTTTTATTTTCTCCCTTTTCTATTTTATCTTCTTAATTTTTCTATTATTTCATCATATTTCGTTCTCTTCTTCTTCGTTAAATTATTATTATTATTATTATTATTATTATTATTATTATTATTATTAGTAGTAGTAGTAGTAGTAGTAGTAGTAGTAATATTATTAATATTATTACAAGCATATCCTATGGATATACGACAGTATGATAATTTAATCATTACAACATTTGATATGTTTACTTTAGAGCTATTAAATTTACTTCAATATGTAAAAAGAATAATAATATTGATTTGACTCCCTCTTTTTTTCTTTCTTTCCTTCATTTTAACTTCTTCCTGTGTTTGATTGAAACAAATCAGCGCTATCGCTTCCGCCCATTCACCCCATCTCTATATCTTGCCCATTCTTTCATTCTTTCTTATTATATTTTTTAGTGTAGTATGTCCTTTTTCTCCCCTTTCTTTATTGATAAAAAAAAGAATGGTCCATTATTTTGCTGAGGTGACGACACTCATAAGAAATAATATTCGGTGGATAAACCACACCAGGTAATCAGGATATACACGTTTGCTGTTCATCTTGACGAATTGGACGGTCTCACTTTTAAACAGAAGGTGTTTTAAGATGATAACGGTCTTGCAATTAAGGAACACGAGTATTGATATATAAATTATTATTACTATTATTAAATATTTTTTTATCTTTTCATTATGGTTCGATTGAAAAGGATTGACGTTATCGCTTCCGCGTATTCAACCCAACTCTCTATCTTTCCCTATTCTTGTTTTCTTCCTTTTTCTGTGTAGCATGTTCTTTTTCATCCCTTTCTTTTTTATAATAAAAGCGGAATGGTTCATTATTTGGTTCAGGTGACGACATTCAGAAGAAATAAGAATTCGGTAGATAAGCAACACCAGATAATCAGGATCTACATTTTTTGTATTTCATCTTAGACGATTTGAACGGTCCATTTCTATCCAGAGGGTGTTGCAAGATGATAAATTCGTACAGTTAAGGAAAACGAGTATTAATATAGAGATTATTATTAATATTATTATTAATAATATTATTATCAAAATTATTATTATTATTTTTGTTATCATTATTATTAACATTTGTACTCATATAATCTTTTTTCTTGTTATTATTGATTCTGTATCATTTGGACACTCCCATTTCTAACCAGAAGGTGTTCCAAGATGATAACGGTCGTACAATTAAGGAACACGAGTATTAATATAGATCTTTTTTATTAATAATATTATTATTGAAATAATTATTATTGTTTTTATAATTATTATTATTATTATTATTATTGTTTATTATTATTTATTATTTTTATTTTATTATTATTTGAACTCATATAATCTTTATTCTCGTTATTATTGGTTCTATATCATTAAATTTGTTATTATTAATATCATGTTTATATCATCATTATTATCACCTTTCAGGTTGTTGAGGTTATTGCATGATCTAAAAGCGAGCAAAATGCCCAGCTTGTAACGGTCATAACTGCCACGGCTGTCAATACGAAAGGCTCTCACTGAAAAATAATGATAGCAATATCGTGCTTAGCTGAAAACAACCTTTCAATTCATTCGGTCTATGATGCTCTGAAGAAAAGCCAAAGGAAAATATATGAGGTCTTCAAAAGGAGGAAGTTGTAGAAAAGGAAGAAGAGATTGAATATTTATGATGACAGACAATCAGGGAGAGAGGAAAGGAAAATGGAAAGGGAAAGGATAGTTGGTGTTTAGATGGAAGGAGGAAGGGGAGGAAGGAAGGAATAAAGCGATTGTCCCAATGGGTGAGTGTATGAAAACAATTAAGAGAAGATAAGAGGAATGGGAAGAGGGGGGGAGTAAAACGTGAAGGTGTTAGAGAGAGATAGATAAAGATATAAGGGTGAAGAAAGAATAATATAGATACGTATATATTAGAAGAAGACAGAAAGAGAGAGAGAGAGAGAGAGAGAGAGAGAGGAGAGAGAGAGAGAAAGAGGAACAGAGATAAGCACATGATAGAGAAAGATAGATAGACAAGTATAGTAGGCATATAAGAAAAAATGAAAGAAAAGAAGAAAGAAAGAAAGAAAGAACAGACAGATATGAATAGGCATATAATAAAAAATCGTCGGGGTGGCCTAATGTCTGTATCATCCAGACAGCGAGGGAGTCTATCCTCTTTTCACTAGCGCTAGACAAAGGAGATTGTTTTTGGGTCTGAGGTGTATCGCCACAACTACCACCAGCTTCTTACTTTACCGGACAGACCCCTGTGTTGCTCATTCGCTGAGTTGGTGAGTGCCGGTATCGAAACCTGAACCTTGTGGTTCCTAGTCTGCCGCTCTACCGACTGAGCTAAAAAGAAGTTATAAATGTGTATGAAAGAAAGAAAGGAAAGAAAAGAAAGAAAGAAAGAAAGAAAGAAGAAGAAAGAAGAAAGAAGAGAAAGAAAGAAAGAAAGAAAGAAGAGAAAGAAAAGAAAGAGAAGAGAAAAGAGAGAAGAAGAGAAGAGAAAGAAGAAGAAGAAAGAAAGAAAGAAAGAAGAGAAAGAAGAGAAAGAAAGAAAGAAAGAAGAGAAAGAAAGAAAGAAAGAAAGAAGAGAAAGAAAGAAAGAAAGAAAGAAAGAAAGAAGAGAGAAGAAAGAAAGAAAGAAAGAAAGAAGAGAAAGAAAGAAAGAAAGAATGAAAGAAGAGAAAGAAGAAAGAAAGAAAGAAGAGAAAGAAAGAAGAAGAAAGAAGAGAAGAAGAGAAAGAAAGAAAGAAAAGAAAGAAAGAAAGAAAGAAAGAAGAGAAAGAAAGAAAGAAAAGAAAGAAAGAAGAAGAAAGAAAGAAGAAAGAAAGAAGAAGAGAAGAGAAAGAAGAGAAAGAAAGAAAGAAGAGAAAAGAAAGAAGAGAAAGAAAGAAAGAAAGAAGAAAGAAAGAAAGAAGAGAAGAGAAAGAAAGAAAGAAGAGAAAGAAAAGAAAAGAAAGAAAGAAAGAAAGAAAGAAAGAAAGAAAGAAAGAAAGAAAGAAAGAAAAGAAAGAAAGAAAGAAAGAAAGAAAGAAGAGAAAGAAAGAAAGAAGAAGAAAGAAGAGAAGAAAGAAAGAAAGAAGAAGAGAAAGAAAGAAAGAAAGAAAGAAAGAAAGAAAGAAGAAAGAAAGAAGAAAGAAGAAAGAAAGAGAAAGAAGAAAGAAAGAAAGAAAGAAGAAAGAAAGAAAGAAGAGAAGAAAGAAGAAAGAAGAAGAAAAGAAGAAAGAAAGAAAGAAGAGAAAGAAGAAAAGAAAGAAAGAAGAGAAAGAAAGAAAGAAAGAAAGAAAGAAGAAGAGAAAGAAAGAAAGAAGAGAAAGAAAGAAAGAGAAAGAAGAAGAGAAAGAAAGAAGAAGAAAGAAAGAAAGAAGAGAAAGAAAGAAAGAAAGAAAGAAGAGAAAGAAGAAGAAAGAAAGAAAGAAGAAGAAAGAAGAGAAGAGAAAGAAGAAGAAGAAAGAAAGAAAGAAAGAAGAAAGAAAAAGAAAGAAAGAAAGAAAGAAAGAAGAAGAAAGAAGAGAAGAGAAAGAAGAAGAAAGAAAGAAAGAAAGAAGAAAGAAAGAAAGAAAGAAAGAAAAGAAGAAAGAAGAAAGAAAGAAAGAAGAAGAAAGAGAAAGAAAGAAGAAGAAGAAAGAAAGAAGAGAAAGAAAGAAAGAAGAGAAGAAGAGAAGAAAGAAAAAAGAGAAAGAAAAAGAAAGAAGAGAAAGAAAGAAAGAAAGAAAGAATAGAAAGAAGAAGAGAAAGAAGAGAAAGAAGAGAAAGAAAGAAAGAAAGAAAGAAAGAAGAACAAAGAAAGAAGAAAGAAGAAAGAAAGAAAGAAGAAATAAGAAAGAAAGAAAGAAGAGAAAGAAAGAAAGAAGAGAAAGAAAGAAAGAGAAAGAAAGAAAGAAAGAAAGAAGAGAAAGAAAGAAAGAAAGAAAGAAGAAAGAAAAATACAAATATTTCTCTCTTTCTTTCTCTTCTTTCTTTCTCATCCTTCTCTCTTTCTTTCTTTCTTTCTCTCAAAATTCTAATTTTCTTCTTTCTTTTTGTTCTTATTTTCGCTTTCATTCACTTTCATTCATTTTTCTTTATATCTCACCATACAGGTGAGATATAAATGAATGAGAGAAATAAAAATGACAATGGAATAAAAATAAAAAAAGAAAGAAAGACAATAGACATAGAGAGGCACATAATAGAGAAAGATAGAAAGATATTCAGAGAGAGAGAAGGAAATCAAGATGGAAAGAGATGTTTAAGATGGAAGGAGGAAGGGGAGGAACGTGTAAATAAAGCGATTGTCCCAATGGATGAGTGTATGAAAACAATTAAGAGAAGATGAAAAGAGGGATAGAATGAGGAAGGATAAAAAACGTGAAGGTGTTATAGATAAGAATAAAAGGGAAGAGATAGAAAAATATATATATTATATATATATATTAGGAGAAAATAAGAAAGAAAGAGAGAAAGATAGATATAAATGTGCATATAAGATCAAAAGAAAGAGAAAGAAAACAAGAAAGGTAGATATAGATTGGCATAAATGAGAGAAATAATGAAAAAAGAAAGAAAACGTACCTACATAGGATACATAATAGAGAAAGATAGACAAATATTAATAGGCATATATGAAAGAAATAAAAAAGAAAAAAGAAAGAAAGAAAGAAAGAATGAAGGACAATTAATACTCTTAGTATGCCAAAGCCCTCACAATATTAAGAAAATATACCTGTTTGTATAGTTACACAATTCTTCTAAGCTGTAGATGTATCAGTGCTACTGTACGGCTGCACCACTTAGACCCTAACAAGGTACCTAGAGAATAAGCTAGATGGGAGTTGCACAAACAGGTGATCCCAATGGAAAGATGTCCTATCCCTCTGCAGATGTGCAGTAGGTGTGTTTTACAGCTGGCGCGGAATTAAAAAAAATATATATTTCGAGACTTCATGTCATCCTTCGTCGTCGTCCAGAGTGGCGCAGAAAACCGGTTCTCCTAGCTGAAAACCGATAGAAACCGCCTTGGTTTTTATGCCTCCTCACCGGCCGAACCACTCCAACCAGCAGGGATGACAGCCTTAGCCGACTAGGTGTTATTTTTTTGGGCGTCTGAGCATGTTTACATATGGTGATATTGCCAACTGCATACTTCCCTGGTTTTAAATTCAGTGTTTACTGTTCCTTGTCCGGTTGGCTTATCAAAGTTAACGAGCCTATTCGGCTTTATAACCCATAACTGTGGTTGGACAAGAAAGGCAATCATCTCTTTTCTAGTGGCATTAGCGTGAAGAGAAAAGCAAACAGCGTTGTTCAGGGGTTGAACTCGTTATGTCAAATCCATTTTTTTACGACAGCAACCACAACATGACTGACGATTCGTGAACAACTGGTGACGTAAAAAGGCATGTGAAAATTTAGGGAATAAGCAGAGGAACTGGAAGGGGGAAAATGGTCGATAGAAAAAAAAAGTTGATTTTATAGAGAAAAGAGAAGGAAAGAGAGAAATAAACGAAGGAAATAGAGAAAGAAGAGAAAGAAATATAGAAAGAAGAAAAGAAAAGAAAGAAAGAAGAAAGAAAGAGAGAAAAAAACGAAGAAATAGAGAAAGAAAGAAGAAAGAAGAGAAAGAAAAAGAAAAGAGAAGAGAAAGAAAGAGAGAAAAAGTGAATGAAAGCGAAAATAAGAACAAAAAGAAAGAAAGAAGAAAATTAGAATGTTGAGAGAAAGAAGAGAAGAAAGGAGAAAGAAAGAAGAGAAGAAAGAAGAAAAAGTGACCGAAAGCGAAATTAGAATTCTGACAGAAAGAGAGAAAGAAGAGAGAAAGAAGAGAAAGAAAGAGAGAAAGAGGAGAAAGAAAGAGAGAAAGAAGAGAATGAAAGAGTGAAAAGTGAACGAAAGAGAACCTAAGAAACAAAAAGAAAGAAAATCAGAATTCTAAATGAAAGAAAGAGAGAAAGAAAGAGAGAATGAAGAGAAAGAAAGAAAGAAAGAAAGAAAGAAGAGAAGAAAGAGAGAAAAAGTGAACGAAAGCGAAAATTAGAATTCTGACAGAAAGAGAGAAAGAAAGAGAGAAAGAAGAGAAAGATAGAGAGAAAGAAAGAGAAAAGAAAGAGTGAAAAGTGAACGAAAGAGAACCTAAGAACAAAAAGAAAGAAAATCAGAATTCTAAATGAAAGAAAGAGAAAGAAAGAGATAATGAAGAAAAAGAAAGAAAGAGAGAATGAAGAGAAAGAAAGAAAAGAAAGAAATAGAGAAAAAGCGAACGAAAGAGAAACTAAGAACGAAAAGAAAGAAAAAAATAGAATTTTGAGAGAAAGAGATGAAGAAAGAGAGAAAGAAGAGATAGAAAGAGAGAAAAAGTGAACGAAAGAGAAACTAAGAACGAAAAGAAAGAAAAAAATAGAATTTTGAGAGAAAGAGAGGAAGAAAGAGAGAAAGAAGAGATGAAAGAGAGAAAAGTGAACGAAAGAGAAACTAAGAACGAAAAGAAAGAAAAAAATAGAATTTTGAGAGAAAGAGAGGAAGAAAGAGAGAAAGAAGAGATAGAAAGAGAGAAAAAGTGAACGAAAAAAGAATAAGAATGAAAAGAAAGAAAAAATAGAATTTTGAGAGAAAGAGAGGAAGAAGAGGAAAGAAGAGATAGAAAGAGAGAAAAAGTGAACGAAAGAGAACTAAGAACGAAAAGAAAGAAAAATAGAATTTTGAGAGAAGAGAGGAAGAAGAGAGAAAGAAGAGATAAAAGAGAGAAAAAGTGAACGAGAGAAACTAAGAACGAAAAGAAAGAAAGAAAGAAAAGAAAATTTAGAATTTTTGAAAGAAAGAGAGAAATTAAAGATATAAATAATCTATACGTATAAAAAAGGCAGTTGGTGCGTATGTATGTATATATGTCCAGATGAAACTACGAAAAAAAAATTAACGACAAAGTAAATATATATATAAACATTAAATATCACCGGTTCTTGCTTTTTGTGTAATAATTATGAAGATTTGATTTATATTCGGAGATATTCAAAATTTAAAATATACGTAGAAATAGCATTGAGATTCTACTCAAAAATGTCCAGCATTTGTAAATCTCAAAAGTAAACATATCAATACCACATGTGTTTTTGCCCACACCTCCTCTACTCAGTTGACACTTCTCATTTTATATAAAGCTGTGTTAAAATTAACCATTAGAGTTATGAAGATGTATATTCACCGAATAAAAACAGATGTGTCAAGAAAACATTGTAAAGAAAAAGATGATTATTTTAAGAAAGAAAGTAAACAAAAAAGAAATGTGACGATAATGAAGTAAAAAGAAAAACTGACTTTGTTAAAATGGCTAAAAAATTGATAAGTGCATTAAACGTTAAATACACGATACAAAAAGAACTTGAAAAAACGGTCCAAACTATGGAAAATATTGATGAGAGAGAGAAAGGGGGGAGAGAGTGTGTGTGTGTGAGTGTGAGAGAGAGAGAGAGAGAGAGAGGAGAGAGAGAGAGAGAGAGAGAGAGAGAGAGAGAGAAATTGAACAACAACAGTAAACAAGGAAATGATAAACAAAATAATAAAGAAAAGTGAGTGAGAGATAAAGAGAGTGTGTCTGTGTGTGTAAAAGAGAGAGAGATAAAAGTGAGTGAGATAGATAGATAGAGAGAGAGAGAGAGAGAGAGAGAGAGATAGAGAGAGAGAGAGAGAATAAATTGAACCATAGCAGTTAACAAGGGATTTGTTACAGAAAAATGCGGGAAAACGGTCATAGCTATAGAAAAATGTTGATTATAGTGAGAGAGTGAGAGGAAATCGTATGTGTGTGTGTATGAGTGTAAGAGAGAGAGAGAGAGAGGAGAGAGAGAGAGAGAGAGAGAGAGAGAGAGAGAGAGAGAGAGAGAAATAATTTGAACCAGAACAATAAACAAGGGAAATGTTACATAAAAAAAAGAAGGCAAAAAATGTTCATTGAAGCAAGAGAGAGGGTGAAGAAATGGCATTGAGTTTGGGAGAAAGAGAGAGAGAGAGAGAGAGAGAGAGAGAGAGGAGAGAGAGAGAGAGAGAGAAAGAAGGGAGAGAGGGAGGGTCTGTATGTGTTGTGCATGTGAGAGGGTGTGTTTGAGAGACAGACAGACAGACAGACAGAGAGAGACAGAGAGAAAAGAACTTCAACAATAGCAGTTAACTAGGGAACTTATACAATAAAACAAGGGAAAATGTTGATTAAAGTGAAAGAGAGAGAGAGAGAGAGAGAGAGAGAGAGAGAGAGAGAGAGAGAGAGAGAGAGAGAGAGAAGGAAGATACAGAGATGGGAGAGAAACGTTGTGCGTATGAAAGTATGAGTGTGTGTGTGTGTGTGGTGTGTGTGTGTGTTGTGCCTGAGTGTGTAAGAAAGGGACTCTGTGTGTGTGTGTGTTGTGTGTGTGTGTGTGTGTGTGTGTGTGTGTGAGAGAGAGAGAGAGAGAGAGAGAGAGAGAGAGAGGAGAGAGAGAGAGAGAGAGAATAAAATTGAACAACAACAGTAAACAAGGGAATTGATGAACACAAATAAAATTATTGGGTAGAATAAAAAAGAAAAACCTTAAGGAAATTGCAAAGAACGTTTAAGATCTTCAAACAAAAGATTTTAAAAAAGATTTAAAAAAAACGCAACCCAAAAGCACAAATTGGAAAGTTTAATGGTTGAAAAGAAAAGAAAAGAAAAATCCCCGTTAAATGTCTATATTTATGAGAAGGAATGACTCACAGATGCTCGGCGCAGCTATTTTGGAAGAAAATAAACTCCAAGAACAATCGGTAGAGCATGTCTTGTCCGGTACTTGACGCCGCATTGAAGGGTGACTTGATGGATATAAAGTATTATGCCAGCACGTCTCGACTGCGGAAAGTCTTTAAGATGGCCGACAATGGAGGCCATTTTTTAAGCCAGCATTCTTGTCAGGAAGTAACGTTTGTAGCGAGATTTAAGGGAATACGTGAATTTCCCCTGAGGCTTGCGAAGAACGCTTATAAACTGAGAAGCTTGTTATATGCTGATCGTAAACTTGAGGATATTTGTCAGGCGTGGAAACTATTATAGCGAAGAAAAGAAAAGAAAAAGAACATTTATTTAAATTGGCATTTTGAGAAGCTAGCTCATAAGAACATAGCATCCTTTTAAAAAGCACATTGTTTTTCTTTCTGTATTTTTTTTTTAAATTGAAAGATGCATATTTTAAAAGTAGAGACATGTAGACTGGTTCAGAAAAGAGCAGTAGCTACATTAAAAGAACCAGCAATAATAGGCGTACTCCATTTTTAATTAAGTTTTAAAGTAATATATTAAACTATTAGTTACTCTGAATGTGTGAGATCATTTCTATTATCTGTGTTATTCGGACTATTGTCCTCATCTTATTGTTATCTGTACAACGTTTCGGCCGATGTGTCCTCCAATTTGACACATGGCCTCGTGGATAAAGGAGTTAGGTTAAGAAAGTTCTAAGTGAAAGTTTTCCCCCAAATGCAGGTTCAATCCTGATCAAGGACAGCAGTAACATAGAATAATAATTAACACAGCTTAACACCCTCTACCCCAGCTATGTGAGCGGAATGAGAACAGGATACCCCAGTGGACTGAATAAACGGTTAGGTTCAGAATTCCGTGATGGCTCCCGATTACGACAAGAAGGTTTCCAAGTCCGAGAAGGTTCCCGAGTCCGACAAGAAATCCCTGAAGAAGGTCGGAGGGCACATCAGCCGAAACGTTGTACAGATAACAATGAAGATGAGGACAATAGTCCGCATAACGCAGATAATAGTAAACTATTAGTACCTGTGGATATACGACAGTAGATAATTCAAGTATTACAACGTTTGATATGTTTACTATTTAGTCATTGCTAAATAGTTTAATGTGTAAAAAGTACAATCATATGGATTCAACTCTCTCTCACCCCCTTCCACACTTTTTCATAAAAGAAGGGTTGTAAAATATTTACATTGACTAGCAAATATATGCACCCTCCGGGTGCAAGTATTTAAGTTTTAATGTAATGAAATATCGTATTAAATTAGAAAGTCTAATAAGAATGCAGATACAAAAAAATTGAAACAGAGTGGGGTATAATAGAAAAATAGAAATGAAACTTACTCTTACATCACTGCCGTCTTTCATTGCTGAATTTTACTTATTTAACTATTTAGTTAAATTAGGAAATAAAGAATAAAATTACACTTATTTTTTCTTGTTAATGAAGATAACCTGCACCACGATCATACCAGAACCTTCACACCGGATTTGCTTTGAATTCGACTTTTCTTTCTCTTAGAACTTACTTATGCCTACTATCCTAAGATTAAACACGCCCCCACCATTACCCTTATTATCTACTGAGGAGGGTAGTAGGCATCTCTCACTACATCCTAAGAGGGTATTAATCGTCTCACTCTAGCACGGACACAACTCAGACCCGAAATTGAACATGGGTCGTGAGACAATCATATCGTGATCTACATAAAACAACATCATATAGTAGTTTATCCCGACCCTCCGCACGACTGGATCGACACAAGTTCAATTTCGTTAGCGGAGTTTAACAGGTTTGATATTCAGAGTTTCCTTCTCCTGACCAGTTGCTTTAACGCGACGGTTAAGAGAGGCCCAGTATTGCCGCTAGCATATACCATAGCTGAGAGGATATAGATTCAATACCTTGTCCCAAGGGTATTACGGCTAATAAATGCAATTAAACCAGTTCACACAGCGAGATGACCTCGGGCGAAGGTCACATTTTCTCCATACTTCTTAACACTTAATCCGATAAGCTTCATCGCATCCCCATAGAGATTCAGATATATAATGTAACTTCTGTAGCTATAACCCAAGTTGGTACTACAACGGCTGATCTCCGATGAAACTGTACACAACTCTATCACAGCGACACTCAAATATACAGACAGACACACTGCTCATGACTCTCCATGACGACATTCCATGAACACAGGTCGGACATCATTAGAATTGAATAGTAAAGGGAAGGGTAATTGCTGCTCTATCCCCCATTGTATAAGGCTGGCACAAGGCCTCGTATTAGAATGTGGGCCACAACACCACAAGCCGAAGCTCGATGGCTGCGAAACCGAACACCAACAATTGGCTCGACTCCCTTCGGCATTAACCCAACTCAAGGGCCGGGGTCGTCTCAGCGCGCCCGGCAAATAAGTCAAGCCTCTACCCCAATGGGCCGGTATTCTGGGCGATTCCCTGGGTATCGACGCAATCTCAAAGATAAGTACTGGAACAGATACTAACACTATGATCCGCCCAGTTCAGTATAGTAGATTAAGGGTATCATGCTGCTCATCCCACTTATGAGCAGGCGGACATCAATGGTCTCGTTTTTTACGTGGGCACATAAAACCATATACAACAACGATCTGGGGGTGGCCCCTCCTGGATCGATGCTATTAATTGTACTTTACGGTCCAAGGCCGAGCACACTGGACCGCCAGCCGAGGCCGGAGTATATAGACAGGCAAGTCTCAAAGCATGGAGCAATTTGGAACAGACATACTTAACCTTGATCCTCCCCTACGATCATCAGTAATACTAAGATAAGACCATTTAGTGAAAGGATAGGAAGTGAGTTCGTAAGCCAACCCCGGGAAACTATAAAGAAGTGCATAACACCCCACCCTCACAAACCTCATGAACTCGACTTACTTTTTATCAGCCGGACTCTTTAACCCTTGGCCGTCTTCAACGAGCCATACGAAGCGCTTTAAGCTGATAAATACATACTCGGGTATATATATATGATCTTCATCATTAGTATATATTATATATATAACTAATAAGGGATATCTGTTAAGATTCTAGCCGAATATTATATTTCGGTTAGAAACACAAGGTTCCTAGTTCGATTAGCCGGCCTCTGCATTCCACTCCGTGTACTGAGTAGCACTGGGGATATGTGACAGTAAAAGTGAAGGCAGTCTGATGGCTATGTGGTGGCGCTCACCTCAGGACGTAAAAACAATCTCCTTGGTTAAGGCGCTAGTGAAAAGGGATATACTCCTCACTGATTGGTGATACCGACTTTAGCACCCCAGACGATCTTTTATTATACTTGCTATTCATTATCTTCTATCCTTTCTTTATTTTTATTTTCTCTTTTTCCTTATAGCTATTTATACTTTACTTATTATATATATAATATATATATAATATATATATTTATATATATATGGTGTGTGTAGTTATTAAATACAAAAGGCAATCTCCTGTTTAACAAACAATTTGTATTTAGACTTTTCAATTTTCTGGCCAACTTTTAATTTTGGGTGAATTGTGGATAGTCCACCACTTCAGTCCCGAGTACTTTCGGATAAATTCTCTCTGTCCAGCTCCACATTAAAAATTAAAAATTAAAAATAAGGAATTACATACCGTCTGATGATGGTCACTCGAAGAGTCGAAAGTACTGCGGGAACTGAACTTGGTGGACTTATCCACCAATTCACCCAACATGTAAAAGAGTTGGCCAGAAAATTAAGAAAAGGATAAAAAATAAAATTCTTAAACAGAGATGTGCTTTTGTTAATTTCCTACATGTTACACATAAAGAATGCTGCCAAAGTACCACACACACCCACACACACACACTATATATATTATATATAATATTTATATGATATTATATATATTGATACATATTTATAGAGAGAGAATAAGAGAGAGAGAGAGAGGATTGATTGATTGGTTGGTTGGTTGACGAAATGATTAGCGTTATCGCCACCGTGTGCTCAACCGCTTCTAAGTTTTGCTCCTATTCTCTTTTTCTTTTTTTCTTCTTTCTATATTTTTTTCTGTGTGGTAATGCCTTTTTATACCTTCTTCCTTAATAATAAAGAAGGGATGGTTCATTATTTTCATCTATAGGTGATAAGAATAAGAATCGCATGAAGCACTACCGAGATAATAAATATTACATTTTTGGATTACTCATTTTGAGATCGATTTGGGGACGGTCTCACATTTTTAACCATGAAGGTGTTGCAATAACGGTCGAATTCAATGAACAATATAGTTAATAGATAGAAAGTGTGTGAGGGTGGGGTGGGTAATTCTAGATAAGGTAAATAGAGACCGTGTAAATTTATTTATTTTGTCTTTTACAATTATCCTGAAGCAAATAAAATCCTCGGTTAGAGATACATTGACCCTTGTTGGACTCCAATGTGTGATGTAAGAGGCGCGTGTATTTTATCTCTCGTGCGAACGGAGCTGGGGCGATTTACGAACTTCTCATCGAAGGATTACGTCAATCCTCCGATGAATAGTCGGACAATAACAGACAGCAGATCAGCCTGCGGGCAGCGAAATACCTTTTGTAGAGTGTAAGAGACGTTCTAGACGAGAAAGAATCTTGAGGAAATAAACGAAATTAGTCTACGAAGTGTACTGTCTGCTATATTTGAATTGGTCATCGACCAAGGCTTTTCGATGATCAATTGTCTCGGTTCTGTAGGCGTTGACTTCATTGCACAGACTCAGGTCATCGAAAACATGTTTCCTAAATATGAATAATAAAGGCCGCAGAGGTAAATAGGCCCCATGAGGCATGCGAACTTCGACCCTAACATAAGTGGCGACTTAATACGAATCTGAATATTATCTATGCAAGACTAAAAAATAGTGAGAATCGAAACTCACTAACCAATATTCTAGCTAATCTCATAACTCTGGTGCCTAATTAAAGCGCTCACAGCGGCTTTCGAACTACACTGCACTACTTACGATCCTGACGGCAAGAAGCTGTAGCTACATTGTGGGCGACTTAATCCAAATCTGATATTTTTCTATGCAGACTTAAATAAATAGCTGAGAAATGCGAACGTCACTAACAATATCTGCTATCCTGCTATTAACTCGACCTACATTAGATCCGCTCACAGCGGCTCTCACACCACTACGATCCTGCCGTACGAACTGGTAAGCTAGACATTTGGCGATTTAATCCAATCTGAATTGTTTATATGGAATCTAAAGCATGATAGAAATCCAGAGATAGAAATTCTCTAAGAGACTGAAGCAAACTTGATAGTAATAAATATGTCTATCTAAAGCCTAGTAACTTCCGTGCAGATATCCCGCAAGTGAAGTGTTTACAAAGATCTAATCTCTTTCTTCAGGAATGATGTTTTATTTTATTTAGATTTGTTTAATTGCTTATTTAACTTATTAGTTTGTTTACATCTATTATTTTTACATTATTTTTGTTTTTGATTCCCAATCGGAAGACATTTTCCGTAGGGACTTCTGGGGATTTGCTGGGCTAGATGCCCACCTGACATATGTCTTGCGTTGAGGTTGCACAAGTCTCTTCGTCTCTGTCCTTAATTGAGCTCAGGGGAAACATATTCTATGTTCCCCATCGCAGTATCGTCCTCTCGGGAGGAGCGGGGTTTGCTGAACTCTTTGAGCGAATTCTATGTAACTGGGAAATTTTTGCACTGGAGTGGTGAAGATGACGAAAAAAAAAAAGAAAATTTGCAATACCTCGGACCTTGCTAGAGAATTGAAAAACAATGTGCAATTCACCTTATCCAGCAGAAGACCAGACTAATATTAATAACAAGAAAATAGAGACGATCACTGGAGATTATGTAAAAGTTAAAGAAAACGAAAATTAGGCAAATACTAGCCTTGCTGAGAGAAATGAACAAACATCTGTGAAATATCACTTATTCCAGCCCCAGAAGACCAATCTAGATACGTTAAAGAAAGAGAAATATCAATGGTTAGATTTTGATGGGGTGAAGTGAAAGAAAACGAAAAGTCTACGGCAAATACTTGGATTGCTAGAGAATTGAAAGAACCACTGTGAAATATACCTTATTCCAGCCAGAAGACCAGACCTAATATTAATTAACACGAAAAAAGAAACATATCACTGGTAATTTTGTTAATGGGTGAAGTCTGAAAGAAAACGAAAACATTTAGGGCAAATACTAGACTTGCTAGAGAAGAAAAAAAACCCGCTGTGAAATACACCTTATTCCCGAGAAGACCAGAGACCTATATCTAATACAGAAAGAGAAGCATTCAAAACTGTAGAGTTTTGTAACTGGGGGTGAGTGAACCGAAACTGAGAGTCTGAGGCAAGATACCTATGACCTTGCTAGAGAATTGGAAAGACACTGGAAATATCACCTATCCAGCATAAGACCAGACTATATTAAATAACAGAAACTAGAGAACATATCAATGGAGATTTGTAATGGGTAGAGTTGCAAGAAAAGCGACATTTTAGGCAATACCTAGACCTGCTAGAGGAATTGTAAAACAATGCGAAATTCACCGTTATCCAGCCAGAAGGACCAGACCTAATAATTAACCAAGCACACGAGAAATATCAACTGGTAGATTTTGGTAATGGGTGTAATTGAAAAAAACAAAAGTCTAGGCAAATACTACCCTTGCTAGAGAATTGCAAAACAAAGTAAAATATCACTTATTCCGGCCAGAAGACCAGACCCCTATATTAATTACAGAAACAGAGAACATAGTCCACTGGTAGATTTGTTGATGGGTGACAGTGAGAATAGAGAACGAAATTGGGCAAATACCTAGACTGCTAGAGAATTGAAAAAACACTCGTAAGATATCACCCTTATCTGAGCCGTAAGACTAGACCTAATATTAATTCACAAGAACAAGAGAACTTCAACTGGTAGACTTTGTAAATTGTATAAGTTGAAAGAGAAACGAATTTGTGCCAAGCTACCTGACTTCCAAGAGAATTGAAAAACAACTGTGAACACTACTCACGCCTTATTCCAGCCAGAAGACAAACTGCTACATATTATTACAAGAAAAGAGAACATATAACTGGTAGATTTGTAATGGTTGATTGAAAAGAAAACGAACAAGTCTACCGCAAACCTAACCTTGCTCTAACCGAATTGAAACAACACTGTAATATCACCTTATTCGCAGCCAGAAGACCCAGAACCTAATATTTCGATCAACAAGAAACAGAGAATCAACTGGGTAGGTTTTGTAATGGGTGACGTTTGGAAGAAACAAAAATTTTGGGCAATACCTAGACCCTTGTCAAGAATTGAAAAACAACTGTGAAAATATCGACTATGCCAGGCAAAACCAGACCTACATATTAATTAACAAGAAACAAGAACAGAGACATATCAACTGGGAGACCTTTGTAATGGTAAGTATGGAAAAAACGAAATTTTAGACAATAACCTAGATCTGCAAGAATTGAAAAACAACGTGAAATATATACTCATTCCAGCAGAAGACTAGACCTAATATTAATTACAAGAAAGGAACAATTCACTGGTAGTTTTGTAAGGGTGAAGTGACAGAAACGCACATTTGGCAAATTACTGACCTTGCTAGAGAATTGAACAACAACTGTTAAATCATCACCTTATCAGCCAGAAGACCAGACTAATTGATCAATCAATAAGAGAACATAATCAACTGAGAATGTTGTAATGGTGAGAGTTGAAAGAAGACGAAAGTCTAGGCAAATACATGGACCTTGCTAGAGAATTGAAAAACAACTGTGAAATATCACCTTATTCCGCCAGAAGACAGACTAATATTAATTAACAGAAAAGAGAACATATCTAACTGGTAGATTTTGTATGGGTGAAAGTTGAAAGAAAACGAAGAATTTAGGCAAATACCTAGACCTTCGCGTAGAGAATTGGAAAAAAAAACCCTGTGAAATATACCTTACCATCCAGCATACCATGACTAATATTTTAACTAAGAAAAAGAGAACATATCAACTGTAGATTTTGTAATGGGTGGAAGTTGAAAGAACGAACATTTAGGGCAAATACTTAGACCTTGCTAGAGAATTAGATAAACCATTGCGAAATCACTTATCCAGCCAGAATGACCAGACCTAGATATTATAACAAGAAAAAGGAACTATCAACTGGTAATTTGTAATCGTGAAGTGGATAGAAAAATCTGAAAATTTTGCGGCAAATCCTAATCTTGCTAGAATTGAAAAACTACTGTATTAAATATCACCTTATTCCAGCCGAGACCAGACCTAACTATTAAGTTAACTTAGTTTAGGCAAATACCTGGACCTTGCTAGTGAATTGAAAAAAAAAAATTGAAATATCTTTCCCAGCTTCAGAAGACTTAGAACTAGTATGATAGCTTGCTAACCATCATCAGGGCGAGACACCCTGTAGCTAGAAAAGTTATAAGTGCTGGTTATTAGATTCGCAAGAGGCTGGCATGGTCTTTGAGTTTATCATAGCTCGATTTACATGAGTTACGTCTCCTTTAGATCTGCAAGCATAATTTATTCAAGTAAGTGATTCCAGTCTAAGCGTTAATAGTGTCAGTAAAGCATTAAATGTGTATTAGAAGCTGCAATTGATGTAATAAAGAATAAATCAAAAATTTGCAAAGTCAGTGTTTTCTATCATATGTGTAGCGTGATAAGATATTAAGCATGAGTGTATACAAGTATAGTAGTATTAGAACAGACACGTTGACATTCAATAGGCTTCAATGCAGTTAAGAGTTCTAAGCGTCATTTCTGTATTATAGCCCTAATATGCTATGTTGATTGAAGAGTACTGAGAATAATTCATCATGTTATTGCAGAACAATACATTTAGGATCGAGGCTAATAGTATATAATTATATATATATAGTATATATATAAGTGTGTGTGTGTGTTGTGTTGTTGTAGAGGAGAGAGTGGGTGTGTAGTTGTGTGTGTGTGTGGCGTTCTGTGTGTCTGTGTGTGTCTGTAGCCTACATATAAATGGTTGTTCTGCAATATAATGATGAATATATTCATGTCGGCGTGCTATATACATATACGTATATATATTATATCTATATATTATGAGTTATTGTGTGTGTGTGTGTGTGTCGTTGCTGTGTGTGTGTGTGTGTCTGTGTGTGTATGTCATGTATACATGATGTATAGCTATTTATATGAATATGTATATAATGTTGTGTATAATATATACTGTATCTGTATATATATCTGTATGTAATATATATATATATGTATATATATATATTATATAGTCTATATACATATTAGTATACCAATATTTATATATTATTGTATAATATATAAGGTACATATATGTATATTATATAAGTTGTTGTACATAAGTATGTATATTATGTGTATAAGTGTAATGTGTATATATACCTATTATGTATATATATATAAATATTGTTATAGGATATATGTATTATATGATATGCATATATGTAGTATATTAATGTGTATACTGTACGTATATATATATGCGATTTATGTATAGTAAATGGTATTATGTATATATATATGTATAATGTATAATGTATTATGTAAAATATTATATATATATATTGTATATATGTGTAAGTATATGTCCATTATGTCATGGCTTTGAAAAATGATAATTAGTTGTGACCGCAGCCGAGACAAGTTTCTTTTTATATGAACCAATGTTACGATTACGCCCCCTACTATGCGACCCTGGAAATCGTGTGATCAATCATCACCTCTGCGATGCGAGCCCAAATGTTCCCTGATAGTTTTATTCATAGCTCTGTCTTTGCTGTTTCAGAGTTTAGACAGGCGTTTTTGAACAAGAAAAAAGAAAAGAACTGCTTATATCAGTGGTGAGTTCGAATCTCAGATTTACGGCTAGCTTGCAAAAAAGGTTCTGGCCTTCAACATAATGTACGTATGCATCTCACAGTATCTCAGGGAAAATTATCAATCTGCAATTTAGCGAGGATTTTTACACGAGGATTTTAAAGCCTTCTGCTTTAAGTTTGCACAAATATTTTTTGATTGTTCAAATCGCCTCGATTTTTTTTAATTCCCACCAGGAATAAATTAATATTTACAAACAAGTTGTTTATGACTAATGTGTCCGTTGTTTTGTTTCTTTTGTTTGTTTTCAGGGCATATCAACTCAAGGTCATTTAATGGCCGATAAAGTTTTAAAAAAATTAATTCTTCAATGGATACACAATTTTTTAATAAACTATATTCTATTAACCTCATAGAGGGACTTAACAGGTGACTACCACTTCCGGTCAGGAGTGGACAGGACGCAATGTTGGAGTGAAGGAGTCCTCCACATTCCCCAAAGACTCGCAAAACTGGACCTGCACCATGCAGAGAGTTAGACGTCATTTACCAGGACATGTAGACCTCACGCTGCCGTTCTAAGCACCCGATAATCGATAAACAAAGGGTTGGACTGCCATGAACAGCAATAGGGGTTGGGGCAATTATATAGGGTATTTAAGAGGGCTTACATGACAACCGATTGCTCGGAGGGCTCTCCGATGTCACAGTCAGCGCCAGTGGAGTGTCTGCCAAGTCCTGGACTGCTCCAGTCAACTAAGTATCTGTCCTCTATCGGGTCGGCGCAACCTGCGGCACGGCCACGAGTTATGGCCCCATTTGGGGAAGTCTTGCCCTCTACAGGAGGTGAGTTGGTGGCTTCTATGCCCACCGACAGGGCGGCTAATGTGTCCAATTAAATTTCGTAGTGTTATACTAATTGAAGCGCAACTAGCTGTGGTTCGCACCTAGCAACGATCAAGAAGAACCCTTCACCAGTTCGAAAGCATTAGCTCGCGACACCAACATACACAGCCGATACACAATTACCACCATTGGACACTCCCTATGCAAACTTGTCAATGCCAGAATCCCAGAGCAAGACACTCGAGCACAATGAACAGAAGTTGGATTCAGAAATAACCCTTTCGGCTCTGGAATATATACCACATGACCTTACAGAGGGCTAAGTATTACGATTGTGTGGCATACGTTTAATGCTTCTCAGCGGAGATCCTTTGTGGACGATACCCTCATATCTAGAATTGCGATCACCTGGAACTTTTCTGACATCCATCCGTACTATTATCAAACACGTAGCCGATGTTAGGTTGTAATGAATTTCCCATTCTCTTCCTAACCGTTTCAATGTCAATCAGTTCTAGTAAGTGATTCATTCCATCTTATATTGAAGTGAATTACTTGCCAATTTAATATGTATAACAGTTCGTATTTAATTTAGGTTTATTTCTATTAAGGTAATTATGATTATAATATAGATGAGCAAAGCGGGAACAAAATCGATAGAAATGACATAAATAATATTACAATTAATCCTTTAAAACTGACGGTGATGGCAATTTAAGACGGGTTTCCCCACTAAGAAAATGTCATCTATGCGCTAATTTTTCTGCCTCAGCGTCTATTTGAACTTTTAATTATAACCACAAATTATAAACATTATTAATTAGTATAGATACTTCTGCCTGTCATCAGTAATGACAAAAGTGTTTTTTGAAAGCAGAGTACAATAAGTGTCGTATAAGCGGTGTTGTAAAGAAATTCTCTTCTCTATTCGTAGAATCCTATAATTTTCTTCTGGAGTCATTATTTAAGGAAAAAATCCCTTATTAATTAGGGAGATCTCTTCTTACTGTCATCAGTAGATGAAAAAATGTTGAAGCAGAGCTAATATCAATGTCGTATACAGGGTGTTGTACAAGTATATTCCCTTCTCTATTGTAAATCTATAAATATTTCTGAATCATTATTTAACGAAAAATCTTATAATCTGCGGAGATTCTTCTTGCCTGTCATCAGTAGATGACAAAAATTTTGAGGGCGTATCAACAGGGTGATTGTAAAGTAACTGTTCTTCTCGCATTTTATAAGAAGGTATATGTTTTATTTTCTGATCATTTTTTTTATAATAATTTAAGATTTAAGATAAAATTAATATTTAAGAGTCTATATGGGAATAATATTCGCTCTATGCCTCGCAACGCCGGAAGTGCCATCAACTGACTTCTCATAAAACTCTTGTGGAATGGCAGAAAAAATAATCGTATTCGCAGACATTCTTTTGGTTGTATAGGCTTTCTTTCAGTACAGCATTCACTTCAACGGAAAATACAAATAAATGTCGCCATTGTGTAATCAGTCCCGTGAATTAACCCGTTACGCACAGGGGGAAAATCTTTTTTTTAAGAAAAGCATTGGGATATCTTTCTTTTGTGAATTTTCTGTCTTTCTTTTAATCTCGCATATAAGACTTCGTCATTATTTTAGCAAAGTCATCAGGGTAGAAAACAGTAGTGCTGAGTATTTAATCAAGCTGCGCATGCGCGTTTTCATGCATTGAAATGACATACTTCATAGAAGAAACGTAATAATGCGTGAGGGAGTTCGGAACTCGCCTACAGCAAAGTCGTAGTCCGCACATTAGCCACTATGACTATGGGGATCCCCAATTGCTCTATAGATATTATGATAGAGATTTAGTGTTTGTCTGCTGTAAGCGAAACTAACAGTCACTGCTTACCTACAATTACCCTACCTATATGCAGTGAGTATTTTAGTTAATAAGACATATCTGTAATACAAGATAAATCTTACTTATTAACGATGTCATTAGGTAAAGTCTAGTTGTCTTATAATACTAAAAGAAATAAGGTTACATTATTATAGTGTGGTTAAGTTGGCATAGTGTTTTACAGTAACCGGGTTTAAGTAAATAATTACTTGGGGTACACCTCGTAAGATTGTTTATTAATTAAAACGTTTTGGCTTTGTTTGTTGTTGTTTTGTATTAACGGCATATACCCAAGTGGGTCATTTAAGCGCGATAAGGTTTTGAAATAAATCAATTCTAAGTGGATAAATACAGACTTTTTTTGCAACTCAATGTTTTTCTATTTAACCCATAGAGGACCTGCTAATAGGTACTGCACCCATCCGGGTCAGAGTGGACCAGGGAGCAATGTGAGAATGGGTGCTCACATTCCCCAAACCTCCAAAGACTGGCCTTACATTCAGCTAGAGTTACGTCATTCCCAGCCTGCATGTAGATCCTCAGCGTCCCCACCTTCAGGCATTCCATATGAACTAAAAAGGGTGGGGCTTGCCATAAGGGCATAGGGTGGGGAAAAGTCATGATAGGGTGCTTATGGGCTTGACGGACAGCCGTTTGAATCGAGGGGGCCTCCGACCGCGTCTAGCCAGAGATAGGGCGCAGAAGTTGGTATTGTATGTCATAGTGAAGCTGCTCAATGGCCCCTGTGGCTCTATCCTAATTGTCATCACCACACTGGCCAACAGGTGACCATTGGGGGAGTCTTACCTCCTCTTGTAGAGTTGCAGCTCGGTGAATTTCTAACGCCCAGCCGACAGGGCGGATTAACGTTTAAATCAATCCTATGATTATTTATAGATAAAACAGATAAAATATAATTAAAGCAAATGTAATTGTTTTTCTAATGCGGTCTTATTAATTGGCGTTAGTCTTTTCAATTCAATATTTACTGTACAGATAAACTTAAATGCTTACGCCCGGATGGGTGCAATTATCCTTGTTAGTCCAAAATAATGAATCAGTATTTAGAAGTATTTTTCTGTGCGGTGAACATTGCAATCATTTCATCATTAATGTCCGCTAGACATTCTCTATCATCATGTGGCAAGGGAGCTCTGCAAGCATCCAGTATCTGTGCAGATCTGGTCAATGTAATGCTCTTGCAGGAGGCTTATTAGCATATCCATGTGTTTATATTATATATGTTCCCAGCTAGGTGTTCATCGCAATGTCATTCTCGGTCTCACTCGATGGTTTTGGTGCAGATCTTGGGCACGTGGCCGTACAACTGTTTCTTGTGGGTGCTGTCCCACGACTTGTTAAATCCTCGGTATATCAGTGATAACTGTTTGTGCAAGCTGTTGAGTTTTGTCTAAGATTAAGTACGAGATCTAAAATTAGAGTTATTACGTGCCCGCCCTTCGGCTGGGGCCGTTAGGAATCAACGACCTTGCACCTCTGGCAGAGAGCGAAGACTCCTCCAATGGGCTGACCCTGTTGGCCGTGAGTGGCGACCGCTGATGGTTAAGGATAGAGCCCCAGGTGCTGAGCGTTCAGAATGTAAGTCTACTTGTGGCCCTAATCCTGGGCTATGATCTGGCGGTCGTTGGGCCCCTCCGATCATCGGCTGTGTCACTCAAGCTCTAGCACCTATATGATTTTTGTCCAACCCTATTGCCCTAAGGCAACCCCGAACGCCCTTTTTATCTATATGGTGGATCAGAAGGGGGTGGCCTGTAGGTCTACATTGTCTGGGAATTACGTTAAACTCTATGCTGATGGTGAGGTGTCCAGTTCCTGGAGGTTTGGGGAATGTGAGGTAACCCTACACACCAATTGCTCCCTGGCACTCAGACCCGGATAGGTAAGTTCCTGTTATGGGTCCATCGTATGGGTTAATAGAAAAGAAGGTATTTTATAAAAAAATATTGTATTATGCGCATCTGAAGATTGGATATTTATTCAAAAACTTTATTGCAGTTAAATGACTCCACGATGTTGATATTGCCGTGAAATACAAAACAACAGAACAAAATGATTATTACAGCATGGGCATTGGCTGTCACATACATTGTAATTGCAGTTAAAAACTTAATTTCGATACGAGTGTCATGGTATATGTTTTATGACATGAAAAAAAATGTTTGTTTATTTAGTAATTACCCAAGTTGTAATTCTATCTTGATTAGAAGATTCTTTTTCACTCTCCAGCTCATCATATTTCTAATATATAAATATTCTGAAAAGCACTTCCCGTAATTCCATACTGCTTTTTTTGAAATGAACGAAATTATTCTAAATTATCAATCTTTGGAACGGATGAACAAAGTTACAACAGAAGGAAGTAAAATAATCCCATGGATACTAATACGGGGAGGTGTGTGGTGTAATTGGTTACTCTGTCTTAGGAAATTGATTATAGATGCGGAGAACGAGTTCAGAATCCTGGACAAGGCTTTTTCGTGTATTTCAGCAACGGCGTTAATACTTTTACGTAAGGTATGAATCCAATTATAATCCTTCTAGTTTATTAGTAACTAGTAGGGAAAGACAGGGCACTCGTAAACTTTTTAAACATGGTATTAACCAAGCGATGCTAAAACCTGTCTAAACTCCGTTTCTTGAGAAATTTACCGGTCTCACTACCTGGCTTGCGCGAAAGTGGTTGAATATACATATATATAGTGGGTAGTTGCCTCTCATTCCCTACTCTATGAGGGTGTGACCAAGGACATTTTTATGTGGGTCCACCGCATAGCCGGAAGCTCATTGGTGGTAAGCCACAAAATTGCGGTCGATCTCGTCGGTTCCCGCCTCAAGGGGGCCTCAGGCGCGTGGGGACAATAAACGCGCAGCCCTGCCCCTTAAATTGAGGGGGCAGGTTTTGCTGGGGCGCTAGCCCTCACTGGTATCCATAACCTATTAGTTTACACAATCGGTCAGTGGCCCCGCAAGCCACCGGACCCTCACCCTGGAGGATCGGGTTTATATAGTATATTATATATAGTGAATATATATATAATAATATGATTTGGACCCGAGGCGTGGTGTATGGTCCGTCATAGGAAGTGAATTACGGGAGTTCAAATCCTAGCCAGGCCTGGTTTGCATTTTCACTACCAGCTAATTACTAGGGAAGGTAGATTCCAAATTTTAGTCTCTCCCGTAATGGGTGAATGAGACAGACACGATTCTTTAACTTTAATCGAACTACCCAGTCGTAGAAAGAAAAGGACTTCTGAATTTTAACCAGACCTGGGAGAGGATGTAGCCGCGACAGTTATCCTGTCCAAGTGTCATGCTACATGAATAGCGAATCCCAGACAAACGTGATTACGGGATAAGTACCTAAATAGGTCTATACGACAGGTATGTCAGTAAGAAGTTACTGGTTGAGTCCCATTCTTAGATGGTGAGTGGGCATCGTCCACTGCGAGTTCTCGCCACATGAGTCAACGATCTTACCAGGCAATTGTCTAAAGAAGAGATAAACTGGCGCAATTTGCTTCGTCAGGTTCGAGAATGAGATGAGGAGATTTGGCAGGCAACGCGTGGTGCTCTCACTATGAGAACGCACCTGCCCTTACTACCTGAGTTACCGAGCGGTTCCTGCCCAGCAAGAAGCATCACTCGTCTGGACCACCTCGCCTGCTCTGCCGGATCGACTCCATGGTATTTTTCCTCTCCCCAAGTACAGGGTGAGTCTACAGAGGGTAACTTAGATATTGAGGCTGTGCACGACATAAAAAGGCGTGAGACAACGAGGACAAGAGAATCCAGGTAGATGTTTGCATGCAGAAATTGCCAAAGCGAAGGATTGGAAAGTGCATTAGACAGCAACAGGGGGGAGTTCTTTGGAAGTGGAGACGTGTAAGTTTTTGTATAGTTGTGGATGTTCGACATTTTTATGGCCTATTCATTTTTGTAAGGTAGGTTGGTAGGTTTAAAATTAACGATATAACGGATGGAAAAATACAATGCGATCAATAGTGTGTCACCAGGGTCTTGGGTTGTGCGGCCTTATTGGGCAAAATATTGTGTATGAGGTGATTATGGGGAAAAGATTAGAATTTAAGTGCAGTTGGAGAGTTGGGGCGGCCGTAATCGGACAGACTCCTGCTCTTATGTGCGTCATGGTTCGCGTCAACAAAGAATGTGGTCGGGAAATTAGCGATTCAGGTGTATAACAAACAATACGCTGTTTTTGGGTTTTTGTTTGTTTTTTTTCTGACACCGAGTCCTGGAACGTTGTTCTGATATATCTATGGAAATTACAGGTGATCTGTACCAGGACTCTGTAGTCCGAGGTGATTTTCTGCAGTCGTAGACAAAGCAGATTTAAATTGTCACGGAGTCGAATCGAATAAAACTATTCCATACACCAAATTGTACCCAGTGCACAGTTCTTTAGATATGTTATCTTTAAAAGCATGTTTTTATTTTATTATAAATTGTTGTATCATTGAATTAATATCTAAGTATGGCGAACGGCGTGTGTATAAACGGCTTCTTATGCGGTTGTATTTTTTTAGCTTGTAGATCCATCGAGTAAGATGTCCCTTTCTTGCAACCTTGTGATTACTCCTACCCCGTTGGCAAAAGGGGTTGGGTAAATGAATTACATTTGCAACTTTTTTCTTTTTTTTAATGACACTTTGAAATGACTAATCTCGGGATGTTAAGTAAGACATTAAAACAATCCTAAAAAGACAAATATCAGTTCCAGTCGAACGAACTGTTTCCAAGTTAATCTAAGCCTAATCCTGCACTTTATAGCTTCTTAGGTGACCAAATATATTAGTTCCAGTTAATCAGATAATGCTAGCATTAAGTAAATTCGTTTGTGTGCTGTCTTTAGAACAATAGTTAACTAGTTGCCTTTGGCCCAAATCATTTATTATTGCATTTGATCTCTATGGTATTGCTATTGTTAGTGGAATTTCTACCGGTCGCATTTCCCTCTGTAAGGTCCGGCAGGGCTAGACAGACGGCGGTTAGACATAATTATTGGTAAGTCAATGACCAGAGTAGTTTTCTGGTCAAGAGAAGCAGAGTAATGTTATTTGCAGGATGTCCAGGATATTCATATCGGACTATAGCTTCCTTAAGATGATAAATTTAAATCTCTCTATATGGCGTCGGGTCAGATGCAAGTGTAATCCGACCTTAGATAATGCAATTTCTCGTCATTGCTTTTTTAAGCGAGTTTGATTTTCTTTGTTTGCTCTCTAAACCATGCCTTGTGTCACGGTGACTACAGTTACAGAGAACTATCGTGATATCTCGCTGGCGTAAACATGATATTCTACTGGTCAAGTCACAAGTCATATTTTTGTATACATTAATTTCTAGCAAAAATAATGCACCCCTCTGATGCAGCTTATTTAAGTTTTAATGCAATAAATATGTTAATTAATGAAAGCCTAAGAAACAAATAAGAATGCAGATAAAAAGATTTAAACAGAGGGTATAATCGAAAATTAGACAACTGAAACTTACTCTTCCATCACTCTCGTCTTTCAGTATTCCTATTAATTATTTAGGTAAAATAGGAAGTAAATAAATAAATTACAGTTATTTTTTCTTGTTAATGGATTTCTTTTAAGATTATTGAGAGATTTTTGCTTATTATTATTAAGATAAACAAATAAACGGAAATAAATAATACAAGACAATATTTATTAAAATACAATTTTTTAATATCATATGCAAATTAGCCTTCCCGTTCACACTGTCAAATTCGCTAAATTTGGTTGGTTATGATAAATAGATGTCCAATCATATGGCAAACTCCGGTTCGACTCGGGGTCCAGTGAGCTTCAAGCGCGCTGACCGTACAAATTAATACTCGATCCCAGGGGGCTATGCCCCCCCAGGCAATACCTGCCCACTTGCAATATATATATTAATATAATATATATATATTAGTAGTATAATACCGTTTTTTAAAGCGAATGTATAACATATTTCCAACTGCAGTTTCTTTGGCGTAAGCAATTTCTGTTCAGGAATCTGAAGAATCGCTACGGCAAGAAACTTCAGTTGGGAATTTTGCTATAACATTCGGCTTTAAAAAACGGTATATATAATTTTAATATTATATATATTATATATATATATTATTATTGCAACTATATTTTGGTCTCTCGCCAGCGAAAGATTAAGAAGCAAGCCGATACATTGCCAGCATAAAATTGGCAACATCTATGATATATACGCCATATTGATCATAATTTGTTTGCAGCGTAAATCTGTCGTCTCTGAGAGCATGAAGAGTTGAGCGCAAGCCGAGTCAGAGTTGCAATTATAGTCGTCATTAGTTTTCTAGCAACAGTATTACACGACCTACGCATAACAATCGCAAGTCATGATTATATGCTTTCTACGTGATATTTTGTTCTTCGAGACAATCGAATCTAGCAAAAGCCGTTTTTGAGACACTGTTGCATCTATTACACATAAGTGTTTGGCTGAGTGGGAAACGCGTTGTGTATATGGGTTGTAATAGTCTGATGAAATTGGAGCTCGTTGCCCCGATGTTCAAATCCCTGATGGGGTAATTTTTCATTTCACTTTTGCGCTAATACCCGTGGAAATGGTATGATCCTACTCTCCCTCCACTATGGGTAAATAGGCAGGGCAGACTGGGCTCTGTTGACCTTGCAGGTAACCAGTCTAGGGCAAGGAACTCTGAATTCAAACTGTTATACTCCGCTTGAAAAAATTGGACCTTGTCTCACAATCGCTCGTTGGCGGAGGGGTTGGTAAATTTATAATATGTTTGTCTGAGTGAAAGAGCAAGAATTATGTCGATCTACGCATAGCGAAATCATGTCATATTTACTATATGTTTGTTTACAATGGTAATTTTTAATCCAAAGACCCTATAGATCTGACATAGTTCGAGGATATGTGCTTGGATTATAGTTGAGATGTATATTTTTCTTTATAGAGAAGATAGGAATGATTAGCGACTGCACATAGAATACAAATCTAGCCACACTGAAGAGTCTGATACTTGAAACTGGACTGTATTATAATGACTATATATAGTGCCCGTGACCTGGTAGGTTGGTTCTCTGCAGGGAATTTCACGTCATTGCTGGCTGATTTTCGCAGTAAATGCAAGGTCTTTCTTAAAACGGATCGGATTTTCTTTCCGGCAGCCTTTGTGCATATGTAAGCATACTGCCATTATTGATCGAAAAATATTCTGTGTAGTGTTTGTGCTGCTGAGTCGGCTGGTTACTGTGATCTAACTGGTTGAAAATCGGTCGAATTTTGATCCTGGAGTGGAGGTAGCCTGCCAAGTCTTGTCGACTGAAGTGCTATTTGCAAACCAAGAATTATTCTACAGCATAAATGAACAATGACATATTTATATCCTATATGTTGATACATTGTCTGATCGAGTTTTCGTTGATCTTTTTCTAGTTCCAAGGCCGACGTTCTGTTAATATCGGTTGGAGTCTGTTTATTTATCCCCAAGATTTTGTTCCCCCAGTACTTTCAGCACTCCGAAGTGCTATCTTCAGGGTACAGTATAATTGAGTACGTTCTGGGTTCCGTTTTGAAACACGGAGGGTGTTAAACAACTGAGTAGCTGGGGGAGTGAGTAGGAGGGGGAACTCTCCAGATATTATATGAAGAGGTGCTTGGATCTACCCCAATATTAAGAAGCTGCCAGAATAAAAAACAGATCGAAAAGAACTCTGTCACGTGATGATATGTCTGTCTTGTCTAAAGAAAGTGACACATAAATATTATTTTCTGTTTTGTCAACTATATCAGGTAATTTATAGACGGACATTTTTCAAATGTGATATTATTGTCTCGAAAATCTGGCTGGTTTGGTTTGTTTTGTTGTTTACGGCATATCAACCTCGGTGGTTTAGTTTAATGCGAACATTATAGTAGTATATAATCATATATACTATAAGTATAGGGTATATATATATATATAAGTACTAGTATATCATTTTCGCCATGGTGTTTGTACTTGAAAAAGATCCCGGTCGAAAGGCCTTAGATCCCCTATCATACTACTCATTACATTATATATCAAAAATATTACCTACTCTTATTGATCTCCCTAGCTAATTGATTCCTGCCAATTTTTTGTAGCTATGCTATAAGTTCTGCTCTGTATAAAGAATCCTATCATATATATATATATATATATATATATATTAATTATATATATATAGTTTTCGACAAACGGTGACCCGTTAGGTCACGTATCTGAGCCGCTAGGTTACATTAATTGTGATTAAGGGAAAGTGAGTTTGCAAAAGAAATTCTAAAATTTTTTAAACGATGACGCAGAAAATCTTAAACAAACTTAAAATCACTTTGTAAGATTTTTAAGCAATGGATACAAATACATTCAAACTTTACCGTACTGAACCGCTGTGCTACTCATTTACGCTGCTTTTGGCGAGGGCTGGGTTATCGAAAAACTTTGGGGTTCCTAACTGTCGAACGACTCTCTACGAGCTGGGCAGACTGCAGGACCGAATGGATATACCGTGATGATGTATATGATAGAATTACTAATACAGATGTTGATATGTTTTCTTTAGAGTATATTTTTAAATAGTTCAATATGTAGAAAACTATAATAGTATCGTTTGTTATACTCTCTCTGTCTCTCTCTGTCTCTGTCTCGCGTCTGTCCTGTCTCTCTCGTCTCTCTCTCTCCTCTCTCTCTCTCGTTCTCTCTCTTCTCATCGTACTTTGTTTTTCTTTCTTTTTCCTTCTTTTGAGTACATTCTCATTTTCATCTCTCTCCTTCCTTTCGTCTCGTCTCTCTCGTCTCTTCGTCGTGCCTCTGATCTCTCTCTCTTCTCTCTCAGTGGGTGAGTATACAGGTAGCCCTGATACAACTACGGCTTGCAAGAATGTCCCTTTTACTTGTCAGTGGAGAAATTGTAAGCGTTGATCTATCTCTCTTATCACGAGTGTGGAGGTTGTGTGGTGCGGGGGCGATGACTCGGCGTTATAAATAGATTCAAAAAAACTAAAATTAATTACAATTATGTTTAATTAATCAACAGTACGAGTCATGAGCAAATATTCTGTTAACTTCAATACGAAACGAACCACAAGAATAGTATATATTTTTTGATTTTCACCAATTTATTTGATTGTTTGTTTGACTTTATTTGTTTCTTTACTTGAACGGTACGTAATTCGTCGTATAGAAGATAATTGTTTGCTGATTATGAGTGCACTGTGTTACAATATGTGTTGTTGTTTTCTTTTTCTGTCTTTTGTTGTTGTTGTGTTCGTAAGCTTTGACCTCGGGCTGACGTAACTATTTATGTTTTGTATTAAAATGGCGCACAAACATATTCGTGCAAAAACGATTATGCTCAAGTAAGTTATGGCACGGCTATTCAGTGAAAGGTGTGTTTTGCTGTTCATTGTCATATATTATTCTATATTAAGGTGTATAGCAGACAGAAGATATTTTTTGATCTAAACATAGTTACTATATATATTATATTAATAGTATATATTATATATACTGATTATATAGTATATATATAATATATATATATATATATAATCAATATATAATATG
>CM042138.1:17475826-17488009 GCA_023376005.1 Doryteuthis pealeii | reverse complement strand
TGTTAATGGATTTCATTTAAGATTCATTGGAGAGATTTTTGCTTAATTCATTAAAATAAAACCAAACAGTTAGAAATCAATAATACTAAGCACATATTTAATAAAATCACATTTTTTAATATCAATATGCAAATTAGCCTTCCCGTTCACACTGCAAACCGCTATTTTTGTATATATAAATACAATAGCATGTTATTTAGTATGTGGATATGGACAACACTAATAAAAGGTGAAGCAATTTATTAATAATTGAGGTTTAAATATAAAGAAAATCATGAAGTTTGTGATGAAAATAACTATGTTAATTGTGACTCGATTAGTAATATAGTTTCGGTTACAGCAGAAAACACACACAATCTCCATTATAATAAATTTGCCCACAAAACTTTGTGGGAAGGCGTTTAAATATCTACTTTAATTTGCCGTCAAAAAAAGTGACAAAACAAAAAAATATCTAAGTTGGACCGGAAATTCCCTGACGCTGTCTTGCTAAAATCCTAGAGTCATGGGCTTTATTCTGGTTTATTCTATTTTAAGAAATATGCTATATATCTGTGTACTCTGAAAATATGTCCGCAGTTGAAGCAAGAATTTCAATATAGGCCGAACAGAAAGTATTTCTTGCTGAAATTGTGTGGCGAAAACCTTACAATTATTTTCAAACGGTCGACGAGTATACAAGACAGAAAGATAGGCAAAGAATGAAATAACGACCCTAAAATGTCACTGAAAGGTACGTGGATTTAAATTGGCAATTGTTTTCGAGGTACTATAAATGTATTTTAATTAAGAAATTTGTTTAGTTTTAAATAATATTGGGAATATTACTACTCCCTAAAAAAATAAATATAAAGCAAAATAATTAATTTAGCTCCTCCCTTTCTCTAATCATAATTAATAGTAGGTTGAAATGGCATGATATTCATCTGTATTTCTTGGATAGTGCGTTGCATTCTATTTAATTAAAAGAATATAAATGCATTTAGCATTAGACTTTAAAAAGACACACACACACACACACACACAACACTACACACTATATATATATATTGCGGCAACCTTCCGTCTATTTTAGACGATGGCGTAGTTTTTTGTTTATTGTTTATTTTTGTTATTTGTGTTTTCTTTTTTTTTTTGTCTTGTTGGTTTTTTTTCTTTTTTTTTTCTTTTTGTTTTTTTTGTTTTGTTTTGTTTTTTTTTCCTCACTTACAGCCACGTGAGTGGCTGAAAAGACCGATCCTCGAATGGCAGTCTCTGGTGCAAGACAAAAGGTGATGCTTCCTGTAGTGTTGGTGGGATGCTCTGTTTCTTCCTTTCTTTTTAGCTCTTTTTTCTGTGGCAGCTTCTTCCACTCTACTTCACTTCTTTTTGTTCCCTGCCTGACGAGGAGCGCCAGGTTGTATTAGTATATATATATATAATATATATATTATATAACGAAAATAATCGAATATATATATATTATATATATAATATATATATAAAAAAAATAGAAGAGAGACGAGAGAGAGAGAGAGAGGGGGATTGGCAATGTGGGGCATCAACCTCAGATGCAAAAACAATTTCACTGGTCTAACGTTAGCCAAAAGACGATATACCATAATGATAATAGGTCACGTCTCCTATTTTTACTTATATATATTTACCTTGCATTATATAATGTATATATTTAAATAATATATATATATACAGCGCACTACTACCCACGTAGGTCAAGATAGGTGGAGCTTAACCTCAACTACAACTAGCAGCCCACTAAGATAAATTTCAGGAGAATTAAGAGAATATTCAGTCTAGCATATATAAGTAACCGAAAATATCCACTCAATCCCCCTGATGAAGGTGTTAGAGTAACACCGAAACCGCGGTCAGGAAACAACTTCTTCTACGCTTACATATATATATATATTATATATATATATATATATATATATATATATATATATATTATATATATATATACTTCCATGCTAATGGTTGATTCTTCTGAATGGACTTAATTGCAGATCACCGTTACGGCGTATAGCAAAACTCCGATTTGTTTAAAAATTTTGAGGACTCTAGGAATTCATTCGTTGAAATATAGCGATATTATTCTCCTATATTTGAATAGCTGCTTGGCCGTACGGGTTAAAGGTTGCAGAAAGTCTATCGGGTCTCGAACCCGGCCAAGGTAGCTGTACGGTATAGCCACACTGATGAAAAGGTGAAACCTTAGAAACCACGTGTCTGTGATATACTTATATATATACTATATATATATTTATATATATATATATTGAAGATAATCCAAATGAATGTGTTGTAAGGGATGATTCTATTTGGGATCTCAGAAATCTCACTGTAACATTACTGTATGCTTTTGTAGGGCAAACATTACACTCATACATAGGATTGTTTATTTACCGAATAGAAATTGAATAATGAATTTGGATAAAAATAATTTAATCTTTTTAGCATTCAAAAGTGTATCAGAAAAGTGCAAATAATCTCAATTCTTTTTGGACACACCTTGTATTATACACAAGCAATCAATACTAATTATACGCAGCACGGGAAATTCTTCAAAACGATTTAAATAAAAAAAAATTAAAAAATATATACTTTTAAACCCTTAAGCCTAGTAGTTACATTTTTCGTACGCAAATAGTTTAGAAAGAGAATTGTGTAAAATGTTATGTTTTGGACGCTCTGAACAATTGTCCGTTTTATAAAACTATATAGGCCTGAGTTGAAGAGCAATTACCTCGATTCGCATCTATCTGACAAATTGCATTTTGCGGAAGACCTGATACTGATATTTGATGCTAATACTAAAGAATCACCAGTCAAGATGAGACACTGGATGACCGCAGAGGACGAGCATCTTGTTAAGGTTTCATTCCCTGATATTCCCCACTTTTGTTCATGTCGATATTTTCGCCTCATCGCTCGAGTTAATAAAGACGAAAAAAAAAAAAAAAAAAAAAAAAAAAAAAAAAAGGAAGGAAATAAAAATAGGAGAAAAAGTTTAAAACACAAATCATTTCTAGACGAACATCTGAAAGTTCAATAAAACTTAGTAATGAAAGCCAATGAAATTAACCGCGCCTCAGTCTTCACACACGACCTGAAAATTGTTCAGTCGTTGTTAAGTTGATTTGAAATGGGAAATAATTTTATTAATTTAAAAAAGAGCCAAGGACATATACCGGGTATTTGGTATCTAAAAAAAACAAAAAGAACAAAAAAACACAAAAAAACACACACAAAAAAAAAACAAAAACAAAAAAACAAAAAAAAATGAAGTCTTAATTTTTTGTATTGTTCTTCATATAAAATAGAACGTTTGAGTTTGAGTTGAGATTTGTTCTAACAGGAATATCAACCTCTGTGGTCATTTAATGCCAAAAGGTATTTGGATTCAGTCTTTAAAGTGATTAGGTTTCTATGGAGATAATTGGTTATGTTCTGTTATAATTTTGTTGAAAAGGGTTGCTTTTTTTTTATAAAATTTAAAATGTTTCAGGGTTTGTAAAATAGAACGTATTTTTTCTTAGTTATTAGCCGTTACAGTACAAAATGTATGTTTGTAGCATTTGCACTTGGCGATGTAGAGTAATAGATAAAAGTAATTTTATGTTTTGTGTGTAGCTCTTCTAATTAGATTAATATAACAAAATTTCAACAAGGGCGGTTGTTTTTAAACGGTTATCGTCGTCAGAAATAGACACAGTACCCGAGTTCGAATCATGCACGAGGCTGCTTGCATTTTATATACGCTAATACTTTTAAGGGTGGGTATTATTTACTTAGCTTTTCTTAATTTTGCCAAAAGGCGCAAGTATGGCACCCAATGAGGATTAAACTCATTAACAACGGACACAGCTTTTAAGGTTTTTTCCGTTTTTGTTCAGTCGATATTTTCGCCCCTCAATCGCCTCGAGGGATAAAAACAAAAACATACAAAAAACAACAAAAAAAAGGAAAGGGATACAAATAGGAGAAAGTTAAAACACAAATCATTTCTAGACGAACATTTGAAAGTTCAATAAAACTTTGCTTCCTTGATAATAGTAATGAAAGCCAATGAAATTAACCGCGGCCTCATCTTCACACACGACCTGAAAATTGTTCAGTCGTTGTTAAGTTGATTTGAAAAGGGAAATAAATTTATATAATTTTAAAAAGAGCCCAAGGAAATGAAAATATCAAGCGACTATTTTTCTTTTAAGAAAAAAAAAAAAAAAAAAAGAAAGAAAAGAAATCTGATTTTCTTTTATGTTTTTTATGATTTTATTCCTTTATTTATATTCAATTTTTTTCTGTTCCCTTAATTCATATATATCTTACATTTCATTTTATTTTATTTTCATTTTGAACTAGAAGCGGCTACCAGCACGCCCGGCTAGAACGGGGGTGGAGTAGTTTGTTTACTTTGAAGAATTTATAATTGCTGAACATTTTAAGTATAATTTTAATGCTATTTCTGCTGTTATTTTAAATTTTAGATATATTCATAATCTTTCACAAAAAGCCAAAAAACTGATGATATTTAATGTCTATATATGTGTCGTTAATTATTTTATTTTCACAGTTTTCATCTGACACACATGCATACATATACACCAACTTGCCCTTTATATATTGCGTAAATTGTTATTTTTTGTTTTTCTTGTTTACTTGAAGATATTTGTCAAGTTAGGTTTCTTCGAAATAACATACATAGAAAACATTTCGGAACCTTTTAGAAGACTTGCTAACCAGTTGTGTTTCATTGTGCAACACGATATGATTAAGTATGTAGAAATGAATTAAAGATTCTAATTATCATTTTATATTTATTTCTATCATATCAAAAGGTTTGGTTGATGAAAAAAGGATAAATCGTATGCTTCAGATAAGCTTGTGTAATAGTTCACTAAAAACATTTACGTTTCCAAATTTCTTTGGAAAAGAAAAATATTATCTTAAAAAGAAAACATACAAACATATTACAGCTAATAATTTATTAATATACTAGCATATATATGCACCCCTCTGCGTGCAAGTATTTAAGTTTTAATGCAATAAATATGTATTAATTTAGAAAGCTAATGAAACGAAATAAGAATGCAGATAAAAAGTTTAAAACAGAGGGTATAATCGAAAATTAGAACAACTGAAACATACTCTTCCATCACTCTCGTCTTTCATTGTTATTTTTTTCTAATTAAGTATTTAGTAAGAAGTAGGAAGTAAGAATAAAAAAAAACGTTATGTTTTCTTTGTTATGGATTTCATTTAAGATTCATTGAAGAGATTTTGCTTAATTCATTAAAATAAAACCAAACAGTTAGAAATCAATAATACTAAGCACATTATTATTAAAATCACATTTTTAATATCAATATGCAAATTAGTCTTCCCATTCACACTGTAAACGCTATTCTGTTGTTATATAAATATAATTGCATGTTATTTCTATGTAGATATGGCCAACAGATAATTAATGTGAAAACAATTTTATTAATAACTGAGGTTTAAATAAAATAAAATTCATTGGGAATGTGATGTCAATAACTAAGGGAATTGTTACATGATTAGCGATATAGTTTCGGTTTACAGACAGAAAACACACAATCTCCATTATAATAAGATGTTATTAATTTTATTAAATACAGTACAGTTGTAATTCGTTTAAAAATTAATGAAATGTTAGAGTGTTTTGCGGTGGATGGTCTGAAATGATTAATAGTATATCAGTTTATTTCAATGGAGAATATTGATTGAATACGAGTAGGCTGCGTTGTGTTGCGGCTGTTGCATTTCACATAGCGCCAATATCTTTAAGAAATGTTGAATCACTTACCCACTTCTCAGTATAGGTAAATATAAGTAGCAGGGATCGTTAACCTTGGACGTAACAGGACAGAATATAAATCAAAGTAAAACTGTAAACTCGCGTGAGAGATTGTTCTAGTGTCACATCCTGCTCTTGAGAGGGGTGTGTGTCATTAAAGTATGGGGATGAAGCTGTATACCAAGATAGAAATGAACAATGAATGGAATGTTATTTTTTCGAACAAGGTGTGTCAGTAAAAGTGCTGAGTATTGAACCTGTATTTACAAGTAAGAAATGAACAATGAATGGAACGTTTGTATTTTTACAGATACCAAGTGTGTCATAAAAGTGTACCGAGTTTGGAGCATTATTTATAGATAGAAATTTTTTTCAGATTACAAGGTATGTCAAAAAAGCTACAAAGAACTCTCGGTACTTTTTGGTCACCCAGTTGTATATTATATACATATGAGTGTTGTGCGTATGTGGTGGTTTTGCGCGCCGCGTGTGTCGTCGTCGTGTGTGTGTGTGTGGTGTGCAGACATAAAGATTACTGTTTATCGGGTCGTTGGTGTGTTCAATGAATATAATTTACGCTCTTCTTTAAGGTTTGTAAAGTATGAACGCATCATGAAACCGGAAACAAGAAATGAGGTTTAAGAAATAAACTCCGATTGCTTCAAGATTTAATAAATATTTTCATTATTTCCTGAATTACTAGTTCCGCATTTGTTTTCATCCAGTCAAAGTGTATTTTGCAGCATTTTTTCTTTATATACAAGTTTTGTGTGAACTGTACAGACAATTCTTTGTCGACGAGTTTTTGCTTGATCCTTTCTAATTTTCGGGACATTCTTTTTTGGTGTCGGTGAACTGTGTTAACAGTCACAAAGCGTTTTTCCCCTCCCCTTCTCATAACTGTGTGGCCCCCTCCCACAAAAAAACACTACTGGCATCGTTCGTCCGAACTATACCATTCCTCAACCTCCCACTTTACCAATGTTATTACTCCCACTTCTAATTCCTTGCTACTACTCCGTTCTCTAAAAACGAGACACGAAACCATACACCGTTTCCTAACCTGATGATGGCAAACTGTATTGCCGAAAGGCCTCGTATCGAACATTTTGGTGGACTGTTCACAGTGTGTTCCACTACGACAGCAAAAAGTGGGCCGAAAATTAATAAGGTAACCAAAAACTCGTCCCCGACAAGAATTTCTGGTACAGTTTAACAAAACTTGTATTATATATATATTAGTGGTGGTGCATTGTGCATGTAATCTACATATCATAGTATTGCAATTCTTTAAATTACCAAAATAGGGGAATAGGTTTACATCTCAGATAACATTAACAGCCGGATATCACAATAAGCGTACGAAACGTCAGAATCTCAATTCGGACTTACTTCCGATGAGAGAATGTTGACAATTCAAATTACATTTGCCAATTGAAAGGGATATTGATTCCTGAAATATAACAACAACACATTTTTTTTTCATGCTTACTTCCACCGGCCTTTTGATTATAAGTACATTATTCTTTTTCAACACTAATTCTTATAGTTATTAACCACACACACACACACACACACACAACACATAATAATATATATATATATGGTTGTGTGTTGTGTGTGTGTGTGTGTTGTGTTTGAAATAAAGGAAAATTAATCCGACGAATTGATATATTGAAAAAACAAATGATGTTTACAAATTGCATGGGATCATCAGGAGTAGAATGTGCACCGTTTCGGGGCCTTCCTCTTCAACTGTTTTTTTTAAAAAAAAGCACATCGCCCCCCCTCATGATGTGTAGTCTGGGGTGGCTGAGCACTGTATGAATAGATCGTCTTTAACAAAAATTAAACGGGATGAAATGGACCGTCAGAAGAAGAATGCGCAAAATTATTATATAATATGTGATATATTATGATTATTATATATATATATATATATATATATAGTATATATATGAGCCTTGACGTTCGTAGTCTATATATGATACGATGGAGGGTAAGTCCAAAGGGCAACCTCTCGCGAAAAATGAGAAATCACAAAACGTCTATTGTTGATGTTTGTTTAGGTGGAGTTAAAATTTGAAATTTAATATTTTCTTACATAATCACCATTTCGGTCAATGGGTGTGTGTTGTTGCGTGCACGGCGAGTGGTTTGGTCATTTGTGGATGCATTATGTCATACCGATTGCTGCCATGTCTTGAGAACGTTAACCTCGTCGTGTAAATTCCTACACCATTGCAGCGTTTTGATATCTATGTATACTTACGTCAATTTGGCGATGATCTTAATCATTTAGTGCGTTTAAAATTAATACCTACGCAAAATTCTCAGTTGGCGATTGCCAAGGAGCCCCATCAGAACAAACCATGGATGAATATGGCAGTGAGGCGCTTAGCAAAGCGCAGGCACAGTGAACTTCGGGAGATCTTCATGAATAGAAAAAACATGTCAACACCATCCACAACGCTTAAAACTGCTGACACAAAATTATTACGGACTTATTCGCTAATTACTTATCGGACGGTCGATATGTTGTGACTAACTTGATATTCTATATTCTCGTTAAGACAACCAATTTTCATATATATTATATATATAATATATATTATAATATTATATATATTACCAACCCCTCCGCACGAGTAGGAGGTGACATGAGGTCAATTTAACAGGAGTTACCAAGTTTAACAATACATTTGTAAAGCAGATTTAGTTGGTTTATGACTATACATTCAATATATATATTATTACATTATATATATAATTTATATTATTATATATATAATATATTTATATATATAATTAAGATTTTTTGATAGATAGATTAAGGAGAGAAAATTTTTTAAAATATTTTTGAATTCTTTAAAAAAAGAAACCTAGAACCCTTATCTCTTAATCTTTTAAATTTTTTTCTCGTGTCATCTCTTCAGAGAATTCACTTGACATGTTGAAAGCACGAACAAATTGGATAATAACCGAACGAATCAAGGTTTGGATGAGGGATATTAAGAATAAACCCAAAAGCAAAAAAACTCACATACATATTTTATTTATTTATATAATATATATATATATATATATAATATAATATATATATAATAAAGTGATTGTGTGTGTTGCAAAAATTATGCATATAAATGTAACGTGTAATATACACACTAATATGTAACATTACACTCAAGCGCACACACCACACACACACACACACTCTTTTTTAAATGGTATAAAGCTAGTTTTCCTTCTCGAGAATTCTTGTCTAAACTGTCCCTTAATTGCGGACTATTTCAGAATTTGTTATTTCAAAAATAAATTGTTTTCTTATTTTGACATCATTTTTACTTTGGCGCACGCTTCATTTTTGAATTTTGACATCGGAGTTTCAAATTTTGTCTGTTAACATTTGGAAGGTATATGATTTACAAACACTCCACTTTTTTTTAGGATTTGACCAAGGTCAATTTTAAGCGATTCTTACCAGGTTTGGTTCAGAGTTTTTCTTTTCTCCTCGACCTTGTTGTCATCATAAAAGTTAATAAAGCCTATTCTAACCCTGATTATTTACTTTTAGTGGGAGAGAGAATAATTGGATGTATATATTTGCTAAGGGCAATAGCACTAAATGAGAAATGCAACCATAATTATCAAAGATTTGAAGGAGGGGGGCATTTGCCTTCCCCACTTGTATGGGCTGGGCACAGGGCTAGTTTTTAAAGTGGCCCCACCCACAAGCGAAGCTCATAGGTGGGAAAGAAACAAAAAATTGCAGTCAATCCTTTCGGTTTTTCCCTCAAGGGGTGCCACAGGCGCTGGACAATAAACCAGGCCCTTGCCCTAAGGGTTATTCCTTGGGAAAGCACCCTGGACGACGCTGTATTTAATCACCGGTCAGGGCGAAGCAAACTGGACCCAGCCGACGGTATGGCCGGAATTATCAATATTAAAGGAAGCTACCACCAAACTATTTTAATTTCAGTTATGGGTAAGCAGTTTGAATGGAACTGGGTTCTTTAACGTTGTTCTGGCAACCGTCAGGAGAGGAAAATTCTGCTTCACGTACCTTGTTAAACTTGCTTTAAATAAAGAACATTCTATCACATCCTTATGAATACATATTTTGACATTCAATTTTTCTTTCCCCATTCTGATATCTTCCTTGGTGTTCCTCTTTGATGACGATCATTTCTTCTTCTCTTCTTCTTCTGCTTCTCTTTCTTCTTCTTCCTTCTTCTTTTCTTCTTCTCATTATTATTATTATATATTTATTATTTTATTATTATATTTATCTTTATTTTTCATTTCGTTTTACTTTTCACTTTTCATTACTTGGTTTCTCTTCTTCTTCTTCGTCTTCTTCTTCTTCTTCTTCTTTTATTTTCTTCTTCTTCTTCTTCTCTTCTTCTTCTTTTCCAGAAGTCGATTTGCTTTAATATCTTCCTTAATGAATAACCAACTATGTCATACATTATTTTTCGAGAAAATTATCAAATCTCTTTTTGTCATTCTTCCTTTATTCAATTATTATTTTTTTTCTTTTTCAGGTCTTTATTTTTTGAACGCCTTGTCTCTTTTTGCATGATTTTGCCGCTCTCTTAATTTAATACGACTTTATTCGCTTCGATCGCACGTTTATTTACTGCTTATTTGCCCCCAACTCGATTTTATGTCTTCGATTTATTATGTATTTCTTCTTTTTCTCGATTGTCATATCCATTGATCGCCTTCTGTCGCACAAGAATGTTTCCTTCTTCTCAAATTTGGATCTTTAAAGAACGTTCCTCATATATATATATATTTTATATTATTATAATATAAGTAAAGAATAACAAAGACTTTAAAGATAGCTTTTATTATAAAGTGTCTAACTCTCCGACTCACTCTAAGTCCTTTGTTTATTTCTTACTTATATATTTGCCTGTTGACTCTAACGTTTTTTTAGAGCGCACATTGGCTCTCAACTGCGACTTTGTTTTTAATTAAAACTTTTGGTGTTCGTAAGGAAGGGATTTCTTCCTTTTGGGACCTTTTGGATTTATATTAATATATAATATATATAAAAATTATATTTATATAAAATATATATGGAATGAAAGTAAGGGCGAAATTTGTGAGATTATGGGTGCTATTAATGTAATAACCTAATTTATATTCAGGAATAACTTACTCGAGTTTCACCATAAGGGAGTCTTCAGCGGTAATATCCCACCCGATATTCATATTAAACAGGCATGCATTTAATTACAGCCGATTGCGCGCCGTGTATTTTTCATGTTATAAAATCATATATATATATATTGATTAAATTCGGTTGGATTAAACCCTGAAGATTCCTTATGGAACACGTAGGTTATTCCTGTGATATACCATTTAATTTAACTTTATATATATATTATAATATATATATAATATAATATATATATATAATTACTATTGATGATATTAGTGTTTATATTAATGAATAAGATTTGTCATCATCCACTTGGATTGATAACTTGTATTAATAAACGGCCCGTTCACTTCATGTGCACGCTAGACTTACTAATACACACCTTGTATTTCTGAAAAAAAAAAAAAAAAAAAACGTTCAATTTATTCTTCATTTCTATCTTGGTAAAAACAGCTTTAAACTGGGTACATTTTTGACACACCTTATATTCTGAAAAAAACAAATGAATGAGACGTTATTTTTTTAGAATACAATGTGTGTCAAAAAGTACAAAAAATCTCAATACTTTTTGGTACACATTGTATATTTTTTGGTGGGGGTAAGAATTAGTTCTAAATGTCCGAAAATATCGTTACAATAAACCAAACTATTCTAAGTTCAAATGGAACTGAATCATTATAGAAGTTTTAGGCTTTAAATCTCTCTCAATTTTGTGATATGCTACTTTACTTTAGTGTATTTGATTTGCTACTTAATTTTTGCTCTACTGGGTTTAATTTAATTTGGTGGGTTTTTTTTATCTATCATTATTGTTATTATCGCTTTGTTAATTCTCATTGCTTGTATCATCATTCTTGTTCTTACAATTATATAGACAATTACATTATCAGTAAGTAAATTCGACGGGATTTCCTAATGTTGGTGTCAGCCCGAAAGTCTATCTTCTTTTCATTAGTGCTAGACCAAGGAGATTGTTTTTGCGTTTGAGGAGAGGCACCACACCTACCATCAGCTCCTCTCTTTACCCCACCGATCTCAGAGCTACTCATATGTGGAGTTGCCGAGGGCCAGTATCGAACCAGGATCTTTGTAAATCCTAGGCAACGTGTTCCACCTGGAAGCAATGTGTGAGCTGTTAGTGTGTGTGAAAGTGTTGTTGTGTATGTGTGTGTGTAGTGTGCTGTGTGTGTAA
>CM042138.1:17458326-17470826 GCA_023376005.1 Doryteuthis pealeii | reverse complement strand
AGTTCTCGGTGTGTGTATGTGTGTGTGTGTGGTGTGAGAGAGAGAGAGAGAGAGAGAGAGAGAGAGAGAGAGAGATTATAGAGAGAGATACAGAGTTTAGAGACTTACTTGGCTGGAGATCTCACTTTCTTCTTGTTATCTTGTCTGGCTGTTTCCTCTTCTTCTATCGTCGCCATGTGGTCTTCTAGTGGGGTTCTCCTAACTGCTTCTTCTTATTCTTAACTAAGGGATTATTTTGGGGTAATTTTAGTCATTGAGATTAATTAAATTCACAAGAAATCTTAATCAAGCCTTTATTTGGCCCATGTTCGTCCGCCCCAGCAAAGAGAGGCACATCCTCCCTGCTCAAAAGTCATGTTGTATCTAAAATCTTAATCTAGTCACGTGTTTCTCGTGACGTATTCTACAGGGATCAGGAGGGGGGACATAACCGTCCTGGTAGTTTCCAACTCCCTGATCTCAAAGCCAACAGCCCCTTATTCAGATACAGGGTTTGTCAACAATTAATGACACCATGAATTGTAACAATAACGTTTGATTCTTGTTTACTAACGGTTGAATGGTCCAGATCACTCTCAAATATCAAAGAAAGGACTCTTCTCACTGTTTGAAATCAATCAGATTGACTAAAATATCTACCCTTTTAAAGAAGATCTAGCGCCATTTCATACGAGCAAAGTAGCAAAGACCTGCAAGAAATCACAAGGAATAAAGTCACAGCCATCCGTAGCCCAAAGTCCTAACATGAATCGATCGAACAAGTTTTGGGGGACCTTGACCAAAATCTCGTCAGTAGCAACCCTTAAAGAAACATTGTTAAAGGAGTGACAAAATTAGGGATCAGACAATTGTTGATAACTTGATCAAATCCATGAAAACTCGAACACAAGCATGGAACTAGGAAATGGATGACCTCTTCCAAATATGTTTATTCATGTTGAGTTGGTATTACGTAATTAAATTTTGAAATTGGATGTAACTTATTTGTCCTGGCTAAAAGTTTTCATTGGCTTCTGTAGATGGTTGGTTGGTTGGATTTCACGGCATGTCAAACTTATTGTCGGGTTATTTTATGCCAAAATGTTTTGTTTTATTCATTCTTCCTGGGTACTCATTTTTTAAACTCAATTAAAAAAAACGTTCTGGTGGTTAGTTCCAACGCCCTGATCTCAAGCCAACAGCCCCTTATTCACGATACAGGGTTTGTCAAACAATTAATGACACCATGAATTGTACAATAACGTGTGATTCTTGTTCACTAACGGTTGAATGGTCCAGATCACTATTAAATATTAAAGAAAGGACTCTTCTCACTATTTGAAATCAATCAGATTGATTAAAATGTCTACCCTTTTCAAGAAGATCTAGCACCATCTGACAATAAGGATACAACAGCCTGGACGTTGTGTTTATATTAGATGATTTATGAGCAGCCATAGATTATGAACGTACCTGTAGTTAGAATTTTCAATAGGGTCCGTACACTTAAAATAACGGGCTTCCATGTAACGGTTAGGGACCTTTTACTTGACCCTTTGAAGACGCGCGATTGGATGCGTGGGAATAGATTTTAGTTTAGCGAACCGGCACCCAATCAAGAAGGATGTCTCTTAGGGGTCGCAACTCATCCTCGGCTGTATCAAATGGGCAGGGTTGGAAATAAAAGCTTGATCAAGAAACAAACAAGTCTTGTTGTGTTAATCAAATGGTAAAACAAGCTATGTCCAGCCCTGCTCGAAGAAGAATCAACGAAGAAAACCAACCCTCAACAGGAGCCAACTTGACGGTGGAAAATGGCGGCCGAGGTAGAACCAACAAGCAGAATAAGTGTAATAAGTAAGAAAGATCATCATACCATCTAATATATCTAACTATCTGTCTCTCTCCTCCATTATATAACCGAGTATGTTAGAAGGATATGAGTATATAACATATATGAGTATATAACATTTATATCTCTGAATGTTTGAGATGAAGCTTGAAGATTAGTATTATCTGCGTTATTCGGACTATTGTCCCCATCTTCATTGTTATTTGTACAACGTTTCGGCCGATATACCCTCCGGCCTTCTTCAGGTATTTCTTGTCGGACTCGGGAACTTTCTCGGGCTCGGGAACCTTCTCGGACTCGGGAACCTTCTTTTCGAACTCGGGAACTTTCTTGTCGTATTCGGGAGCCATCACGGAACTTTGAACCTAACCCTTTATTTATTCCACGGGGGTATCCTGTTCTCATTCCGCTAACCATATCTGGGGTAGGAGTTGTGTTAATTAATTGTTTTTTTAACTGCTTTCATTCAGGATCGAACTCGGGTACCAGAGATAACTGTCACTTAGAACTGTTACAACCCAACTGCCTAATCCACTCGGCCATGTGTCCAATTAGACACATGGCCGAGTGGATTAGGCAGTTTGTTTTTGAATTTGAAGTAATTTTGTTCTTATAAAGTAGCAAAGACCTGCAAGAAATGGCAAGGAATAAAGTCACAGCCATCCGTAGCCCAAAGTCCTAACATGAATCAATCGAACAAGTTTTGGGGCACCTTGACCAAAGTCTTCGACTGTGTGTAACCAAAATCTCGTCAGTAGCAACCCTTAAAGGAACATTGTTAAATGAGTGGCAAAATAGGGATCAGACAATTGTTGATAACTTGATCAAATCCATGAAAACTCGAACACAAGCATGGAACTAACAATAGGCTACAGTCCCAGAGGCGAAAAGTGCTTTACTTTTTAAAAATCCGTCGGATGTAAAAGATGTCTCGATAATTTTGACGTAATGATTAAGGTAAAATCACAAAAAGAGTAGACTTACATTTCGCTCATAGGTTTCTTGGTTTCATAATTAATTAATTAAGTTCTAAATGAGTAAAATACGTAAAAAACTACTTAGTTCCAAAATAAAAATTAGCCAATAAGATTAGTGATTTTATTTTAATTTCTATTAAAATTTTCTAATAAATTTGAATTACACAGGCAAGTTTTGAAATATTTTGATTTTTCAAAATTATTTAAGTAGATAGATTTTGAGTAGCTGGTATCTTAAAGTTAAACTTTTTTATTTATTTATTTTTTTTTAGTCTAAAAACAAATTGTTCGCAGATCATTTTTTGCAATTAAAGCTTGTCAACCTTCCAGATTTTTCTATTTATCGACATATTCTACAAATTGTGAGATTTTATACGTTTTCGAAGGGAAAACACTTTTAGATTTGACTTTTAGTAAAATGATTTTAGCTTCGTCTGCTTGTTTCGTAACCCCAGTTATGATTAGGTGATTATAAAATAACAGATAAAATCTGTAATTTCATTGGCTAATGTTTATTTCTGAGATTAGTATTTTTTACGTATTTTACTCATTTAGAACTTAATTAATTATTTGTGAAACCATGAAACCTATGTGCGAAAAGTAATTATATTCTTTTTGAGATTGTATCTTAATCGTTATGTAAAAATTATTGAGTCATCTTTTACATCCAACTGGACTGAACGAAAATCGCTTTGTGATTGGGGCCTACAAATGGATGACCTATTCCAAATATGTTTATTTATGTTCAGTTGGTATTATGTAATTGAATTTTGAAATTGGATGTAGCTTATTTGTCCTGGCTAAAAGTTTCATTGACTTCTGTAGATGGTTGGTTGGTTGGATTTTACGGCATGTCAAAAATGTCGGGTTATTTTATGCCAAATATGTTTTGTCTTATTCATTCTTCCTGGGTACTCATCTTTTAAACTCAATTTTTTAAAAAAATGTTGAAACTCATCAGAGTGGAACTGGGAGTAATAGTGGTGAAGAGGTACTACACATTCCCCAGAGCTCCAAACAGGAACTCCACCGTCAGAGAGTTTGACGACATACCCAGGACACTAAGACCCTCATCCACCACCTTTCAACAACTATATGTTTAAAAAAAAGGTTGGCGCTTTCCATAAGGGCAATAGGGTTGGGACTATCATATAGGAGATAGGGCTTCACGTGAGCAGCCTATTGATTGGAGTGGGTCTTTCAGACCGACGTTCTAGCCTAAGTAAGAGCCAAAGTGGTGCGTTGTAAGTCATGGACTTAGTTAGTTACGTTATATTCTCAATGTTCATTAAATAATCATTATCTAATCTTAATTGGCATCTTATTTATCAACACTGTTTCTATAAATGTCCAACTGCTAAAATGAATATTCATTCATGAATTATAAATGTATTGAGCACTAAAATACTATTGTAGAACACCAATTTACTATTTTGTTAGCGTGGACCAAATAAGAATCGGTGCTATTCGCAGAATTCCGTCCTGGTCCCCTGCCTTAAAAACGCTAGGCGGTTATTGCTGAAAAAAACGTAAATGCGATATTTTTCTCCCTCCATTAAGTTAATGTAAATATTTTAACCCTCCTTCTCTTTAATTCATTTGGTGGGGGGTGGGGGCTAATTATTTACATTTACTTGTCGATAAAAATATGGCTTACTTTTAACGCCTTCAAACCACTAAAAAAATGATTTGTCGATAAAAACGCCTTCAATCAATTCAGTTTCATCCTTGTGCATCATGGGTCGGCACCCATGTTCAACAGGTAGCCCCCCCCCCGGGGGGAAGGACTTACCCATTTGCAGAGGTGCAATTGGAGTATTCTTAAGTCCCAGCCGACAGGGCTGAAATGATATAGTGTATCAACATGTTCCCAGTTAGCAGAGCTGCAGGCAAATGAAATAAAATGTATCTACTTCTGCAAAACTACTCCGGTAATCGTGTGGGGAATATAAATCTCATTATTCATACTGCAATTAGTATCGAAAATGATCAACTCGCAAAACATTTTACGTCCCCAACATAAGGGGGGTCAAAATTAAGTGACCTGAAAAAAAATGAGAAAGTTCTGAAATAAAATATATAATGCATTATAATGATCATTCATTGATACATAAACACTGAAAATTTCATTAAAATCCGATAATTTCCTGATTTTTGGTAAATTATTTTCTGTAGCGGGGGCTAAAGTCATTTTGTCAAAAACGCATTTTAGGCTTCGTTTGCCAGTCCCTAGTGTATCAAAATGTTCCCAGTTAGCAGAGCTGCAGGCAAATGAAATAAAAATGTATCTACTTCTGCAAAACTACTCCGGTAATCGTGTGCGGAATATAAACGGAAATAGCCGGAAAACTACGACGATTCAGAACGGAAATTAGCCGATCAACCGAAGTTGCCAAACGTTGCACGACGGGAAGATGGTGCTCACTATCAAATACAAGAGAGGCAAATGTGTGCATTATTTATATAGTTTATCTTCTGATTCGTCAATAACAAAACAAACATTGGATACTAGGGACCCATTAGTTATCAGAAAGTACACAAAATATTCAATGTTTGAATCCACTGTATTGTTTCAAATGTCAGGTATGACACATATAAACTTTAAAATATTGTTTCATTTAAGCAAATAAAATTCTGAAAGCAAATATCTCAAGTTTACGATTCATCAAATTATTTATTGTTCTATTTTCTTTCTTTTTCAATTTTGGTTTTCACTTTTTCCATCCTACATCTTTTGTTTCTTTCTTCTTTTATTTCTTTTTTCTATCTTTCGTTCTTTTTCTCTTTCTTTGTCTTTATCCATACGACATTTTTCCTTTCCTTCTTTTTTCTGTCTTTCTTTCTTTTTCTTATCTTTCTTTTTTCTTTTCATACTACATTTTTCATTTGTTTCTTCTTTCTATCTTTCTTTCTTTCTCTCTTTCTTTCTTTTTTTTCCGTACTATATTTTTCAGTTGTTTCTTTTTTTCTATCTTTCTTCCGTTTTTTCTTTCTTTGTATTTTTCCCTAATTCCCTAATTTTTTATATCTTTCTTTCTTTCTCTCTTTCTTTGTCTTTTTCCATAATACATTTTTCATTTGTATCTTTTTTCTATCTATCTTTTTCTTCTCTTTCTTTGTATTTTTCCATACTATATTTTTCATTTCCTTCTTCCGAAATAGACATACGGATGTGGAGGCTGGAAGGAGGAGAATTGATGGGAAAGGTGCTATAGGCATTTTAAAATGTATGTACTGCATTGGAAATTAATTTTGTTTGAGGATGGTTCGTATTGTTTTATGTATAAAGCTTCTAGTATAAACAAAAACTCCAAATACTAGAAGCTTTTGTACGTAAAACAATACAAACCATCTTAAACAAAATTAATTTCCAATGCAGTACACATATATATATATATATGTATGTATAGATAGATGGAGGCTCGCCTGTCAGATAAAGTAAATTGTTACCAAGGGTGCATGATGATCCCATAATGCCAAGAAAGAAAGAAAAAAAGAAAACCGCCCTGTCGGCTGGGGCGTTAGAATGCACCAACTGCACCTCTGCAGAGGGGTAAGACTCCCCCAATGGGACCACCTGTTGGCCGTGGGTGGCAACCCGTGATGCTTAAGGATAGAGCCCAGGTGGATGAGCAGTTCATGACATGCAGTACTCCACTTTGGCCCTATCTTGGGCTAGACGGGCGGTCGGAGAGGCCCCCTCCGATCAATCGGCTGGTCACGTCAAGCCCTAGCACCTATATGATTTTCCCAACCCTATTGCCCTTATGGCAAGCGAAAACCCCTTTTTATCATATGGGTGCTAGAAGGCGGTGGCTGCGGGTCTACATGTCCTGGGAATGACGTTAAACTCTATCTGATGGTGAGGTTCCAGTTTTGGAGGTTTGGGGAATGTGGAGCACCCCTTCATAACCATTGCTCTCTGGTCCACTCTGACCCAGAGTGGTAGTACCTGTTAGGGTCCCATCTATGGGTTAAATAGAAAAATGTATTTATAAAAAAATTGTATTATCCATTAAGAATTGATTTATTTCAAAACTTTGTCGGCATTAAATGACCCACCGAGGTTGATATGCCGTAAAACAAAACAAACCAAACCAAACCTAAATCGAACTTAACAGACCTAAAATCCACCATCGTATGTCACCCCGCTGAAAGAAAAAGAAAATACCAAAAATCAGGGAATAGACATACTAAGTAACCTATTCAAATCTATATAATCTTGTGCATGGATTAAGGATATCATATTTCTGAGCCGCTTTGTAAATCTGTGATTTCTTATTTGACTATTATAATCGATATTCATAAATTTTCCCAAACCCTCAACATCCAGGACTGAATTAGATAAAGAAAGCAAAGTAAACGTTCCATCAAATAAGGGAAAAATAAACCTCCCTGCTGTTACAATATGACATCATTAGGCGCGTTATTAAAGAGTTTCCGACCTTATCTGTCCACGGTTTTTTTCTTAAAGGGCGTTTTGTCAAGGGAAAGAAGAGCGCCTGGATTTCTAGACAAAATGTCTACCCTGTGATCTTGAAGAATAAATAAATAGGAAACTGATCACTCAAGTATCGCTAAATGAGAGAATTTTTGTATTACTTTTTTTTGGGGGGGGAGTCTTTTGGGGTTCGCTTTTTTGTGTGTGTGCATGTTTTTTTTATTTTTATTTTTATTTATTTTATTTTTTGGGGGGGAGGGGGGAGAGACCGTGTGTCCAGCGTTGAGTCACATCAGTTTTTTAATACGTGGACAACACCGATTTCGATATACACGTCTTCCTGAATTCTATAATAGCAAGGTGTGGTAGTAAGCAAACAAACACGGTCGGACTTGCAGAAGCTTTATTCTACATAGAATACAGTGGTAGATTTTTGACCAGTTTATATAGTTATTAGAAAGGTAGGGGAGGTAACTCAGTTACCTATTACACAAGGTATTGATCACAACTGTTTTAAGAAACGGGGTTACAAATGCAGAGAACCGTGCAAGAAATGATAACATTTTTTGTGGGGTGGGGAGACACCGTGTGTCCAGCGTTGAGTTGTTTTAATACGTGGACAACACCGATTTCGATATAAACGTACATCCATATTTCTACAATAGCAAGGTATTGTTCACAGCTGTTTTTATAAAATGGGGTTACAAATGCTGAGAACCGTGCAAGAAATGGTAACAGTTTTTTTTTGTGGGGAGACACCGTGTGTCCAGCGTTGAGTTACATCAGTGTTTTAATACGTGGACAACACCGATTTCGATATAAACGTACACCCTGAATTCTCTAATAGCAAGGTATTGCTCACAATTGTTTTTATCAAATAGGGTTACAAATGCAGAGAACCGTGCAAGAAATGATAACTTTTTGGGGGATGGGGAGACACCGTGTGTCCAGCATTGAGTCACATCAGTGTTTGATACGTGGACAACGTCGGTTTCAATATACATGTACATCCTGAATTCTATAATAGCAAGGTATTGTTCACAGCTGTTTTTAAGAAATGGAGGTACAAATGCAAAGAACCGTGCAAGAAATGATAACATTTTTTGGTGGGGAGACACCGTGTGTCCAGCGTTGAGTCATATCAGTGTTTAGATACGTGGACAACACCGATTTCGATATACACGTACATCCTGAATTCTATAATAGCAAGGTATTGTTCACAACGATTTTTTTAAGAAGAATAGGTAGAAATACAGAGAACTGCACAAGAGAGGTTATCATTAGAATCGCATTTTACGTATAAATAGCATTAGATTGCGGAAACTACCGAAATGGCCTATCCCTAACACTGACCCTAAAACTAACCCTAAAACTAAGCCTAACCCTAATACTAGTGTCTCAAAGGTTTCAGGTATTTCCGTGAAATGTTATGCTTTTCATACATAATTTAATGATATTAACTCTAGTGAATAATTCTGCATTAGTAGCGAAGTGGGCATAGGCTCCATAAAATTTGTGACAGCTTACATACTAGCCGCCCTAACAGATATTTTTAAAAATGCTAGAATTATTTTTGCTATTAATCTAATACTTCGAACAGTGACACACACTTACTCACACACTTATGTATATATGTATGTATGTGTGTGTGTCTGTATGTATGTGTATGTGTGTGTGTGTGTGTGTGTTCACCAATCCCCTCGCTCGAGTAGGATGTGACACAATGTCAACTTCATAAGCGGAGTGTAACAGGTTTGAATTCAGAGTTTTCCTTCAAGAACGGTTAACTAACGAAAGTTAAGAGGCCCACTCTGCCATACTTTCTTCTTCTTCTTCTTCTTCTTCTTTTTCTTCTTCTTCTTCTTCTTCTTCTTCTTCTTCTTCTTCTTTTTCTTTTTTTTCTTCTTCTTCTTCTTCTTCTTCTTCTTTTTCTTCTTCTTTTTCTTCTTCTTTTTCTTTTTCTTCTTTTTCTTTTTCTTTTTCTTCTTCTTTCTTCTTCTTCTTTTTCTTTTTCTTCTTCTTTCTTCTTCTTCTTCTTCTTCTTCTTCTTCTTCTTCTTCTTCTTCTTCTTCTGTCGAATATCCCAATATTAAATTTAACCCTAACCCTAATACTAAATGAAGAATTAAATCTCAAAATATCAAGGAATTATAAGTTCTTCTTCTTCTTCTTCTTCTTCTTCTTCTTCTTCTTCTTCTTCTTCTTCTTCTTCTTCTTGCGCGTATCCCAATACTAAATTTAATCCTAACCCTAACCCTAACCCTACCCCAACCCTAGTACGAAATGGACACGGTGAGACAAGTCCAAATCCTGGAAGAGGTTGTTTTCATTTTACATAGCGCTAATAACACTGAGAAAGGTACAACTCTAACTATTCTCCCTCCAGTTATGATGTTTATCTTCTTTTCCAAAGGTCACGATAAAACACAGGGTCATATATGGGGCATGCAGCGAATGTTTAACACATTTTTCAGTAACTATTGATCACCGAGACTAACTTGCTAACCATTGTACATCGACGGGAAAACTTAAGGGGATTCTGAAATTATTATTGTGCACACAAATGTGTTTGAAAAATATATTCATATATTCTAGTTCTCTCTCTCTCTCTGTCTCTCTGTCTCTCTGTCTCTCTCTGTCTCTCTGTCTCTCTCTCTCTCTCTCTCTCTCTCTATATATATATATATATATATATATATATATATATAAATTAATTTCTTGCACAATTCCCAGTGGATCTCCTTTACCAACAAGTTGTGCCTATTCCTGTACTCCCTTTCTAATAAACGATCTATTTCACAAATGTGTAGGATAAAACACACATTGCATATATCTTATCTCCTTCTCTCTTCTCTCTTCTCTCTCTCTCTCTCTCTCTCTCTCTCTCTCTCTTCTCTTCTCTCTCTCACTGTCTCTCCTCTTTCTCTCTCTCTCTCTCGCTCTCTCTCTCTCTCTATATATATATATATATATATATATATTAGAGAGAGAGAGAGAGAGAGAGAAAGAGAGAGGGAGAGGAGAGAGAGAGAGAGAGATTAATTTATTGCTCAATTCCCAGTGGATCACCTTTCCCACCCAGTCGTAATCAATCTTATCCTCTCTTTGTACTAAACAATCCATCCATCTCTCTCTCTCTCTCTCTCTCTCTCTCTCTCTCTCTCTCTCTCTCAACACAAACACGCACAGCCGCACACGTACGGAAATATAAATTGATTTATTAATGTATAAAAATTGATTTTCAAAAATTCTATTTCAAATTTTCATATTGTCCAATCATTATTTCTAATCCCGAGTGGGTCGATATTTCCGGTTGGTTTGTCCGATCATTGTTGTCTTTAAATATTTTGTTCGGTCAACAAAAGGCGACACACAGACGACTTCAGCACACACACCCCATAAATATGTATGGAACACCATCTCAAACATATAAGGCCAATAACATTTTTGTTTCAGATAAAACATTATATTATACCACGTTGACAGAAGGTAATTAACAACACACGCAAGCAAGGACGCAATAAATGCTTAAATTATCCACCCTTAGCAGTCCTATCAGTGTAGGTAGCCGTTGGCTCCCCTGGAGAGCTCATCCGACCTTTTTACATCTATTGTCTTTGATGAGGCTGGGTGTCCACACACCAGGCCCCGACACTAACTTTTTTCATGACCGTCCCGAACAAAAAATTATCAACCGTCCCGAAATCAAAATATTTTTGTTTAATTCATTAGCATCATCTATACTTGTCAGTCATCAGTAGCATAATAACATGTAATAAAACATTAAGAAAAGCTGAAGCAGTGATAATTCTGGATATTTGGACAAAAAATCCATTTCCTAGTGACTAGGAAATGGATTTTTTGTCCAAATATAAATTATTTTATTCAAATCTGCTAGCATTTAATACAAATTATTATAACTAATTTTGACACCTCCCAAAATGCATTCTGGTAAAAGAAGAAACCTTGTTGCAAATCTGTCCAATAAAAACGTAAATAAATAGACCACAATTGATACTTTTTTTTGTTTGGGTCTAGATTTGTATCAAAATATGTCCAGAAAGGTTTTGTGACTCAAATTGCTACATTTATTGAAAAATAATCCCTAAATGGCTAGAAAACACTCGAGGACTTCAAAATGTACAAATATAGCCACAAAATTGTCCCCAACCGCCATAAATAGATGGAAAATTGTCAAGAGTAGCAATCTCTGGACAGTCAATATGAGAATGTAGTACTAACTTTTAGGAAACAAATTTACCGTCCCCGGCAAACTGTCCCGGACGACGTATTGATCGTCCTGGATGTAATTTTTATCGTCCCCGGGACGACAGGTCGGCATTAATGTCGAGCCCTGCCACACCCCCAACTCACCAGACAAGTCAAGGCATGCATTGTGAGGGTGTCAGTTTAGTCGCCGACAACTCGACCATGTAGCAAGTAAAAAAGAAGATATGTCCTATCCTGAACTGGCTATATGTATTCCTGAATGTTGACCGTCGAAACAAAAGGACGGAGAAAAAAAAAACTATTTTATGAAACAGAAGTAGACAAATTTAAAGTTTATTATTATTATTATTATTATTATTATTATTAGCAAATATATGCACCCTCTGGGTGCAAGTATTTTAGTTAAATTTTGTAATAAAATATCATATTAAATTAGAAAGGCTAATGAAACTGAATAAGAATGTAGATAAAAAGATTTTGAACAGAGGGGGTATGATTGAAAAATAGAACAACTTTGAAACTAACTCTTCCATCATTTTCCGTTACTCCCGTTTTTCATTGGTCAATTTTCCTAATTAAACTGTTTAGTTAAAATAGGAAGTAAAGAATAATATTACAGTTATTTCTTCTTGTTAACAGATTTCTTTTAAGATTTATTGAAAAGATTTTTGCTCATATTCAATAAGATAAAACCAAACAATTAGAAATCAATAATACTAAGCATATATTTATTAAAATCAATTGTTTAAGATCAATATGCAAATTAGCCTTCCCGTTCATACTATAAACCTCTATTTTGTTGTATATATAAATACAATTGCATGTTAGTAGTATGTAGATATGGTCAACAGTGTAAGTAATGTAATTTTATTAATAATTGAGGTTTAAATTAAAATAAAATCATGGAGAATATTATGTAAATAACGAAAGGAATTGTGACTTGTATAGTAATATAGTTTCGGTTACAGACAGACAAACCCACAATCTCCAGTATAATAATAAGATTATTATTATTATTATC
>CM042138.1:17435826-17453326 GCA_023376005.1 Doryteuthis pealeii | reverse complement strand
CTCATCTCTATTACCACAAAGTCTACATTTATTATTTTGTTGGGTCTTATCAATTTTCGCTTTGATATAGTTTGTCCTTATGGCATTATTTTGTGCAGCAATTATTATTATTATTATTATTATTATTATTATTATTATTGTCATTGTTGTTGTTGTTGTTGTTGTTTCATAGTCAATTAGTTATTTATTTAAATGCATTTATTCATTTTATTTCTATTTTTATTTATTCTTATTTTTATTTATTTGTTTATTCATTTATGCATTTGTTTTTGCATTTTTTTAAATTCAAATTGTTTCATTCTATGTCTACACTATCCTAAATTCATACACACACACAAACACAAACACGCAAATGCGCATATATATATATATATATATATATATATATATATATATATATATATATATATATAATTTGTTCTATATATACATTATTCATGTATGTACTTTTAAGGTTTTCTGCTCAGATCTCATTTAAAGTTGAGAACATCCTAACCAAGAAAAATACACTTCGTTTTTCTTAATTGCATCTATTAATACAAATATATCTAATTTATTTTTCTCCACACATTGCTAATCACACAGTGTAAGAGCTCTCCCTAAACTTTCGCTCGTTGGAACACTTATAAATAATTTATCTCTATTTAATTATCTGTAAATTGATTATCAAGACGAGATAGACTGTCCTCATCATTATCTGCTACTATTCAATTTCTATTTGTCTTTTCTAAGTGCTATTTTCTTAATTATTTGGTTATACGTATTCTTTTAAATGAATGTTGGTATTTTTTTAAATTGAAACTGGTGTTAAATTAGTGTTCATGAAACATCACTAATTCCATTTTCAGAAGAAAAACAACAACAACAGTGTTAGTTAAACAGTCCTAACCTGGGTGGGATCAAAGATTAGGTACCCAAAATGTATCCCAAATAGGCAGGTCCCTTAAGAAAAAAAAAGGGCTTTTGTATTAAGTACTTGGTAACTATTGCCTAAGCATAACATTTATTAAGACGTAGATTTAATTCTATTAGTAATGGAGATTCGCTTCCGGTTTTTGTCTGTAACAAAAATTACATCACTGCTTACGTCACATTACCCAAAATCGTCATATCATAGGAGAAATACACTCAAAATTTGAACATGCAACATCAGACAGTCCTCATTGGTTTTTTTTTAAACAAGTTTTTTATAAAAATACATGACTGGTATTATATATCTATATATAGTTTGTTTTATTTTAATACATATTTAAAGTTTACATTTCAAATTGTTTTATTGTTTAATCCTTTAATGAATTTGATGATTTTACTTCGGGTACAAACTCGCTGACATTGAATTTTTTACACCCACCCCTCAGGCAATATGTTTCAAAAATCTATTTTTACGTCGTCCGGACGGTGTTTTTTATTTTGTACTATTGTACTAAAATAATTTATTTATATATCTCGATAATAAATTAAAATAATTCACAATAAATGATTTCAATTTTTTGTAAATGCATGTCATGCTGATATTTTTCTAGTAACTTTAAATTTTAACTTAATTAATCAAGTCATTTTAAAATTTAATAAAGATAGACAACTCATTCAACTGTACAGGGGGTCAGTGTTTAGGTATCGGACATGTAAGCCAAAATTTATTGGTCTCTGGTTTATATATATATATATATATATATATATATATATATATATATATATATATATATATATAACACAGAGAAATGGGTTATATATATATATATATATATATATATATATATATATATATATATATATAACCCAGAGAAAGGTTTTAAGAGAAAGATATTTGTCTGGAGAAAGATGGCATCGCTCTCATCGAGAGGAGACCTTTAACAATAAACAACAATAGAAGCTATGTTGCTGCAACACGTCACTAACCGCACAGATTTGAAATTGGGTTTTGGTAAATATATGCAATATATACGTTAAGTATGTTTATTTTCCTATCAAATATCTTAATAATATTCTTTTTTTCTTCTTCTTCTAGGACAGCGGGTTTGAGTTTCATTTTTATTTTTTTATTTAAACAATACGGAAATCCGTTTGCCACCTTTCACTAAAAACGTCATATTTTGGGTACCCCTTTTTTTTTTTGGGGGGGGGGGTATTACATCTCTGTAGAAATACAATAAAAGTATTAAATACTTTTGTTTGTTGATTTTATTTCAAAAGGCTTCGTTTGATTTTTTTAATAGTCAGGTTTCCATTCTATGAGTATATTACACACTTTTTTTTTTATTAAACTTAAATAAAATACTTAAGGCATAACTCATATAGACAATAATCGAATCCTTGTTGTAATGAGTAATTGATAGTTACCTCTCATACTTTATGATTACTTCCGCTTTGGAGAACCCCCTAGGGAATATTAGACAATATATATATTTACCAACCCCTCCGCACGAGCAGGATGTGACACAAGGTCAATTTCTTAAGCGGAGTTCAAGAGGTTTGAATTCAGAGTTTTCCTTCTCCTAGACCGGTTACCGAACCAAGGTTAAAGAGCCTAGTCTGTCCTACTATTTATCCATAGCTGGAGTGAGCGAGAGAGAGAGTAGGATTCATACCTTTCCCAAGGGTATTAGCGCTAAGTGAAATGCAATTACCACATCCAGGATTTGAACTCGGAACGACGAGTCCATTTCCCATGACTTTAACGTGTACACCACGCGCTTCCGACCTCTGGTCTTCGAATATGAATTCTGACAGTAATCTATTTCATCTTCGGTTTTTTTTTATTAAATCTTAATCGAAATATTTTCTTTCACTAGGAATAAAGGACTTAAATAGTAGACTATATAGACTATTAATAAGTGTACCTTTTATTCTAAGTGGAATAAAGCTTTCCAAACTTTATCGGTGTTATCGTTTGTCCTTACACCAGTCTACTGCTGTATATTCCTAGTAATCGATTAATCATTTTGGTAAACTTATTTTTCTAGATAATTCTATTATTTCATTTACGCGAGTCTAGCTAGATATTTGGAAAGATTAAACAGGATTAATCTAGAGGATTAGAAACGATAAGTAATCTCTCGGTTAAGAGACGTTTTAAACAAATTATAGGAAAGCACTGGTTTCCGCTAGATCACCGAAGAACTGATTTTTAAAATAGAGGAGTTACTTTACAATCACTTTGTATTTAACGGATAACCGGGAAATAATTTATATCTTTTTCAATTGCTATTAGTCCGAAAGGGAACATGATAGAATGACGAGAGTTCGATCTCGTTTAATCAGATGTCGAAGTGCAGTACGTTACCCACTACGCCACGGCTACTCCCATCATATTTTGTAGATAATAATAGTTATGTATGCATCATATTATAACTGGGAATCGGCGTATCTCTGAAACTACGTCACTGCTTACATGACAGTACCCTCACGAATTACGTAAGTTTATCAATGAGCATTTAAGCTATAGTCAGAATCATTCATCCATAGAATAAAATCGTATTTATTAACGATGTTTCTATGAAAATCTGAGTTGAATTTGACTGAAAATAGCTCATGTTTTTGGTGCATTTAAATCTCACATATATATCTAGCTAGACTCACGTAAATGAAATAATAGAATTATCTAGAAAAATAAGTTATTAAATCTTACATATATCACTAAGAAATAAAGGTTGCATAATATATGGTGTGGTTAATTTTCATACTGGTTTTATCAAAACCGGGTTTAGTAAATGATTACTTGATGCTATTGATCTCAAATATTATTGTTTTATTCTCCAATGTATTATAATTAGTCCTATGAATGATTTTATATAGAACCCAATTAAAATATAGTTAAATAAGTGTAATTTTTATATGCGTTCTTGTTTAATTTCGTTAGTGTTTCTAACATAATATATTTCATTACATTAAAACTTAAATACTTATCCACGGAGGGCGCATATTATTGCTAGTTATATTAAGGTTCTGTTGAATTCGGAACATTTTGAAATGTTTTTTGCCAACACGATCAATAATGAATCATAGTGTAAGTATTTTTTCTTTTTATTACATAAAAAGCTAAAAATTTAATTTAAGTCCTTTATTCCTAGTGAAAGAAAATATTTCGATTAAGATTTAATAAAAAAAAAAACGAAGATGAAATAGATTACTGTCAGAATTCATATTCGAAGACCAAATCAACGTAAGAACCATTCCCCTTGGTCATATCGAGTCTTAATCTTTGTTTGTTTTTTATGTTGTTATTTTGTTTTACTTTTTGTGTTGGTTTGCTTGCATTCGTTTTAGAAATGTTTAAGGCAATATCGGCTTACGATAGCCAATATATACGCATGCACTCATGCATGCAAGGACAATTCTATTTTTGAAAGACTTTATTAAACTTTCAAAAAGTTTAACATTGAATATCAGTTACAATGAGATTGTGTGTGAGAAGTTGAGGAGTTAAAACTCTCCAATTTCCATCAGCTAGAATGACTGTGTGCCTATGTTTTAAAAATGAGTGAACGGACATTTTGTGAATGTTTTTTTTTATTTTATGAGAAGATGTGAATATAATCATGCGAGTTAATCGCAGAAATGACCACGTTATTTTTTATTTTTTCATAAATTATTTTTTCTTATTTCTTTCAGGATAAATTCAAATATAAAGTTCATATCACATCAATTTTAAAAAGGCAAATAGCGTGAAATTACGAGGATGTAACTAAACCGAATATTTCATTTTATTTTAACTTTTTTCAAACACAGATAGAATTATACATACAAATATTTAGAAAATATATACACCGTCAAATGAATTATAAGATAAACATTGGGTTGGTTGGTTGGTTGGTTGGTTGGTTGGATTTTACGGCATGTCAACCTCTTGGGTTATTTTATGCCGAATACTTCTATTGGTAATTAGGTATTCAAAAATGTATAGGGGTTTATTTGCTGTAATCAAGTTTTCTGTTGAGAATTCTAACATCAAGAGAGTGAGTGAGTGATTTTTGTAAGTCTGTGAACTTACATCCTTGATAAGAGGCCGGTTCTTTTCAAAAAGTTTAATATCCTCTTGGGATCTATTTTCCAAATAGTTTGTCCATGCTGCCAACACTGTAGAACTTTCTTCGATTGTGGGAGAGGTGTGTGCATTCAATCAGAATATGTTTTATTGTGTATCGGTTTCCACATGAACATTTAGGTGGAGGTTCTTCTTTTAAAATGAAGGAGGCAAACATTGGGATGAATATCTTTACTCGCATTTATTCATATCCGTACGTAGAAGTTATATGTAATAATGACTCTTGATATTAGTTTGTTTTGTTTTGTTTTACGACATATCAACCTCAGTGGGTCATTTAATGCCAATAAAGTTTTGAAATAAATCAATTCTTAATGGATAATACAATTTTTGTATAAATACATTTTTCTATTTAACCCATAGATGGGACCCTAACAGGTACTACCACTCCGGGACAGAGTGGAACAGGGAGCAATGGGGATGAAGGGGTGCTCCACATTCCCCAAACCTCCAAAACTGGAACCTCACCATCAGATAGAGTTTAACTTCATTCCCAGGACATGTCGACCCGTAGCCACCGCCTTCTAGCACCCAGATGATAAAAAAGGGGTTGGGGCTTACCATAAGGGCAATAGGGTTGGGACAATCATATAGGTGCTAGGGCTTGACGTGACCAGCCGATTGATCGGATGGGGCCTCTCCCACCGCCCGTCTAGCCCAAGATAGGGTCAAAGTGGAGTATTGCATGTCATGAACTGCTCATCCACCTGGGCTATATCCTTAAGCATCACGGGTCGCCATCCACGGCCAACAGGTGGCCCCATTGGGGAGTCTTACCCCTCTGCAGAGGTGCAGTCGGTGCATTCTAACGCCCCAGCCGACAGGGCGGTCTTGATATTAAACAGGAACATATATATTAAACAGGAAGCTATTTGGTTAGCTGATTGGTTCGATTTTGCGGCATGTTAACCCTTAGCTTCTTTTTTTCTTTCTTTCTTTATTTCATGGCTTTACGGCATGTCAATCCTTGTTGAGTTATTTTATGCCGAATACGTTTTGTCCTATTCAATCTTGATGCGCAATGAAAATTCATTTTTAAACTCAGTTTTTTTTAAACTCATTTTTAACAACTCATTTTCTTCTATTTAACATATAGATAAGAGCCTAACAGGTAATACCACTCTGGGTCAGAGTGGACTTGGGAATAAAAGAGATGATAGAGTACTCCACACTTTAGAGCCCCAAAATTGGAACGTCACAATTAGATGCAGTTTAATGTCGGACACAGGACAAGAAGGCCCTTTGCCATCACATTCTAGCACATATATGATAAAAAGAGTTGGGGCTCGCTATAAGTTTAATTGGGTTGGAACAATCATATAGGTGCTAGGGATTGATGTGACGCCCGTCTAGTCTAAATAAGGATTAAAGTAGAATGTTGCCTCTAATCACCTACTCAGCCACAAAGGTTCCGTCTTTAAAGATCATGGGTAGCCAACAATAATCAACAGGTGGCCCCATCGGGGGTTACCCGTCTATAGGTGCAGTCAGCGTATTCTACAGCCCCGACCGACAGGGCTCGTTTATTTCATGCCAAATAAGATTTTGCTTTTTTTAACTCACTTTTTAAATGTATTTAACCCATATATGGGTTAGTTGGTTGGCTGTTTTACGGCATATCAACCCATTTCGGGTCATTTAATGCCGATTAAAATCAATTTGGTAACATTATATTATGTGGCCTACCTTTTGAACGTGGCCTACGAAATCATGTATCGCTTATAGTATATGGCCTACCATAAAAAGCATATTATAAGTTTAAATTAATAACTGCTAACCCTAACCCTATTTCAGAATTTTAGAACATTTTAGTATTAAATAGATATCTGTAAATTATGGATAAATACTTTTTTTAATTATTCTTAATTACTATGTACAACTTATGACTGAATTGCATTTGTTGACATCCAATATATGTGAAAAATAATTAGTTTCAATAATTTGCCTACTTATATCTATAAATATACTCTTACTGAGGTAGGACACATTCAAATTGGATTGGCCACATACTATAACAGAATCAAAAAGGTAGGCCACATACTATAGCGACACCGTCATTTTTATAAATAAAGGACTCGAGTTGCTCACAGTACCTGTTATTGCCTATGTGGTTTCCCAATAAAATATTGCTGGGAGGAGAGTAGTCGGATACATGTCGTTATTATTACTGCTATGTGAAATGCAAACAGGCTCGCCCATTTCATCCGATCTAAACTCTACACCACGCGCCTACAACACTGATGAAAGTATAGAAAACATTTAAGGTACTGTGATTTATTTGATGTCTATAACAATAAAATTAAATTTAATAGAACTTGATGTGCAATTAAACTAGATTTGTTTATTTCGTTAGGTTAAAATAGAATTGAATTAAAATATGCTCACTATATCAAATATCAATGTTGAAGGAGTTTTATTATTTTCATTGTCAGCAAATTATTTTTATCAGTTATTGTTTTGTTTTTTGTCTAATTACTTGAAGTAGATATAAATTATTTGAATTAAAGTAAAACAACCGAATTTATATTCATAATAATTCTTTAATTTATTTTCTTTTGTAATATGTAAAATTCAATATGATTTTTTTTTAGAAAAAATTATTAACTTAATGCGTAGCTGATCGAATAAAAATTATTATCGTATATTATCTTTAAGATCAAAAAGTGTACTGACATGAAATTACACCAAAAAGGAACATTACTGTCTCCTAAATGCAAAACAAACAAATAAAATAAATAAAATTGAAACACACTTTGACCGGATTAAAAGGATTTTAGAATCACAGTGGAGTGAGAGAGAAAGAGGAAAGTGGGGAATAAGAGAGGTGCTAAGAAGAAGATAATTTAGGTAATTCCTAATTTAAATATCACACATAATTTCCGTATTACAATATTTGGTTATTTTAGGAATTGTTTTATTGTAGGGGGGGGGTATAATTTTAGAATGTGTAACCCTAAACCCATGAATGTTTCGAAGCCTTTTTTTTCCATTTGACAAAAAATTAAGTTTATATTGCTTGTTGAGTTAAAGTGATAAAAAATGTATTCGTTAAATTTATTTTATTTTCTACATAAAAAAAATAACAAATTAAAAGTTAAACACTTAGGGAAATTTATCGAATTACTTCAAATTAAAATTATTCGTTTATTCTATACTAGAAGCGGCTATCCGGCGAAGCCTGGCTAGAGGTGAAAAAAGTGTGATGTAATAGTTAGCAAGCTAGTCTTGCAGGTCCATTACTAGTGAATAGCGAGTAAGATCCTCGCTTAATGCCTCATAAAAATCGACATGTAAAATACCTTGTGTTAATCCGACCTGGCTGGAGGTCAGGAATGTTCTTTTTCGTCAGGCCAGAGAAACTGACATCACACATAACGAATAGTTAGACATTTTAATTCAATAATTAACAGTATTCTAAAAAATGAGATATAAATGACGAGATTTGTTAAATTGTTATTTCAATTGCAATATATATATATATATATATATTATATATATATATATATAATATATATATATATAACATGTAAAATTCAATAAATATTTTTTTAAATAACATTATTAACTCAAAGCGTAGCCGATCGAATATCAAATCATTATCGTATTTAAAAAGTGTACTGACATGAAATTACTCGAAAGATGAAAATTCCTGTCTCCTCCATGCAAAAAAAAAGAATAAATAAATAAAATTGAAACACCTTTTATAAAACAAAAAAAAACTTGAATGTTTTAAATATAAAAATATTTGCATAAATATATATATATAAAATAAATGAATATATATATATATATATATATATATATATATTATATATATATATATAAATATTTAAATATAAATGCAAAAATGCATTACTGATATTATTTGTACTAGCAAATATATGCACCCTCCGGGTGCAAGTATTTAAGTTTTGATATAATAAAATATTATGTTAAATTAGGAAGGCTAATGAAACTGAATAGGAATTCAGATAAAAATATTTGGAACAGAGGGAGTATAATAGAAAAATAGAACAACTGAAACTTACTCTTCCATCACTCTCGTCTTTCATTGTTATTTTTTCTAGTTTAAGTATTTAGTTAAAAGAGGAAATAAAGAATAAAATGACAGTTATTTCTTCTTGTTAATGGATTTCATTTAAGATTTATTGAAGAGAATTTTACTTATATTCATTAAAATAAAACCGAACAGTTAGAAATCAATAATACTAATCACATATTTATTAAAATCACATTTTTAATATCAATATGCAAATTAGCCTTTCCGTTCAAACTGTAAACCGCTATTTTGTTGTATATATAAATATAATTGCATGTTGTTAGTATGTAGATATGGTTAACAGTATTAATAATGTAAAACAATTTTATCAATAATTGAGGTTTAAATAAAAATTAAAATCATGAAGAATGTAGCGTAAATAACTAAGGGAATTGTGACTTGAGTAGTAATATAGTTCCGGTTACAGACAGAAAAACACACAATCTCCATTATAATAAGATATTCAGTATTACAACATCAAATAGGACACCAAATGATAAGAAATAATTAATTAACGCGATTATTTCATAATGAGTGAATGAAATGAAAAGAAAAGATGAATAAAAAGAAAAAAATGAATGTTTGTTTCATAAGGATGTGTTTATATCTTTTAGCAACAAACATGGAAAAAAATCAGCAGTACATATATAGCATGTCAATTACAATTTTTCGATAGGAAGTGCACAGGCATGAAATCACGCTGAAAAATTCATGTTTCCTATTTAGAATATAAAATACAAAAGAAGTAGAAACTAATCTTAATTAAAATAATTTTGTATTTGTTTAAAAGTTAAATATCGAATTACAGTAAGTATTCCATTTATGGCTGTTCAAAAGTAAAAGTAAGGGATAAATTTCTAAACTGTCCATAAATAAAAATGATTAAATAAACGAGTGTTTCTTATACAATGAAATATTTTCTACAACTTATAATGAGTAAAAAAGTAGACTTAATTAAAAATAAATTATTGAAAATTAGCAAATCTATTATAATTTTTTTTAGATTTAATAATTATATATATATACTATTTGATCAGTAAAAAAGAAACGCAATAATTAAATACAACTAAATTAACGTGTTTATTTTATAGTGTTTACCAAGAAAAATAGATAAAAAGAAAAATTATTGTTTTATGTTCCAATATTGACTTGTTTATCTGTGAGATCCACAAATGAAAAGTAGAATTTCAATGAATATTTTAATCTTTAATATCTTCGCTAATATAAATCAAATTTTCATACATTTCAACACTGTTATGACCTGTTTAAGGGTCAATAAACAATAACTCAACAGGGTATAATATGTAGGGAACAGCTTGTATTCAGCAATATATATCAACGTACAATGAAAGGGTTTTTTGTTACAGCTTACACGAAGAACATGTTTCTGGTACTTCTCCTTTGAGTAGCTTCACTCATTTAAATATATACCCTTTGGGTAAGTCCATGTTCGTGTCATAAGTGAGTCACCTACAACAAATAAAGATCTGGTGATAGTGAATGTGTATATATATTTACTTTGTCATAAAACGTTTAATTTTCGTAGTTTCCTACGTAGATACATACAACTGCCGTGTATACATGTATACATTTTACAATGTTACCTATTACGTTTGATATATTGATTTAGTTACTTCGATGTTTGATATTCCAACCGTTACTGCATCCTGTTATCCGAGAACTGTGAATAAGTTAAGTTTGCGTTCACATGAAGTCAATGCTGTTTGGTAACTGTCAGTTCTTGGTCCAGGCGATTTTAAAAGAGAACGAATTATATTATATATATATATATATATATATATATAATATATATATATATATATATATATATATATATTAAAGGAAATGAAAGACCCTGTATGCTGTGTTTAAATGAGAATTTAAAAATAGCAGAATGCAGAGATCCAGGGAAGATATTGAACTCGCGATCTGAGTTAACAAACAAATGTAGGCAGCTGAATAAACGTAGACTGAGCCAGGTAGGTTTTGGAATTAGGTGGGGTGGTACACCCACGTAATTGAGAATGTATACAACCGGGATATTAATAAGGGTAGATGACTAGAAGAAGTGATTATTCCATGATGAATTGCTCCGTTATGAAACTAAACTTGGAATTTTTATAAAACTTGCTTTAAAAAAAAAGGTATTTTAGCTCTTTTGATTGAGCACTCTTTTAACTCGATTTTATTAATCCAGAAGTAAATTTATTTACTTCGTGGATTGGCAAAATCCGTATATATATATATAATATATATATATATATATATATATATATATTATATATATATATATATATATATATATATATCGGAGTTTCACTCAGTCGAATTTGAAGGTATGCAGATGAGTCGATAGAAGATGCCCTGAAGATCTGAAACAGTTTTATACAAATTATATATATATATATATATATATATTATAATATATAATATATATATATATATATAGATATACGCACGTACGCCCTCTGTGTGTATATAAGTTGTTTAAGATTAAAGGATACAGAGGTAAACTAACTGAAACAAATAAGTAAAAACCAATGCCATAATTTTCAGTAGAAATCTAAATCTATTTCTAGTTTTTGTATATTTATTATTTTCGTTTTAAAATTTTGAAGTTATATTTGAAATACCTTTTCTAAGACAACTAATGCCGTAATACCGCATCCATTCTTCATGGGGGCAAAACTTTTTTCAAGGCAAGTTTATTTTTATTTCATTTTAGAAGTTTATTTTTATTTCATTTTAGAAGTATTTCTCTATTTTCTTCTCATGATCGTCCATCTTTTGTTTTTTTCAAACAATGTCTCTGTATCTTATTCCAAATAAAATGGGGCAATTCAAAATGAGACCTCTGCTCTATCCTGCCTCCTCTGTTCCTCTCATATTGATAGATTATATCTTTTTTTTTGGTTGTATTGTTATCATTACAAGCATACTACCATAGAAAATGAGAAATATTTATTGTTGCATAGGGGCCAAAGTCGAGTTGTTTGTGGGAGTCGTTAGTACTAGTTAGCCGTCGTTATAGTTCACAAAAAAGGGGCTGTTTATATTCTTTCTAGGCTCGTGGATTTCTTTTCAGAGAGAGTTAGGTAAGGGTCAAGCTATTCTATCGTTAAATCACGTTTCTTCTGGGTGCGCTTGTTTTCGTTGCTTACCCTAGATATTTCACCATGGACCCCAACAAACGCGTACGACCCTCCTCGGGTCTGGCGAAAAAGAGGCCGAATTTTCTTTACTTCTGTTTGTGGTATCGGTGGTGGGGGAAGGTCACATCCACTTCCGCTCCTCCACAGAAACCGGGACTTCTGTTTTTTTTTACTCTAGTTCCGGGGTCATTGGTCGGTCAATGGCTGCCCCCACCCCGTTGAGTGTTTACCATTCCAAATGTTAACCTCTCTTTGTTCTTATTTCTTTTTCTTCTCCAGAAATCCGATTTCCGTATTCTTTTCAATCCCCAAATTCCCATTAGACCACAATAATTACGCTACATTATTGTTATGTATGAATGGGCAGTTAATCCAAATATCAGAGGTGGATGTGACACACCGTCGTGAGTATGGGGCATCTAATGAGTAGTAATGGATCATGTTAAACTAGTTTTCTAACATTTACGCCCATTGTGTAACGGTTATCGTCGCAGGAAATGGACATGGCTACCCGAGTTCAAATCCTTGACGGACCTTTTAGAAATGGATCCAACTAATCTCCCCCTGGATAGGGGTACATAGTCGGGTATGCTGACCCCTTTAATCCGTGTATGAAAACCGCTCAAATTGAAGGAAAACTGAATTCAAATCTGTTAAACTATGGTTAAACTCTGGTTAAAAACAGATCTCGTGTAACATTCTATTCTTGTGGATGGGTTGGGTGAATGCACACACAACGGGTAGAATGTGATACAAGGTCCCGCGAGGATCGATCTCGCTATTCACTCGTAATGGATGTGGAGACCGGCTAGCTAACCATTACACGGCGATGGGACGCCCTTATTCTTGTATCAGGGTCCCGCTTCATGTTTATAATACTTGATTCATTCTGGCTGGCACGAGAGTTCTTTCTATAATTTTCTTACTTGCTGGGGAGATGAGAGATTGTGTGATACTATGATTGAAGACGAACATGGTCAGAATAAATAAATAAATGAAAATGAATAAAAAAGAGAATAGCTTAAAGCTAGGCATAAGTAAAAGGTGTTTTACGAATCCAAAGATTAGGCCGTAAAGTTTAAGAGACCTTTTCGACCCACCATTGAAGTTAGGCCACTTAGTGAATAATATCATGCACCCAGTTATTAAAAAGCAAAGAGGCCTATTTTTTGAGAAATCTCTTTTTTGAAAAAATTAATGTCGACGTATTGAAGACACTACGTCAGGAAAAAGATTTAATTACTTTAATTTTTTAAGGTTAATGACGAACTTAAAGTTCCGCGAATTTCGAATTTAAGTACTGGCCTCTGTGTTGGTCCGGAAGAAGAATGGGCGGGAAAGGAGAAGTTTTGCACATAAATAGCTTAACTCGAGCACATAAGCCCGTTCAGACTAGAAGAGAAACCGGGCCCGTTTTGAGGAGTGTTGAAAAGTCACCGTATATATGATAGCCAGCCAGTCACCGGGCCGCAGAGGTTGTTTAACGTCGGTAGCAGTGTAGTTATGCCCGAATCCACCTAGCATGTTTGAAGTCAGTAAGCCAGCCTAGTTTGAGATAGATTACTAAAGTATCACAGAGCCTCCTTCTCCATCCGTGTTCTTTGTTTTTAACCAAACACTTGTAGTTTGTCGTTTGTTTTTATTTTAATCCCTTGTGGGAAGCCCTGTTTTCTTGACTCAAATGCCCTCAATTGGCCCAGCCACAGAATATCACAACATTTGCGGGGTTCCTAGACATCGTGCAATTGGAAAGGGTGCATAGCGCAGAAAACAAGTAGTGCCTTTCCAACAACTTTGGGGAAGTTATTCCGTGATATGTCTCCCTTAACTCAATATTTAGATCTTTTATCTTTAGCTTTGGAATATGAGATTATGGAGATTATGCCTGGATATGAAGAGCCATCCCCACACAACTAAATCTCTCTACTATTATTTAGTAGAGTGAGGTCTGCTGTTACCTGTTATTTCTGTTCCTGAATGCTGGGAAATTCCCTTCTAACTGATCTTTCTTAGTCTTTCTGGTCTCTTTCATTTCTTCAAACTGTTTGAATTCTGTAAACGTAGTTCTCACAAGGCTGTCCCCAATGCAAGCTAAATAAGAACGATACGAGACCCTTTATATTCCAATGTGAAAATCCACAAATTTAAAAAAATTTTTTTAATCAGAGGACCTCTCTACTCGCGGTGCGGTCAAACACCAGAGGCCAACAGACGATGAGAGATGGGCGTCTTCGCCCAACTGACTGCTGACTGAATAACTCTGGGACCTTCCGTTTATAGCCAGTTTGTGTGACCGGATGTAAGGTCCATAAGTTATTAACTATCTATCATGCTACCCACGGATTTCGAACTTTAATGAGATTTTATATTGAAAATCTAGCTACAGCTGCTAAACCGCTCGAAATAAAGCATTGGTTATCAATACTACAAACACTAAATATCTACCTTGGATCCTTGGGGATGAAACGTTGGAGATCAACCCAGAGTTCCCATTGGACTCCGAGTTTTGAGATTGGTAAGTTGTAATAATACCATTTACTTCCACATTTCTACGGTAAAGCAGGTTCTCGTCTGTTTTGTTATAGTGACGTAGAGACGCAATCGAGTCACTTTCCCTTGTCTGAGCGCGAAAACAGAACAAAATTTAAGGCATACTTCCTTGTTCGAAAGGTCTATATCTCCCGGATGTAGAGAAATTTGTCTATGACTAAACCAAGAAATTGCAAATTTTCTTAAAGAGAAGTCCAAACGGAATGCTTCAATTTTTCTTTTTTCCTTGTTCTATATATAAAAGACCCCGGTATGAAACCAATTGCTTTTTGGTGAGTTTTGAAATAAATGGTTATTACCCACAGTGTAATTATCTTACAACAGCCTAACTGGTACAAGCACGCACACACAGTTTGCTTCACACATCCATAGTATGTATATATATATATATATTATATATATATATATATTATACATATATTAATGATTTGAAAGCAATTACAATGCCAATAATAAAAAAAGATAAAAAAAGATTGTTATTATTTGGGTCTTTATCGATTCAAAGTTAGAAAAAAAACTTGCATCCTCAAGAGGTTTTATATATATTTCCTGGATATGACAAAACTCTGGAGATGTAAAGTTTTCTACTTTGAAATCGATAAGACAAACACATAATTTTGGTTTTGTTTTATTTTTTATAAACGCCATTTGTAATTGCCCTTCAAATTCATTCATATATTATAACAATACTTTAACAAATGGCTTCAAAGCAAATTACCAATTACTTTACTTTATAATATATAATATATATATATTAATTATATATATATTATATATATATAATATATAATTTGATGTATATAAAAGGAAGTTTGGGTATGTACGTGGTTTGACCTTGCATTTTCCAGAGACTATAATTTAACGAAAAAGTGAAATCCTAAATTTCTCGCCACATGTTTTCAGGTCCAATATTAAAAAATATTCATTTGTTTAGAAAGAAAAGAAAATAATCTTTCCACAATAATGTAATTCTATGTGTTTTCATCCATTTGAATTTATTTTTACAGTGAAATTTAAATGAAAATCAAACGAAAACCCTTTAACAAATAACTCAACTTTTTTATTAATCTTTCCAATTTTAGAATAATAAGTATACTAACCTTTTTTGAAAAAGATATTCATGAATAACATTAATTAAATAAAACGAAAATCTTCCCACCTACAAATGTTTAGTCTTAATTACCTTCTTTTTTACTTTTTCGTGTTAAAGAAGGAAATAAAAGAACTGATTTACCTTTTATTGTATGTAACAAAGTATTTTAAGAAAAAACGGCTCTATTATATCCCCCCCCGCCAAAAGTAATTTAATACCCGAACAATTGTTTTTTTTTTTTAACTTATTTTTTATTTTTTTTACCCCATAGAATGTACTCCCCCTCCGGGTCAAAGTGGGAAACCTGGGTTTTAATGGCTACAGGTGTAACCACATTTCCTAAAAACCAGAATGGGGAAACCCATCCGAGAGGCAGCTTAACGTTCATACCCAGGACAAAATTTAAGGCCCAGCCCAAACATTAACTTTGAGCACAAATGTAATGAATAAAAAGGGATGGGTAGTTACCAGAAAAAGCAATACGGCGGTATAAACTCATATAGGTTCTCAGGCCCTTGGCGGGCCAGCCGAATTGATCGGATGGGGTTCCCCCTTTCCCAATCGACCGTCTAAGCCCAAGTAAAATGAAAAAGTGGGAGTGTAGCATATCATGGATTGGGTCCAGCCACCAGGAATTCCGGTCCATAAGCCTCACGATTCCGGCACCCATGGCTTTACAATGTGACACCAATTGGGATAGGTGGTCTTTACTCGTAAACAGAAGGGGCCGTCCCGGCCATATTGATGCAGCCCCAGTTCGACAGACCTAAATAACATAGGAAGTTAATACTTACAGCTCCCTTCAATTATTACTTTTTAAAGGGATAAAAGAAAATTAAATTTCAGGGAATTTAAAAACGAAACAAGCAAATTAAAATTGAATTTAGTTTTTGGTTTTATTTTACTATTGCACAACCATAAAAAGGGGAAACCCGCTGTTGGAATGAATTTTATCTGTTTAATTAACCCACCCCATTATTTTCTATTACTAACCTAAAAAACCTACCTCGACTTCTTTTTCCTAAGTAAGATCAAATAAAATAAATAATCTATCAGTCCAATCAGAGTGGTCTTCCCTTTATTCTTTAGGTTGGGGACTATGAAAATAAAACAAAACTTAATTCCAAATTTAATATTTTGTCTAATCCAAAAGTTTTGAAATAAAAATGTTTCACAAAACACTCAAGGTTGTGTAATCATTTCTTTGAAAATTCTATTTTTAAATGTAAGAATAACAAAAAGGAAAACATTTTTCCTAAAAATAAACAAACAATTGTACTATAGTAATTCATTTTTTTTAAAATCGAAATGCACTGACTTGAAAACATTAACGAAAAAAAAAAAAGAACTAAATGCAAAAAAAATGAAACCTACTTTTTTTTAATAGAATTTTGGAAATGTTGGCAAAAAGTTAAATAATCAAAATTACAGTTTTATGATTAAGAATCGAATACAGATAAAGGCCGCAATAAAGATAAATATCACATTAGAATCCGGTATTTTACGAATAAAAATAGCATTCGAATTACGGAACTTCCCCCGAGGCACCTAATTCTTGGACCTAATTACTCGAAGTGGTCCTAAAAGTTTTCTGGAATTTTTCCCTGTGAAAATGTATAGGT
>CM042138.1:17416148-17435726 GCA_023376005.1 Doryteuthis pealeii | reverse complement strand
GGATTCGTTGGGGTGCTGCGTTCTCTCCTTCTTTAGCTCTTTTTTGTGGCAGGCCTTCTTCCACTCTAACTTCACTTCTTTTCTGTTTCCCTGCTTGACGAGCGAGGCGCCAGGTTGCATATATATATATATATAATTAAGTATATATATATATGATATATATATATATAAGTCGGATTATTATATATATCGGATATAATATATATATATATATATATAATATATATATATATAATATATATATTATTGAGAGTAGAGAGAGAGAGAGAGACGGGATGCATGAATGTGGGGCATCAACCTCAAATGCAAAAACAATTTCACTGGTCTAACGTTACCAAAAGACGATATACCATATGATTATAGTCACGTCTCCTATTTTTACTTATATATATCTTCCCTTGCATATATATATGTATATATTTAAATAATATATATATACAGCGACTATACCCACGTAGGTCAAGATATGGTGGAGCTTAACCTCAACTACAAACTAGCAGCCCACTAAGATAAATTCAGAGGAAATCAAGAAATATCAGTCTAGCTATATAAGTTAACCGAAAATACCACTCAAATCCCCTGATGAAGGTGTTAGAGTAACACCGAAACCGCGGTTCAGGAACACTTCTTCTACGACTATGATCAGTATATATATATATATATATTATATATATATATATATATAATATATATACTATATAATATATTATAGTATATATGATATCCCATTGACTATGGTTGAGTTCTCCTGAATAGGGACTTAATTGCAGATTCCACCGTTACGCGGCGTATAGCAAACCTCGCGTTTGTTTACAAAATGTTTGAGGGACTCTAGTGAATTTCCCATTTCCGCTAGAATATGCGAATTATTTATTCTCCTATATTTGATAGCTGCTCTGGCCGTACGGGTTAAAGTTTGGCGAATGAAAGTTCAATCGGGTCACTCGAACCCGGCCAGAGGTACTGTTGTACGGTATAGCCCACTGATGAAAGGTGAACCCTTGAAACACGTGTCTGTGGATTACTTATATATATATATATATATATATATATATATATATGCAAGATAATCCAAATGAATGGTTGTAAGGGATGATTCTATTTGGGATCTTCGAAATCTCACTGTATAACCATACTGTATGCTTTTGTAGGTGCAAACATACACTCATACAAGGATTTTTATTTACCGAGATAGAAATGAATAATGAATGGAATATTATTTTTAGCATTCAAAGTGTATCAAAAAGTGCAAATAATCTCAATTCTTTTTTGACACACCTTGTATATACACGAAGCAATGCAATACTGAATTATACGCAGCACGGGAAATTCTTCAAAACGATTTAAATAAAAATAAAAATTAAAAAATATATAACCTTTTAAAACCCTTTAAGGCCTAGTAGTTACATTTTTCGTACGCAAATAGTTTAGAAAGAGAATTGTGTAAAATGTTATGTTTTGGACGCTCTGAACAATTGTCCGTTTTATAAAACTATATAGGCCTGAGTTGAAGAGCAATTACCTCGATTCGCATCTATCTGACAAATTGATTTTGGGAAGACTGATTGATATTGATCTTAATACTAAAGAATCACCAGTCAAGATGGACACTGGATGACCGCAGAGGACACATCTTGTAAGGTTTCATTCCCTTTTCCCCACTTTTGTTCAGTCGATATTTTCGCCCCTCATCGCCTCGAGTAATAAAGACGAAAAAAAAAAAAAAAAAAAAAAAAAAAAAAAAAAGGAAGGGAAATAAAATAGGAGAAAGTTAAAAACACAAATCATTTCTAGACGAACATCTGAAAGTTCAATAAAACTTTAGTAATGAAAGCCAATGAAATTAACCGCGGCCTCAGTCTTCACACACGACCTGAAAATTGTTCAGTCGTTGTTAAGTTGATTTGAAATGGGAAATAATTTTATAATTTTAAAAAGAGCCCAAGGACATATACCGGGTATTTGGTATCATGAAAAAACAAAAAAACAAAAAAACCACAAAAAACCACACACAAAAAAAACAAAAACAAAAACAAAAAAAATGAAGTCTAATTTTTGTATTGTTCTTTCATATAAAATAGAACGTTTGAGTTTGAGTTTGAGTTTTGCTTAACGGAATATCAACCTCTGTGGGTCATTTAATGCCAAAAAGGTTATTTTGGATTTCAGTCTTTAAAGTATTAGTTCTATGGAGATAATTGGTTATGTTCTGTTATATTTTGTTGAAAAGGTTGCTTTTTTTTTATAAAATTTAAAATGTTTTCAGGGTTTGTAAAATAGAACGTAAATTTTTCTTAGTTATAGCCGTTACAGTACAAATGTATGTTTGTAGCATTTGCACTTGGCGATGTAGAGTATAGATAAAAGTAATTTATGTTTTTGTGTGTAGCTCTTCTAATTAGATTAATATAACAAAATTTCAACAAGGGCGGTTGTTTTGAAACGGTTATCGTCGTCAGAAATAGACACAGTGACCCGAGTTCGAATCATGCACGAGGCTGCTTGCATTTTATATAACGCTAATATTTTAGGGTGGGTAGTTATTTACTTAGCTTTTCTTAATTTTGGCCAAAAGGCGCAAGTATGGGCACCCAATGAGGATTAAACTCATTAACAACGGACACAGCTTTTAAGGTTTTTTCCGTTTTTGTTCAGTCGATATTTTCGCCCCTCATCGCCTCGAGGGATAAAAACAAAAACAATAACAAAAACAAAAAAAAAAGGAAAGGGAATACAAATAGGAGAAAGTTAAAAACACAAATCATTTCTAGACGAACATTTGAAAGTTCAATAAAACTTTGCTTCCTTGATATAGTAATGAAAGCCAATGAAATTAACCGCGGCCTCAGTCTTCACACACGACCTGAAAATTGTTCAGTCGTTGTTAAGTTGATTTGAAATGGGAAATAAATTTTATAATTTTAAAAAGAGCCCAAGGAAATGAAAATATCAAGCGACTATTTTCTTTTAAGAAAAAAAAAAAAAAAAAAAAGAAAAAGAAATCTGATTTTTCTTTTATGTTTTTATGATTTTTATTCCTTTTTATTTTTATATCAATTTTTTTCTGTTCCCTTTAATTTCATATATCTTACATTTCATTTTATTTTATTTTCATTTTGAACTAGAAGCGGCTACCCAGCACGCCCGGCTAGAACGGGGGTGGAGTAGTTTGTTTACTTTTGAAATTTATAATTGCTGAACATTTTAAGTATAATTTTAATGCTATTTCTGTGTATATTTTAAATTTTAGATATATTCATAATCTTTGCACAAAAAGCAAAAACTGATGATATTTAATGTCTATATATGTGTCGTTAATTATTTCATTTTCGTCTGACATACATGCATACATATACACCAACTGCCCTTTATATATGCGTAAATTGTTATTTTTTGTTTTTCTTGTTTACTTGAAAGATATTTGTCAAGTTAGGTTTCTTCGAAATAACATACATAGAAAACATTTTCGGAACCTTTTAGAAGACTTGCTAACCAGTTGTGTTTCATTGTAGCAACACGATATTGATTATAGTATGTAGAAATGAATTAAAGATTCTAATTATCATTTTATATTTATTTCTATCATATCAAAGGTTTGGTTGATGAAAAAAGGAGAAATCGTATGCTTCAGATAAGCTTGTGTTAATAGGTTCACTAAAAACATTTACGTTTCCAAATTCTTTTGGAAAAGAAAATATTATCTTAAAAAAGAAAACAATCCAAACATATTACAGCACATAATTTATTACATTATACTAGCATATATATGCACCCTCCGGGTGCAAGTATTTAAGTTTTAATGCAATAAAATATTGTATTAAATTAGAAAGGCTAATGAAACGAAATAAGAATGCAGATAAAAAGATTTAAAACAGAGGGAGTATAATCGAAAATTAGAACAACTGAAACATACTCTTCCATCACTCTCGTCTTTCATTGTTATTTTTTCTAATTTAAGTATTTAGTTAAAAGAGGAAGTAAAGAATAAAAAAACAGTTATGTTTTCTTGTTAATGGATTTCATTTAAGATTCATTGAAGAGATTTTTGCTTATATTCATTAAAATAAAACCAAACAGTTAGAAATCAATAATACTAAGCACATATTTATTAAAATCACATTTTTAATATCAATATGCAAATTAGTCTTCCCATTCACACTGTAAACCGCTATTCTGTTGTATATATAAATATAATTGCATGTTATTTCTATGTAGATATGGCCAACAGTATTAATAATGTGAAACAATTTTATTAATAACTGAGGTTTAAATAAAAATAAAATCATTGGGAATGTGATGTCAATAACTAAGGGAATTGTTACATGAGTAGCGATATAGTTTCGGTTACAGACAGAAAAACACACAATCTCCATTATAATAAGATGTTATTAATTTTATTAAATACAGTACAGTTGTAATTTCCTTTAAAAATTAATGAAATGGTTAGAGTGTTTTGCGGTGGATGGTCTGAAATTGATTAATAGTATATCAGTTTATTTCAATGGAGAATATTGATTTGATATACGAGTAGGCTGCGTTGTTTGCGGCTGTTTGCATTTCACATAGCGCCAATATCTTTAAGAAATGTATGAATCCACCTACACTGTCTCCAGTTATAGGTAAATAGTAAGGTAGTCAGGGATCGTTAACCTTGGTGACGTAACCAGGCTAGGAGAATGAAAATTCTAAATGTAAACCTGTTAAACTCCGCGTGAGAGATTGTTCTAGTGTCACATCCTGCTCTTGCAGAGGGGTTGGTGTGTCATTAAAGTATGGGATTGAAGCTGTATTTACCAAGATAGAAATGAACAATGAATGGAATGTTATTTTTTCAGAATACAAGGTGTGTCATAAAAGTGCTGAGTTGAACCTGTATTTACCAAGATAGAAATGAACAATGAATGGAACGTTTTGATTTTTACAGAATACCAAGTGTGTCATAAAAGTACCGAGTTTGGAGCTGTATTTATTAAGATAGAAATTTTTTTCAGCATACAAGGTATGTCAAAAAGTACAAAAAGTATCGGTACTTTTTGGTCACCCGTTGTATATATATATATACATATGAGTGTGTGCGTATGTGTGTGTGTTTGCGCGCGCGCGCGTGCGTGTGTGTGTGTGTGTGTGTGTGTGCAGACATAAAGATTACTGTTTTATCGGTGTCGTGTGTTCAAATGAATATAATTACGACGCTTCTTTAAGGTGTAAAGTATGACGCATCAAGTGAACACGGAACAAGAAATAGGTTTAAGAAATAACTGTTGCTTCAAGATTTAATAAATAATTTTCATTATTTCCTGAATTACTAGATTCGCCATTTTTGTTTTCATCACAGTCTAAAGTGTATTTTGGCAGCATTTTTTCTTTTATACAAGTTTTGTTGAACTGTACAGACAATTCTTGTCGGACGAGTTTTTGCTTGATCCTTTCTAATTTTCGGGACATCTTTTTGGTGTCGGGGTGGAACTGGTGTAACAGTCCACCAAAGGTTTTCCCCTCCCCTTCTCATAACTTGTGGCCCCCTCCCACAAAAAATCACTACTGCATCGTTCGTCCGAACTACTACCATTCCTACAACCTCCCATTACCAATTGTTATTACCTCCCACTTCTAATTCCTTGCTACTACTCGTTCTCCTTAAAAACGAGACACGAAACCATACCATCGTTTCCTACCTGATGATGGCAAACTGTATTGCCGAAAGCTCCCGTATCGAAACATTTGGTGGACTGTTCCACCAGTTCCACTAGTTCCACTACGACAGCAAAAAGATGGCCCGAAAATTAATAAGGATCAACCAAAAACTCGTCCGACAAGAATTGTCTGTACAGTTCAACAAAACTTGTATGTATATATATATTAGTGAGTGTGCATGTGCATCTAATCTACATATCATAGAATATTGCAATTCTTTAAATACAAATAGGGAAATAGGTTACATCTCAGATACACATTAACAGCCCGGATATCACCAAAAAGATACGGACGAACGTCAGAATCTCAATTCGGACTTACTTCCGATTGAAGAGAATGTGACAATTCAAATTACATTGCCAATTGAAAGGGATATGATTCCTGAAATATAACAACAACACATTTTTTTTCATGCTTACTTCCCACCGGCCTTTGATTATAAGTACATTATTTTTTCAACACTTTCTTATAGTTATGAACACACACACACGCACACACATACACACACACACACACACACACACACACACACAACACACATATATATATATATATATATATATATATATATTATATAATATATATATATATATGTGAAATAAAAGGAAATTAATCCGACGAATTTGATATATTGAAAAAACAAATGATGTTTACAAATGCATGGGATCATCAGGAGAGAATGTGCACCGTTTCGGGGCCTTCCTCTCAACGGTTTTAAAAAGCACATCGTCCCCCCTCACTGATGTGAGGTCCCTCGGAATATCTGTATCGACTGTATGTAATAGATCGGTCTTCAACAAAATTAAACGGGATGAAATGACCGTTAGAAGAAGAATGCGCAAAACTTATTATATAATATATATATTATAATATATTATATATATAATATATATATATATATATATATATATATATATAGGCCTTGACATTTCTATCTAATATATATACATGAGGGTAATCTCAAAGGCAACCGCTCCAAAATATTTAGAAATCACAGAAACGTCTATTGTTTATGTTATTTAGGTCATTAAAGTTTGAACATATAATATTTTCTTACATAATCACCATTTCGGTCAATGTATTTCTCACGGCGATCTGGTACTTTGGTTGCGCATGTCATACCAGATTGCTGCCATGTATTTGAGGAAGCGTTAAACCTCGTCGTCGTTGTAAATTCCTCACACCATTTGCAGGCGTTTTTGATATCTATGTATACTTACGTCAATTGGCGATGGATCTTAATCTATTTAGTGCCTTGTGCGTTTAAAAATTGAATACCTACGCAAAATTCTCAGTTGGCAGTTGCATTAGAAAACAAGCTATGACTGAATGTGGCAGCGAGGCGCTTGCAAGCGCAGGCACCAGTGAACTTCGGGATCTTCATGAATATGAAAAAAACAATATCTATATTTACCAGCCCATCCACAACGGTCAAAATTATTACGACTTATTCGCTTAATTATTTTATCGACAGTCGATGTTGTGACTAACTTGATATTCTATATTCTCCGTTAAGACAACCAATTTTATATATATATATATATTATATATATTATATATATATATATATATAATCCCCCCACACACACACCCAAACTTCCATCTCCTCTCTTAATATAAAACATGAAAATTCTTTTCATGACATCTCCCTTTACCTCTTACCAATATACACACACACCTCTCCCTACCTCTTACCAATATACACAAACATACACACACACACACACACACACACACACAACCTTGAGTTTCACTTCCGCTGTCGTTTATCGCTACAGAAAAAATTTTATACACACACACACACTACCACATACCAAAAAATGCACAATGTTTCCTTCAATACACACACTAACAGCGCTACATACTCACACTTAAAATAGAATATTTGTATTTTCAAAACCGTCTCCTTTTTTCAAACTTCAGAAAAATTTTTTAAACAGACTGAATAAGAAGGATTACTCACTTTCTCATCATTCTGTGATATATAATTTCTTATCTTTGCCCTGAAGATGATCTATTTAATAGATCGAAACACTGCAGCGTCGGCCAAAAACTCACCACTTAACCCATTTAAATCTGTTTTTTTCAATTTCTTGATATATTACATATATATATATATATATATATATATATATATATATACCAACCCCTCCGCACGAGTAGGAGGTGACATGAGGTCAATTTTTAACAGGAGTTTACCAAGTTTAAACAATACATTTGTAAAGCAGATTTAGTTGGTTATATGACTATACCAGTCTACTATATATATATATCATTTCTCCGGAAATTTGATCTCTCAGTGACCGTAAAATACATACATTCCTATGTACTTAATAGTTTAAAAATACCAGTCCCCCGCATCAGCTGTCAGTGGGCGAGGAGATAAGATATCGGACTACCATGCGGTCAGTCTGAGTTCGACCCTACCCAAGGATAGTTGTATCTAGCCACAGTGAAGAGGCATGAAATACCGAAACACGTATCTGTGGATGACTTATTAATATAATATAATATATATATATATATATATATATATATATATTAAGGAGAGAAAAGGCGTATACATTGTAAAATATTGAATTTCTAAAAAAAGAAATGCCAGGGAACCCTTATGTCTTAATTTTATTTTATTTTTTTCGGTCAATCACTTCAGAAATGTTGAAAGACGAACAATTGGAATAAAACCGAACAAATCAAGGTGGATGAGAGCAAAAAGAAAACACAAAAACAAAAAACTCATATATATATATAATATATATTATATATATATATATATATATGTGTGTTGTGTATGTGTGTGTATGTGTGTGTGTGCAAAATTATGCATATAAATGTGACGTGTATATACACACTAACATGTAACATACACTCTCTGTCACTCTCTCTTCACACACACACACGCCTCTCTCTCTCTCTCTTCTCTCACACACACACACACACACACTTTTTTAAATGGAATAAAGCTAGTTTTCCTTCTCGAAGAATTCTTGCCTAAACTAGGCCAAAACTCCCTTATTTAGCGGACTCTTTAGCCGTTTCAGAATTTGTTATTTCAAAATAAATTGTTTTGATTACGTCATCATCTTACTTTGGCACGCCATGTAATTTCGTGGGAAATTGAAACGGCGACACGAGTTCAAATCCTGTCGTTAACAATCTTGGGAAAGGTATATATTTACAAAACACTTCACACGAGTAGGATTTGACCCAAGGTCAATTTTAAGCGAATCTACCAGGTTTGGATTCAGAGTTTTCTTTCTCCTCGACCTGTTGTCATCATAAGGTTAATAAGCCTATTTTGCCCTGTTATTTAGTTTTAGTGGGAGAGAGAATAATAGGATGTATATATTTCCTAAGGGCAATATCACTATGAGAAATGCAACCAGACTATCAAGAATTTGAAAGGGGGCATTTGCCTCATATCCCACTTGTATGGGTTGGGCACAGGGCCAATTTTTAACGTGGGCCCATCCACAAGCCGAAGCTCATGGGTGGGAAAGAACAAAAATTGCGTCAATCCCTTCGGCATTCCCCCTCAAGGGGGGTGCATCAGGCACTGGACAATAAACCTAGCCCTGCCCCCAATGAGGCAGATATTGCCCGGGGAAAGTACCCTGGGATCGACGCCATTATTTTGTAATCTACCGGTCCAGTGGCCGAAGCACACTGGACCCCAGCCGAGGCCGGGTATGGCCGGAAATTATCAAGGATTTAAAAGGGAAAGCTACCCATCCAACTATTTTACCTTCAGTTATGGGTAAGCAGTTGAATGGACTGGGTTCTTTAACGTTGTTCTGGCAACCGTTCAGGGAGAAGGAAAATTCTGATTTCGTACCTGTTAAACTCTGTTTAAAAATAGACCTTCTATCACATCCTGTTCGTATCGAGAGGATTATGAATACATATTTTGACATTCAATGACCTTTCTTTCCCCATTCTGATAATCTTCCTTGAGTGTTCCTCTTTGATGACGATCATTTCTTCTTCTTCTTCTTCTTCTTCTTCTTCTTCTTCTTCTTCTTATTATTATTATTATTATTATTATTATTATTATTATTATTATTATCATTATTATTATTATTCATTGCCTACTTTCGTTTTATCTTTATTTTTCATTGTCTAATTTCGTTTTCTTTTCCTTTGTCATTATCTTCTTCTTCTTCTTCTTCTTCTTCTTCTTCTTCTTCTTCTTTCCAGAAAGTCGATTTGCTTTATTCTTCCCTAATTAATAACCAACTATGTCAATACATTATTTTCAAGAAAATATCAATCTCTTTCTGTCTTCTCCTTTATTCAATATTATTTTTTTTCTTAATTCAGGTCTTTTTTTTTTGAACGCCTTGTCTCTTTTTGCTGATTTTGCCGCTCTCTTATTTAAATACGACTTATTCGCTTCGATCGCCTCGTTTATTTACTTGCTTATTTGCCCCCAACTTCGATTTTATGTCCTTCGATTTATTATGATATTTTCTTTCTTTTAACTTTTTTCTCTTCCATATTTTTCTCGATTGTCATTCCATTGATCGCCTTCTGTCTGCAAGAATGTTTCTCTCTCAAATTGGGATCTTTAAAGAACGTTCCTCCGATATATATATATATATATATATATATATATATATATATATAAGTAAAGAATAACAAAAGACTTAGAGATTTAGCATTATAGTCTATTTAAGGAAGCTTAGACAAAGTGTTCTAACTCTCCCGACTCATCAGATGAGCATCTGATGAGTCGGAGAGTTAGACACTTTGTCTAAGCTCCCTAAATAGACTGTAATGCTAAATCTCTAAGTCTGTTGTTTATTTCTTTACTTATATATTTGCTCTGTAACTCTAACATTAAGAGCACACATTGAACTCTCAAACTGCTACAGGTTTTTTAATTAAAACTCTTGTGTCCTAAGGAAGTTTTCTTCTCTGGACTTTTGGATTATATATATATATATATATATATATATATATGAAGTAGTCAAACAATGTGTTTGAAAAGGCGAAGGCCGACAATTTGTGGGAGATTATGTGCTTAATTAAAGTCATACCTAATTTTGTTAATTAATTAATTATGACTAAATGAATTAGGGGTGCATATCGGTTTAAATGTATAATTAATTAATTAACAAAATTAGGTATGACTTTAATTAAGCACATAATCTACCCCCCAGACACACACACACACACACACACACATATTATATATATATATATATATATATATATATCTTATTATAATGGAGATTGTGTGTTTTTCTGTCTGTAACCGAAACTATATTACTATTCAAGTCACAATTCTCTTAGCTATTTACGTCATATTCTACAGGATTATTATTTCTATTTAAACCTCAATTATTAATAAAATTGTGTTACATTATTAAAACTGTTGGCAATATATACATATTAATAATATGCAATTGTATTTATATATACTACAAAATAACAGTTTACAGTGTGAATGGGAAGGCTAATTTGCATATTGATATAAAAATCTGATTTTAATAAATATGTGCTTAGTATTACTGATTTCTAATTGTTTGGTTTTATCTTAATGAATATTAGCAATAATCTCAGAGATAAATTTTGAAAGAAATCCATTAACAACAAGAAATAACTGTAATTTTATCCTTTACTTCCTATCTTAACTAAATAGTTAAATTAGGAAAATTTAGCAATGAATGACAGAAGTGAGGGAAGAGTAAGTTTCAGTTGTTCTATTTTTTGATTATACACCCTCAGTTTCAACTCTTTTTATCTGTATTCTTATTTAGTTGCATTAACATTTCTAATTTGATACAATATTTTATTACATTAAAACTTAAATGCTTGCACCCGGAGGGTGCATATATTTGCTAGATTATATATATATATATATATATATATATATATATATTCAAAGAAAATAAACTTAACAAACCGTTATTCCGTTATATTTTTATTTTGACCAGAAACTCAAAAAATGAGTCCAGCCTTATAAGGGCGGTTTATAAATACAGCGAGTCTTCTGAATTGTAAAACTCATCTAATGAAGCTAGACTGGTTGAAATATAAACATAACGGGATGAAGGTTTGTTAAGTGATTCTTTGTTTGAAAGTTAAATATTGCTCTGTATATAATTTGATATTTTAGGGATTTATAAAAAATCCTTATATGAGTATAGACATCTCAGTCGGTTCCTTGTTCTATACCGGCCCTCGCAGACTCAACGTAGCACAGGAATCTGTGTGGTAAAGTAAGGAGCTGAAGGTAGGCGTGGCGCTCCACCTCAGACGCAAAAACAATCTCCTTCGTCTAGCGCTAGTGAAAGGGGGATATACTTCCTCGCTGATTGACTGATACCGACTTTAGGCCGCCCCGACGACTTTAATTTTACTTTACTTTTACTTCCTTACATATTGAACTATTTAGTAATAGCTCTTAAGTAAACAATCTCGTTGGTCTAGCATGAGTGAAAAGGGGATAGACTCCCTCGCTGGTTGGCTGATACCGACTTTAGACCACTCCGACAACTTTACTTTTACTTACTTACATATTGAACTATTTAGTAATAGCTCTTAAGTAAACAATCTCCTTGGTCTAGCGCTAGTGAAAAGCGGATAGACTCCCTCGCTGATCCCAAATAGAATCATCATTTACTTACCAGTCATTTGATTTCCTTATATATATATATATATATATATATATATATATATATATATAGTTGAATGAAGTGACAAATAAAAGTTTTAGCTTTTATTCATTTATTTGGGAAAGATATTACTACCAATGGTTTCCTGCTAAAAGCATTCATCAGGTAAAACTATATATATAATATATATATATATATATATATATATATGTAAAATGGAAAAGGAATTGAATCCGACAATATGAGGAAAAATGAGTAAAGAAAAGAAATGTAAATGGATAAAATGAAATTAATCGATATCAAATTAATCGATATCACATTAATCGATATCACTTACACATGTGTTTCGGTCAGTTTATGTGTGTGAAAATATTTCGCACACATACAAGAAAAAACATAAAAACAAATGTTCACTCTGATGAAGGTCGATTCTTGTATGTGTGCGAAATGTTTTCACACACATAAACTGACCGAAACACATGTGTAAGTGATATCGATTAATGTGATATCGATTAAATTCATTTTATCCATTTACTTTTCTTTTCTTTACTCATTTTTACTCATATATATATATATATATTTGTAGGATGTAAAACCTAGAAAAATAGCAATAGGTTTTTTTTTCTTTTTCTTTCTTTTTTTCCTTTTCCTTTGTTTTTCAGTAAGAAAGAAATTCAGAGGAATTACAAACCGTGAGGGGGGGGGCTAGGAATTTTCGAACCCCCCCCCCACACACACACACACACACGGTTTGTAATTCCTCTGAATTTCTTTCTTACTGAAAAAACAAAGGAAAAGGAAAAAAAAAAAAGAAAAAAATACCTATTGCTATTTTTTTTTAAGTTTTACATCCTACAAATTAATAATCAATATATATATATATATATATATATATATATATATGTGTGTGTGTGCGAGTATGTGTGTGGGTGTGTTTATAAAGAGGTGTGATTCAACGGAGTCGATAAAATATGGAGTTAGTCGCAACTTCGACCGTCGATAAAATAATTAAAGAGTCGGTTATTAATGAATATAAAAATGGCCAATACTTTTAGAGCAGATTTAGTAAAATGATATTAGAAAGTCTACCCATGTTTCACCTCGTTCGGGTCATCAGGGTTATTTTCGATGAATTATTTAAATTGATTAATTAAAACAAACAGAATTGTAACGTAGCTGGACTTAATTTTCTTATTAGTGTGGGAAATATATTTTTTGTGTGGGAATTGTCCCTTAAATTAAGTTCCCGGATAACACTGCTCAGGATTTTTAAAAATCGGACAAGAGTCCACATTAATTTCGCCGTTTGATCGTGATAGCAGTAAATTATCAACACACACACACACACACACACAGAGAGAGAGAGAGAGAGAGAGAGAGAGAGACAGACAGACAGACAGACAGACAGACAAGAGACAGACAGAGGGAGAGACAGACAGACAGACAGAGACAGTGACAGAGACAGAGAGACAGAGGAAGGATTGTCTTTTCACACCAGAATTGTCACATTCACGCGACTGGTGCGGCAGCATTGAGAAAGAAGAAAGAATGAAAGGAAGAATGGCTGACTTTCGACTAAATTTGGTCGAAGTCCTTTTTTCATCTCTTCTCGAATTCTCACTGCAACCTGAATACTGGGTCTCCATTTTATGATTATCCCAAATCACCACTTCTCACCTGATTCTTTTTTGACCTAATCCACCAAATTATGCAAAAATCTAAATCCTGATTATCTGGTGTGTCTTATTAGCAGAATTCTTATTTTTATGAGCTTCGTCACCTCAGCTAAATAATGGAACATTCCGCTTTACCATAAAGAAATAAAGGGATGAAAAGGACATGCCACACAGGAAAATATAATAAGAAAGAGAGAAATAAAGTAGGAGAAAGATAAAGAGAGGGGTGATAGCGCTAATCTTTTCTTCAATCGAATACAATGAAATGAAGGAAAGAAAGAAAAAAGTCTGAAAGAATATTAAATCGAGAATATTATACTATCTTACATATTGTACTATCTTGCAGTACCTCTTAAGTAAACATATCAAACGTTGTAATAATTAAATTATTACGCTCTGTTATATCCACAGGTCCTGCTAATATATATATATATATATATATATATATATATATATATATACATATACATATATATATATATATATATATATATATATATATATATATATATATAAGTGTATTTTGGCAGCATTATTTCTTTTAAACATATTGTGTTAAACTGTACAGACAATTCTTGTCGGACAAGTTTTTGTTCGATCCTTTCTAAATTTTCTGGCCATCTTTATGGTGTCAGGGTGGAACTGATGTAGCAGTCCACTAAAGGTTTCATTACGAGCACTTTCGGCAATTCGATTTGCCATCTTCAGGTAGGAAACTGATAGTGTGTTCCGTGTCTCGTTTTTAAGGAGAACGAGCGTAGGAATTGGAAGTGGGAGGTAGTAACAATTTGGAGGGGGGGTTGTAGGAATTGGTAGTAGTTCGAACGAACGATGCAGTAGTGATTTCACTCTCTGTGTGTGTATTTCTATATATATATATATATATATATATATATATATATATATATATATATATCAATAATTAGTATATATATGTGTGTATTTTAATAATTTATATGGTATTGAAGTACACAGAACAAGGAACTCCATATAATATAGTGTGTAAGATTTTGGAAAAACCTACATAGAAGACCTAATATAAAACAAAATTATTTCCATATTTGAAATCACCAGATCAAAATTAGTAAAAAACAGTAGAAGAATCTCATGCAACTAAGACTTTCAAAAGAATTTGTTGTCCTGTGTAATTAATATATATACATATGTATAATTTGATAACTAATACGTTATGGAATCCCATATAATACAGATTGTAAGATTTTAGACAAACTCAAACCATATATCAATGGATTGTCATGGCTATTGTTATTGTTCAGTGAATATTTTCCGTTCACTTTACTTGTATTGTGTAGATTTTAACGGATTACTCATTTTTCTTTAACAGGTTTTTCCATGGTTATTCAATTCATTACATACAACCCCTCCCTCCCTCTCTTTCTCTCACACTCACTCACTCTTTCTATTCCTTCTTCATTCACTCTTATTCACCTCTGGCTTTCACGTATTTTTCTTTTCTTACATTCACTTTGATCTGTCTCTTCTTTTACATTCCTTTAATCGCTCAAATACTCTTAAATACTCAGTAACTTTCTTTTTTTTGGTTGTTGGTTTCTAAAACTCTATCTTATAAGATTTTCTTTTATTCAATCTTCCCCCTCTTCCACTCCTCATCCTCCACCAGCTTCTGAACCTCCGTTCTTTTCATTACATCCGGACATTTCCTAAATCTCAGCCCATTGTCTTGTTTATCCTTCCTTCCTCTCTGCGCTAACTCCTTTTTCTCCGGTCCGCCCTACCGTCATCTTACTCAACTCTCATTAGTCACCTTCTCCCAATTATCGACTCGACCGTTAAAACTCATAAACAAAACTTTCTTGCTTTTACTTCCCTCTCCTTCCTTCCTTCCTTCCTTCCTTCCTTTCTTTCTTTCTTTCTTTCTATTCTATTCCTATCTCTTCTGTTCCCATCCCATCTATTCCTATCTTCATCTTTCTCTTTCTCCTTTCTTCTTCTAATTCCTTTCCTTACCAGTCTTCTCTCTTTGACGCTCACCGTTCTCTGTGCGATTACATTTGAAGTAGTCCGCTTGGAAGCCTTTCAAGCCATGGCTTCAGTCCTAGACAACAATAATCAAAGCCTTGCCTTCATAGTACGGCCGGGGGGCAGTGCAGTGTTCACTGTTAATTGGAGAGAACAGAACGCGTACGTTGCGAAAAATCCAACGCCGCGGTGGTGCAGGCGACTTTCTTCCGAAAGGTGGGGACGGTGGTGACGGCTTATTATATTTCTTTTGTTGATGCTTGGCAGCGAAAGAAGCGGGACTTTTCCGTTGCCGCACGAAAGAAGTCAGTAAAACAATAACAGAAGTTGATTTACTGCACGTAGAGGTTCAGCTTTGTGTTATCTGATAAGATATTGCGAGTTTAAACAATTGGTTAATTTGTTAGATAAGGAACTGCCGAATATTTGTGGCACCGTCAAAAAAAAAAAGGTTCAAGAACGGAGGAAATCGTTTTATATTTGGTGGTAAAGGTGTTATGGTGCCCATAACTGAATAGTAGTAGCGGGGTAATCGTCTACTGATGTTCAATGATTGGCGCTTTATAGGAAAGAAACGGTGGCATTAAGTCTTCAAATAAAATCTATTATTAGCGGAGGTCAGATGAGGTTACGGCTGGTCATTTTACATGCTATTTTTCTTGACCTGAAGACAGCACTGTCGGTTGGGGCTTTACAATACACTTCACCTCTGCAGAAGGGTAAGACCCTACTAAATAGGGACTCCTGTTGGGCGTTGGTGGCGACGTATGATGCTCAAGGGCGGAATCCTGGTGGATGAGCAGTCCATGACATGCAACACCCTTCTTTAGCTCTTACTTAGTCTAGACGGGCGGTCGGAGAGTCATCCCCTCGTCACGTCAAGCGGTAGCACCTATATTTATTGCCCCGACCCTATTGCCCTTATGGCAAGACCCAACCCTTTTATGTTATAGGTGCTAGAAGGATCTTCATGTCTGAGTATGAGGGTAAATTCTAACTGATGTTGATTTTTTGTTCTGGAGGTCTGGGGAATGTGAAGGACACCTCCATTACCATTGCTCCCAAGTCTACTCTACCCCGTAGTGGTAGTACATCTATAGAAAAATGTGTTTACCAAAAAAATTGAGTTTATAAATTTTCTTTCAAACTACCGCTACGAATCTTTCAAAAATTTGCCGGCATTAAATGACCCACTGTGTTTGATATGCCGTAAAACCAACCAAAAACAATTGAGCTGAGGAAATCACAATTGTCTTTTAAATCTAACCAACCAGGGCGTATTCTGTTCCTTATCAGGGGTTAATTGTGGATATGGTAGCGAGCTTTTAAAACAGTTATCTGGACGGGAAGACTCAACTCTAAAGTGTTGTTTTTTATGCCGAATCAAATCAGCTTGATAGACAAAAGACTCGTTTCTCTGAATTTTTTATACGAAGCTTGATAATTCGTATTATTTGTATTATTGTCATATTTATTGTTACCTGCACAATGTTTCAGCCGATGTAACCTTTGGCCTTCTTCAGGTATTTCTTGTCGGATTCGGGAACTTTCTCGGACATGGGAACCATCTCGGAGTCGAGAACTTTCCCGATTACTACAAGAAGATTCCCGAGTCCCACAAGCAATATCTGAAGAAGCCCGGAGGGCACATCGACAGAAAAGTTGTACAGATAACAATGAAGATGAGGACAATAGTCCGAATAATACAAATAATAATAAAGGACTCGTGTTGTTTATAGTACCTTCTCGTCCTTAAGTGGGCGCCCAATTAAGTACTCAACAGGCTCTTTGCTGTATAACTTCGTTGATCTAGCAGGAGCCACATAGAATAGTAAGACAGATTGAGCTATCTAACATTTATACGCAATCTGTGAAGGGTTAGGACAATTACAGAACATATGGTAGTTCTAGGCTCGGAATATCAAAGTGGGGATATGATCATGGCCGTGTATTCAGGTAAAACGAAAAATGTTTTGAATAAGCTCATCGCTGCTTAATATCGGTGATCTAGCAGAAACCAAATAGAATAGTAGGAATGATAGAGTTATCTAGCCTCTGTAGTTAGTTTATCTTGCAGTAGGTCAATTAAAAAACGTATGGTAGTTCTAGGCTCGGAATATCAAAGAGGAAATATGGTTTTGTTACAATAAAATAGGAACCTGCGCACTGTAGACCTGTTACTTCAGAAGGACACGTTTTCCTTTACACCGTCAATATCCGGTTGTTTTTAACAGACGATTTTTAGAGTTTTTTTTTAATTATAAAACTAACTCCTAACCCTAACCCCTAACCCTAACCCATAACAAACAACCGGATATCGATGGTGTAAATGAAAAACATGTCTTTCTGAATCGAGATCAAAAAGGGGTGCCTAAAGTCATATGGTAAAAAAAAAAGCTATAATGTATGGATGTAGATAATAATCCAGTATCCGGTAAGAGTTTTAATTAACATTGAGATATCGTTGTAACTCAGGTTAGCTATACATCGCTAAACGTCATGTACGTGCTTGCGGTGATACGAAACCACTGAAAATGAAAATATCAAATAGCACTAATCTACTAAGATTTGATATGTAGAAATATCAAAATTATTAATAAAATACTGTACTTAGAATTTGGTTGTAAACTAGCGGATTTCACTTGTTAAAAATATAGGATCTTGCAGATTGTACACCGGTTACTTCCGCCGGAACTCACCTAAAAAAATAAACGGTAACACACATTTGTGTTTTGCGTATCCAAATGCATGCTGTATTCTTGTGAGTAATTTAACAACAACAGCTACTATCTATCCAACATAGGGTGAGAGTTTTATTTAAATCATTCTAACTCATGTTAGGTATTGTGGCGAGCCGGAAGTTCATACTTCGACAGAAAGAGATCGAATGACAAAAATAGGTAGTTTGCGCATGGGGATTGCGCACCTTAGTAAAATTAAAATTTAAAATAAAATTCGGAAAATTCAACCAATCAGAAGCGTTCCCGCCTAATAAGAAAAAATACCAAATGGGGCCTCGTGGAGCCTTCTAGGATTCTATAAATACCCAGACTTTTTCATTTTCACGCAGAAAGATCTCACTTGTCTAAGGGAATTCACGTCACCCTTCTTAAGAACATTTCGCGTACATGCTGAAGGTATGAACTATCTCTCTTTAAATAACCTACGCCTTCGGAGATAAACATTAGATGCATTCAACTTATGCCTGACTGCTGTTGTGTTGACTTTGACCTTTCACCTTTTCTTCTCACTTAGAGATTTATAACATCTCTGCTTATATTTTACATTGAACTTTTCAAAAAGCATCTTTTTACAGGAACTTTCCAAGTATCCTGTATTACCTTTTGTAAACATCATGTTAATACAATGTTGTTTGTTTAATCAAGAGTTTTGTCTTCTATGCCATGTGCTTGATTGTTTTATGGTCTTTAAATGTTTGAACCCTTTTATTAAATATTGGCATCAAACACCCCCAACTTAACACTATAGTATAAATAGCTCAACACCATGTGTGTGCTTACGTTAATACAGCAGATCATGGCCGTGCATTCTCTTAAAAGAAGAAAAAATAAAACACATAAGATATA
>CM042138.1:17386148-17411148 GCA_023376005.1 Doryteuthis pealeii | reverse complement strand
TGAACGAGAAGGCTAATTTGCATATTGATATTAAGAATTTGATTTTAATAAATATATGCTTAGTATTATTGATTTCTAAATGTTTGGTTTTCTCTTAACGAATCTGAGCAAAAATCCCGGTGATAAATCTTAAAAGAAATAAAAAAAACCAGACGAAAGAACTGTAATTTTATTAAATACTTCATAATCTAACTAAATAGATAAATTAGGAAAAATGAAAGACGGAAGTGATGGAAAACGATGGAAGAGTTAGATTTAAAGCTGTTCTATTTTTTGATTATACCCCCTCAGTTTATCATTTTCTAAATAGTTTCTAATTTGATACAATATTTTATTACATCAAAACCTAAATACTTGCACCCGACGGGTGCATATATTTACTAGTATATAATATAGAGGCCAGACTTTGTTGAAAAAATATTTTCGTTTATATCTTAGATATTGAATACTTTCCCGCGACACACCTACTGACATCTCGCGACACACCAGTGGGTCGCGACATATAGATTGGGAACCACTGCTCTAACCTATTACAATCGCTCGGGATCGTCAGTCGGGTACAAGATCTTTTGTCAAAACTGTAACCTTCTAAGGATAAGATGACAAAATTAACATACACGTGTGTAAAATAATGAGATGTGGAAATATAGAAAACTCAAAATTTTAGTTATACGTTATGTAAAAAAAAGTAAAGTCGTCGGGGTGGCCTATTGTAGGTATCAGCCAGAGAGCGAGGGAGGCTATCCCCTTTTCACTAGCGCTAGACCAAGGAGATCGTTTTTTGGCATCTGTGATGGATCGCCATACCTACCATTAGCTCCTCACTTTACCGTACATAACCCTGTGCTACTCGTACGCTGAGTTGGCGAGGGCCGGTATCGAACCCGGAACTTTGGGGTTCCTAGTCGAACTCTCTACCGACTGAGCAACTGGCAGGACCAATGAATATACCATAGTATGATAAATTACTAATTACAATGTTTGATATGTTTACTTAAGAGCTATTATTAAATAGTTCAATATGTAAAAACTATAATAATCTTTGTTTAACTCTCTCTCTCTCTCTCTCTCTCTCTCTCTCTCTCTCTCTCTCTCTCTCTCGTACTTTGTTTTCTTTCTTTCCTTCTTTTGATATTCCCCCCCTCTCTCTCCCGTACTTTGTATTTTTTTCTTTCCTAGATTTGATTTTTTCAATTTGTTCAATTGAAACAGCATTTTCGCTTCTGCGCGCTCATCTCACTCTATATTTTCCTTACTTTAGTCCTTTCCTTTACTTCTATTACAACCAACAACTCTTTAAATGATCGTATAACTGGTAAAATATGTTATATCAGATGAATAAGTCCTGGTTAACCGCAGAACACAGTCTGAAAAGATTTATAAAAGTTGATATTATTCTGAAATAATAAAAGGATAAATGGTAAGTGAAGCATAATTAAAGTTCCAATTACCATCGAACTGGGAAGACAAGGCAACAAACGGTTGTAACTTAAATACAAACCCGAATGTCACAAAGTCTACCGCAGAATTACAGGATAAATATAAGACTCCACAATGTCATTCAAATCAAGCAGTCAAGCAGCCAATCAGAACTCAAGGAATGGAATGACCCAAATCACCCAAATTCATGAATGGGTAATTCTGGATTTCTATATGTACCAACGGTCTTGGTCACTGCTTAAGTTATACTTAGCTGCAGTTATTCAAACTAACAGTAGACTTACTGACTTCAATGTTAAGCAAAAGTGAGGAACAGCACTGGATGAACGAACCACACTGGACACGAACCACACTGGACACGAATCACACTGGACCGCACTAAACCATACTCGACTAAATTTAACCACGTTGGGCAGGGATCATAAAGGTGAAAAATCACACTTGGATGTTAGATGCTGGACTCGGTTGATACTTTCAAAGGAATGGTATAGCTCAGTCACCAGGGTATTCGCCTAGGAACCACAAGGCTCCGTGTTCGATACCAGTCCTCGCCAGGTACTTCATGGACCTATGCGGTAAATTGGAGAACATGGTAGGTGTGGCGGTCCACTTCAGACGCAAAAACAATCTCCCTGGTCTAGCGCTAGCAAAACGGGGATAGACTCCCTCGATTTCCAGCTGATACCAAAAATAGGTAATTCCGCAGACTTTAATTACTTACTTTTATATATATATATATATATATATATATATATATATATATATATATATATATATATATTGCTAACAGCAATCGCAATGATTAATTAAAACAAGGAGGGACTCTGTATTTCCAATAGCACTAATACCGTTGGGAATGGTATGCATCCAACTCTTTTTCTTTCAGCTATGGGTAAATTCCATGATTGCAGCTCCAGATTCAGTTTTTAATTTGCTCAATGAAGTCGGCCTAGTTCCAAAATGGTATGATATGTGTGGGTACGGTCTCTAGGAGTAAAGTTGAAAAATGTCACACACTGGCATTCCCATTTATTATTAGATAAGGCACATTCTGTATTATATTATGAAATCCTGAGTAGCTTTTTCTGTTGTGCTGGGGGCTGTGTTTTATTTTATATGGGGAAATAAAAAAGTCTGATCAAAATAAGAAGAAATTTAGACTGATTCATCGACACTTGCTATTTAATTATAATTAACCCGTGATACAATGTTCTGAAATATCTTCTTGTACCGGTCAGTTCCGTAACCCGTATATTTACTGAGATTCCGGACGGAGTTTTATGAAATACATTCGATATGATACATAAATCTAATGTGGTGTCTGTCTTATATCTCTATGAACTGGAAGCGACAAAATCGCGCATCACCAGCAACTTACGTGAAAAGAAAAAAATCAGCTACGTTCGGAAGCAGAAAAAAAAGGACATTATCACAAGATATTTAAATCTACGACTGAGCAAAGATGCAAATATAATCTCAGTAATATATTATGGCACCTTTTTAATTTCTGTCGGAAGAAGCGATTATAGAACTTAATCATTTCTCTCATTTAACAGAAAAGAGTTAAAGCAAAAGACATAGACAAAAAAAACAAAACAAAAAAAAAAACAAAAAAAAAAAAAAAAAAACTCATTTTAGATGGGTTAAATCGAACTAAACGGATCTGAATTCCACCATTGTATGTCACCCCACCGAAAGAAAAAAACAACAATTAAAATCAGGGAATTAACCGAATTAACGTAAATTTTCAGTGTTGATATATTAATGAAGGGAAGATATAATGCACTAGTTAGTTTATTTAAAGACTTTTACATTTTTTCAGGTCAGTTAACTTTATCCCACGTATCTTTGAGGATCTGTTACATCTCAAAGATACGTAGTTCAAAGTTAACTGACCTGAAAATTTGTAAAGATTTTTAAATAAAATAACTGGTGCATTATATCTTGTATTCATTAATATATCTATACTGAAAATTTAATTAAATTCGGTTTATTCCCTGGTTTTTGGTATTTTTTTCTTTCGGCGGAGTGATATACGATGGTTGAATATAGGTCCGTTAAGTGCAATTTAACCCATTTAAATGGTATGAATACATTTTTACAGAAACCTGGAAAAATTGAAAATAATAAAACACAACACCAAAATAGTCACGAAACTGTACGCTCAATGAAGGTTTTTCAACAGAAGCGTATTCTGGGAAATATTTTCAAAAACAGGAAATACGTATGTCCTATTTCCTGTCACGTTGTGTAACGTCGCAGATTGCCTAAAGAAAAAAAGTCCTATCTTTATTGAAAGGAGAAACTCTCAGTGAAGTATTGGCTAACGTACTTGACTAGATGATTGTAGTAAACGAGTTCGAACCCCAGTCTCGCTATTACATATACTTTCCGACTAATAACCCTTGGTAAAGTATAAAGACCCTCATCCCACGCTATGGGTTGAATAGCATCATTACTTATTTGTCTATTTATTTTCAAATGAGGCTTGGTGTGTATAATCTTGATTTTTCGTGCTATGTAACATTTGAGGAATGCCGGGGGATACGGCGGCCGAAACGTTGGGATTTTACATATCACAAGAAAGATAAGTGGAACAATCCGAAAAATCAGTCATAAGCTTCACTACTGTTTTTCCACAAGGACGTCTTTGTCATTGAATAATCCACGATGGTAGATATTACATTAAAGAAAGAAACCAAAAGAAACAAACCTTTAATAACGTGTTAAAAATGAATTACAAGGATTGGGGAGGGTAAAAGGACAAGGGAAAATTATATATATATATATATATATAGAGAGAGAGAGAGAAGCGAGAGAGAGAGAGAGGGGGGAAGAGGAAGAAGGCAGGGAAGAGAGAGAGACAGAGAGAGAGAGAGAGTGGGAAAGAGAGAGAAGGCAAGGGAGAGAGAGAGAGGGGTGGGGAAGAGAAAGAAGGCAAGGTAGAGAGAGAGAGAGAGAGAGAGAGAGAGAGAGAGAGAGAGAGAGTGTGTGTGTGTGTGTAGGGAAGAGGAAGAAAGCAAGGAAGAGAGAGAGAGAGAGAGAGAGAGAGAGAGAACGAAGGAAAGAGAAGAGGAAGAAGAAGAGAACAAGGGGAAAGAGAGATAGATTGATAGATATAGAGAGATACAGAGAGAGAGAGAGAGAGAGAGAGAGAGAGAGAGAGTGTGTGTGTGTTGTGTGTGTGTGTGTGTGTGTGTGAGAGAGAGAGAGAGAGAGAGAGAGAGAGAGAGAGAGAGAGAGAATTCCCAATGAATTACACTGGTTTACAAAGAAGTTGAGGCAAGCACAAAAATAGCTGTTTTAATCTGATTTGGGGATGCAGCTGAATTCAGATTTGAAATCCGTTTTTACTCATCACCTCTAGTTTCTTTTAGATATGCATACTGTACATTTTGTACACATGCTGTACATAAAGGCGTATATGCATTCAGGGTTAATTTCTAATATTGTGTGACTTATGTCTTCTTTTTTTTACTTCTAACTGTCTGCGGTACTATGAATTGTGTACATTGTGTCATCCAAGTATATTTATTCCGTCAATGTTCTTTATCTATCCTGTTTTATCTGTAATAAACTGCTGCAACTGTTGAAATAAGCACGTATATACTCTGTATATACTAAAATGAGACTATTTAAAAGACAGAAAACTAGAGGTGATAGAGCAAACCTGTTTATAAATTTGAATTCAGCACGCCCAAATTAGTAAAATACACCTATTCATATTCTTGCCTCAGACAAAAATATTTTTTGTAAACCAGTGTTATCAATCCGTGTCTCAAAAAACGTGAAATGATTTGTGTATCATAAAAATATTGGACCAAGTAACCAATAAGCACCCCTGGTGGAAGCTGTTTTGAAAGGATCACCTTTTGCTTTTCACCGTTATGTCCCGGTTGTTTTTTTACAAACAACAAACGATTTTTTTTGCATTAGAATTTCACTGTAAGATTTTTTAAAAGTTTGTTCAAGTATATTTACAACCCAAAGGCAAGTTTGTATACTAACATAATTTTCGATTTTAATAAAAAAAATAGTTATGTCATGTTGTTGTTAATTAAATAGGAATTTTTTTAAAATTTTTAAAAAACTTTAAACGAAAGACACATTTTTATATTAAAATTTAGTTTTTATTTAATCAGAAGAGAAATGCAGGTATATTTATTTAAATGAAAATATTTTTATTCACAAAATATTTTCATGTTTATTTAAATAAAAGGATGTTGGGACCAAGTAACCAATAAATAACTTTTTTTATAAATAACTTTAAATATGTGCCGAAATCCCTTTTAAAATAGCGTATTGCTTATCGTTCTATAACTGTAAAAAAAAACAAAAAAACAAAAAAACAGCAGCTACTTTATACTTCCAAACAGAGACTGCTGTTCCCTCTGAATTTTTGAAATGAGGCTCTATAATTAGTATTGTTTAGATTATTCGGACTATTGTCCTCATCGTTATTGTTATGTCTGCAACGTTTTCGTTGCAACGATGTGCCCTCCGGTCTGCTTCAGGTATTTCTTGTCGGGATGGTTCCCGAGTTTGAAACGAAGGGTTCCGAGTTCGGCTGAAACGTTGTACAGATAACAATAAAGATGAGGACAATAGTCCGAATATTCCAAACAATACTAGAGACTACTGAATTCACAACCTAAACATTTCCTGGTTTATTCTCGCTTCTCATAGTCTATCGCTAGCGAAAATGAGGATAGACGCCCTCGCTGTCTAGCTGATACTGACTATAGACCATTGGGCGTAATTTCATCATATGTCACACACACCACACACACACACACCACACACACACACATATTATATATATATATATATAATATATATATATGAATGCTTTTAGCAGTAACCATTGGTAGTAATATCGTTCCAATAAATGAAATAAAAGCTAAAACTTTTATTTGTTACTTCATTTAACTATCAACGCTCTATCACAGATACTGAACACTCTTCTAATAACACTGTACGTTGGATTACTATCACTTTTTCTAGTATACTAGTGCCAACCACACACACACACACACACATACACACACACACATACATATATATATATATATATTTATATATATATATATAATATATATATATATATATATATATTATATCCATGACGATCTTTCGCCAACCGCCCCTATTATTCATTGCTTACGATAGGTCCACGCACAAATTGTTAATGTAGGTCTGGCGGGCCCATGTGCTGATTTCCATAGGAGAAAGTCACTTATTAGTTCGTCCTGGCTTGTACAGCACTGACCAGCAGGTTATTTTCGTCTCACTCGGATGGTTTGTGGGATAGGGGGCGAGTGGCCGTACAGCGGCTTGCTTGTAGGGTGTTGTTACAACGATTTGTTTAATATCATACGCAGCATTTTTGTGCAGCTCCCTTCTATCTAACTAATTCGTATGGCACTTCGTTAGGGTCATAGTGGTGCAGCCATACAGTAGCACTGATACACCTACGCTTGGAAGAATAGTCGTTTTAAGTTTTCAGGGAGATCAGACTTCCATATGACTGAAAATAAGTCTATGGGAAACCATGCCTTATTTGTGTATATATTTTGCGCGTGTGAGTCCCTATGCACGTGTTGTGTGTCTATATATGTGTGTGCGAGTGTATATGTGCCCGTGTGTGTCCGTGCGCGTGTGTGTTGTGTGTGTGTGTGTGTGTGGAATGACACTGATGTTATGAATTTGTCAATATTTTAGCCCGTCTGGCCATGCGCTGTATATGATATAAATAACAAATGCTTTTATGAAATTACCTATCAGAATCGACCGGCCAATCTCCGCCCATCCCCAGGACGTTGCAATCAATCTTATTTGACGTCAGCATTCAGTACCATCGAAATGAAGGCCCATTGTTAACCATTGTTAATATATATGACGACAACAGAGCGGCGACTTTTCATTACGGCTTCAAATAGTTATTGCATTTTTATGAGAAGTTATTGTTACTGAACCCCGAATTGGAACATCGTTCCGTGGTCGTGTAATCTGTTCTATGCATTCCATTTTGTCGAAATGTTAACGCTTAATAACTATTTGCATCGTCATTGGAGCTGTTATTCACAAGAGAAATAGCAGCTAAAATTTTGAACCTTCTTAAAATCGCGCTAATATTTCTTAGCGAGAGTTCATGTTCACAGAGTGAATATTAATATCCGCGCACGAATTCTGGACACGATTGTGAGTTGTCTTAAAGATAAACAATCAAATTTAAAGAGAACAAACGATTAGATAAGAAAAATTAAGGATGATCCTAAGAGTCAAAAATTGGATATGAATTATTTTGAATTGTATATAAAAAGCGATGAAATATTCAGGCCTCATTCAACTTCAATGTCTAATTGCAGTAAATGGGCATGTATATATCTCTCTGTATCCACCACCCCTCTCTCTCTCTCTCTCTCTCTCTCTATCTTATTTTCTTTCTTCTCTCTCTCTCTCTCTCTCTCTCTCTCTCTCTCTCTATATATATATATATATATATATATATATATATGCATGTTGAATTAAACAAAAGACACATCTCCTGTTTAACAATTTCATTTGTGATCTTTTCAAGTTTTCTGGCCAACTTTTTAATATCTGGGTGGAATTCGTGGATTAGTCCACCAAAGTTCATGTCCCGAGTACTTTCGGCACTTCGAAATGCCATCATCAGGGGTGATGTGTTCCAGTTTTTCAAATTATATTAATGGATGGGGAGGCTGGAAGGAGGAGAATTGATGGGAAAGGTGTTATAGGCATTTTAAAATGTGAGTACTGCATTTGAAATTAATTTTGTTTAAGGATGGTTTGTATTGTTTATGTATAAAGCTTCTAGCATTTGGAGATTTTTTTTTCTTTGTGCAGAATGTGTGTATTTTCCGTTATGATATTTCGGTAATTAGAGTGGGGGCATGAATGTAATTTTAGATGTTGTGAAATGGAGCTATTATCTGCCAAATGGAAATTGAAAAACTTGAACACATCACCCCTGAAGATGGCACTTCGAAGTGCCGAAAGTACTCGGGACATGAACTTTGGTGTGACTAATCCACGAATTCCACCCAAATATTAAAAGTTTTGCCAGAAAACTTGAACAAATCACAAATAAAATTGTTAAATAGTAGATGTGTCTTTTGTTTAATTCAACATGCTTAAATGAAAGAATGCTGCCCAAATACACACACACACACACCCACACATATATATATGTATGTATATATATATATATATATATATATATATATATATATATATAGTATCCAATTGCCGCTTTAACGTTTCCGTTGCCGTGGCATCAGTAAATAATCTAAAAGTGCTCAATATATTAAAAACACAGAGCAGCAATAATAATTATATTAGTAGAGGAAAACGTTATGGGTCTACCATGGTTTCAATATGAATGATTTCATCAGGACACAACCTTACTCTTAACTAAGTTGATGTAATTCCTTAGTTAAAATTAAATACATTTCATTTAATGTATGTGAGTTTAGCAAAGGAATTACATCGACTTAGTTAAGCGAAGGGTAGGTTCCTGATGAAATCCTTTGGATTGAAGCCAGTGTATATCCTTAAGTTTTTCCTCTCCCAATATATATATATATATATATATATATATATATATATATAGGTTCCGGTGCGTAGCTAACCCTCGCTTTGTTTACAAAAGTTTAAGGACTCTAGTGAATTCATTTCCGCTTAGAAATGTAGCAATTAAATATTCTCCTATATTTGACAGCTGCCTCTGGCTGCACGGGTAAGAGGCTTGGCGAACGAAAGTTCATTCGGGTCTCAAACCCGGCCAGGGCTAGCTGTTAAGGTACAAATGCACTGATGAGAGGTGATACCTCGAAACACGTGTCTGTGGATTACTTATTATATATATATATATATATATATATATATATATATATATGTAGTAACCTATGGGGATATTTAATGCCAAAGTCATTCTTGTAGAATAACACTATCGGTACGGTTTAACCCCTAGCTGGGGGTTGAGGGCTCTTTCGTTGCCCGAAGGTCTTCGTTCGAAAGGGAACGTTAATAACGTAACTTAAGTTCGAACTCGTGTTACGTACTTCTCTTCTGGCCGGCTTGGTACTTCTATCATCTAATGGTCTCGTCTGGTCTTTCTTATCTGGGGATTCCGTGTCTGGTTCTGCTGTGGACCATTTCTTATCAGAAGCCTTGTGTCATTGTTAGCTTTTAGTAATAACAACAAGACTTCGATTTACTTTGGATGTTAGTTTATTCTGGAACCCCAGAACCAGACAAATGCGCGCGGAGAGTCACATCTTGCTAGCTTCAGTCCTAACTCTCAACTGACTAACTGCAACTCTAACTGCAACTAACAGTGTTGCTTACCTTAAACTGGAAAGGGCTTTCTATCGGGGTTCCGTTCTCACGTTCCATCCCCAGAACGCAAGGTGAGAGTGAGGTCAAGCATTGTCACTCACTCTCAAGGCCATCAGCTGTACTGATTGGCATAAGGATTTCTATACTTCCTTAAAAAGTAATAGGATCCAATTAATATGTAACACTCGTTTATAACAATATCGCACTCTATCACGTTTTTCTGTTTTACTTTTTCGTTATTGTAATCATTTCTGGCTATGTAGTCATAACCTGTTATGATAACCATTGATTTCTGTATGCTTTTCCTGGAGTGTGTAATTTTCAACTTCTTCCTGGTTCTTGCTGGTTTTGAAAATCACACAGGCAACTAAGAGACTCTTACCATGCGCCGTTGAAATTATGTCTTCGCTACCCTATGATATGATCTATCATCGATATTCAATACTTTCTACTGTTTCATTCAATACTTTTACTTATAAATTTAGAAAACTATTTAACCTTGATATATATATATATATATATATAATATATATATATATATATATATATTCATTGGAAACTTCCCAATGATCCATGCATACTACATCACTGACGACACGTACCAGCGTCTAAAATGTAGAAGCGTATAATTAAAGTATATATATATATATATATATATATATATATATATACACACACATATGTATATACATTTTTATGGGGGGAATAAAAATAGATGTAGTCATTTATGTTGGTATTCTTATGATAAACTTTAAATTCTAAACTGTTGTTATTGTTTATAATAAGTGTGTCTAAAAATGGTAGGGTATGGTTTTGTTCAAGTTCATGAGTGAATTTAATGGAGGGTTCCATATCATTTAGTTTGTCAATGATATTAGTTGAATTACATTTTTTTTCGTAAATGAATAAAGTGTCGTCAATGTAATGGACAAAATTAGAGTTACTAGAAATAAATTTATTTCAACTACTGTTACATAATCTATGCGGTTGCATAAGATTATTGTCAATCCCCTGTATTTCTAAAGGGATGGCCCTTTTCATATCACGGGCGGGACTTTCCATGGAATAGTACAGAAAGCCCGCGAAATACGTGAAGTCACGTGGGACCTGATTGGGTCCTCAGTTTCAGTTTAGACGTCGGGCAGAGAAGATGTGCTGCCTTAACTGGAACTCACTGCATACGCGCGCTATGTTAGTCAGATGTTTAGTTACATGAAATGTTTAGTTAAGTAAATAAAAAGCTTAAGAAAATAACATGGTGTTGTGGTTGGTGAATTTCTTGGTAACAAGACTGATCTAGAAGAAGTAATGAGTTAAGTGCGACCGACCGACCAAGACGAAGTCCAAATGTTAGAAGAGACGCTAGAAGAACTTAAGATATCAAAGACGCCAGAAGAAGAATAGAAGTAAGTAAAGAAAGGGTATACAACACTACTTTCGCCACGTCAAATCTGATTTCATTCATAAAATCAGATTTGATGAAATGAAAGTAGCCGTAATCCTCCTTGCCATTATTCCCAAGCCCACTCCGACCCGGAGTGCATTCACATACGAGCTTTTCTCTTTTTTTTTTTTTGCTTTCCAATTGTTAGCGATGTAAACAGGACGATACATAGTGTTATATATTGTACAAACGGAAATATGAATTTCCGGTTTTATTAAACAAAGAAGTTTTTACAACTGCCCGTTATCAGATCAAGAGATAAAAATACGTGGGTGTAGCTATGAATATAAAAGAACCGAGGGCCCGAGACAGGTCAGTCGTCAGTTAGCCCCGGAGGCAGTCACCCGGAGAGAGAATGAGGTGATCGGGGTCAGTAGTTGGCCGAGCGGGACCACGTGTAGTTGGTGTTGGGAAAGCTAGCTTTGATACTTACCAACTGAAAAAGCTTGTCACCCAGAAATTTAATCGAAGGACCGAAAGTCTAAAGACTGAATATATTAATTAAACTGACCCTGTCTCTCGAAGTTAAGAAGCTTGAATTTATTTCAATAAACTTCTGGAGGATAACTTTGGTGTTATTGTCATCCCTTACAACGAAGATAAAACTATTGCAATTTAGTACAGTGACGACGCGCTATGCAACAATAGGATTTCCAAAAACTTGGAAATCATTTGAGATGTTTTGAGTATTTCAGAATTGTTATCCTTTCGTAATCTAATAACCTGAGCAATTTTTCTTCAACAGACCTCAAATTTTAACAGCCTGCATCGAAACAACTCAAAATTCTATGTTTTCATTTCCATCAAATGGAATTACCATACGTAAAGAAAGAAAAAGAAAATAATATGAAACATAGAATTTGGGTTTGTTTCTACACATGCTGTTAAGATGTGTGATCATTCCAACGGGAATTGGTCAAGTTATTAGATTACAAAATTATATCAACATTTATCCCTGTATAACAAGCTAAACATTGATTTTAAAATAGCTTCAATGGAAATTTTTGAACAGGTTTCGCTGAATATAATTACATTAACATTCTGGCCACCAGGGGTGAAATAACTGAAAACATAGGGTCAACGATAATATTGTATCACTTGTACAATTATTTCACTTGCACACTTATTGCACTTCTAGACTCACTGTCCTTGAATAATCTAACTATTTGCATCTCTGCAGCGGGGTAAGACTCCCCCAATGGGCTCACCCCAATAGGCTCACCCCAACGACCCTGAATAGCGACCTAACCGTGTCAAATGTTAGCCGTGTGTGGCGACCCATGATGCTTAAAGATGGAATCTTGGCGGTTGAGCAGTCTATTGTAACATTTGTAGACATTTCCAACCCGTCCTTTGGGACGGGGGTCCAGTGAGCTTCGGCCACTGGACCGGTGTGTTCAATTAATAGCGGCGGTTCCAGGGGGCTATCCCCCAGGCAATACCTACCCCCTTGGGGGCAAGGCTGGGTTTATTGCCCAGCGTCTGAGGCGCCCCCTTGAGGGAGAATGCCGAAGGGATCGACGCAATTTTCGTTCTTTCCAACCCATGAGCTTCGGCTTTTGGGTGGGCCTACGTTAAAACGAGGCCTTGTGCCCAGCCCATACAAGTGGGGTATGAGGCAAATACCCAGTCTATCACTTGTAACACGCCTCTATGGCGCTTACTTAAGCTAGACGGGCGATCGGTGAGGCCCTCTATGATCAACCGGCTGATCCCGTCAAACTTTAGCGCCTTTGTCCCAAACCTATTGCCCCTATGAAAAGCCCCAACCCTTTTATCAGATAATTAGTAGAAGGTGGTGGCTGAAGGTCTTATTGTCCTGGGTATGGTGTTAAACTAAATCTGATGTAGAAGTTCCAGTTCTTGATTTCTGGGGGATATGGAGTACCCCTTCATCCCTATTACTCACAGGCCCACTCTGACCTGGGGTGGTAGTACCTGTTTGTGTCCCATGTATGGGTTAAATATGAGATGAGTCTAAAAAGTGTTTTTAAAAGTGAGTTTAAATATAAAAAAGTAAAGTCGTCGGTATCAGCCAATCAGTTCTTGAAAATTAAACGCATAAAATTCTCTGGGATTTTGGGATTAAGACAGATCATCTTAATCCCAGCTAAAAGACCAGACCTAGTATTGAAAAAGAAAAGAAAAAAAGAGTACTTGTCATATGGTCATATGGTCGATTTTGCTGTTCCAGGAGATAACAGAGTAAAGATGAAAGAAAATGATAACATAGACAAATACCAGAACCTTGCCAGAGAATTGACAAAACTGTGGAATATAAGGGTCAACGTGATACCAATTGTAGTTGGAACACTGATGGAATTGGAAATCAGAGAAAGAATTGAGACAACAGCATTATTAAAATCGGCTAGAATACTCGGCCGTTTGATCGAAGGGGGATCTCCGACCACCCGTCTAGCTTAAGTAAGGGCAAAAGTGGCGTGTTGCGTGTCATCGACTGCTCAGCCAAAAGGGTGGTCATACGTCATACCTGCTGGTATCTGTCTGTACTGTTGTTCTTTGTTGGTGACTGTGTAGTGATCTGTTTTGATAGTTTCGTTAGCAGGCTCAATTCGACCTAAATTCAGGTTTTTGTTCTTTTACTGCCATTGGCCTAAATATGGTGTCTTTAGATACACGTGGTTTGTTTTCAACAACATCCAAGTTGGATTGTCTCTCTTTCCAAAATTGGAGTCTGGATGTCTGTAATTTGTGTTTTTATTTGTAACTGATACAAGGTTTATTTTTATTTATCTTATTTAATTCTTTGGTAAGGGTATGACACGAATACACACACACGCGCGCACACACACGCGCACATACACACACACACACACACACACACACACACACACACACACATATATATATATATATATATATATATATATATATATATATATATATATATTTCTAAATGTATTGAAGATAAAGAAGTCCCTGAATGGCAACATTCACGCCATTGATTAATCTGTTCCAGGGACATATATATATATATATATATATATATATATATATATATAAACACACACATGTATATATCTATATATCTATCTATCTATATCTTTCGTTGTTGTTGTGCACCATATCTATATCTATATATCTATCTATATCTATATATCTATATGTTGTGCACCATATCTATCTATCTATCTATCTCTCTCTCTCTCTCTCTCTCTCTCTCTCTCTCTCTCTCTATATATATATATATATATATAATATATATATATATATATATATACATATATATATATATGAAAGAAATAGACTTGAAAACATGTTTTCCTAGATCTGTAAATCAACAGAATGCGACTTCCAGCAAAACATGTCAATCCGATTTTGCAAGGGTTTTTTTAAAAAATTCTACTTACGTCTAATTTCATTCAAAACATTGATATATATATTATATGTGTGTGTGTGTGTGTGTGTGTGTGTGTGTGTGTGTGTGTGTGTGTGTATCTGCCTGTCTCTTTATCTTTCGATAAAATAGATCAATAAATAAATAGATAATTAAAACAACAGTAAAATTCACCGATATATAACGCAATTGACCGGAGGATATAGAATGAATAACAAAATATATACAAATAATAGACAAATGTATGCGATAACTTTTTTTCCCCTTACTTCTTAAAAAAAGGATGAAATATTAAAGCATTTATATAATATCTTCTACGTTTTCACTTCTATGTTTCCTTTTAGCTGAAAAAAAAATCAGAAAAGAAAAAACAAATCAACAATAAATATTCAATCATCATCAGTAAATTCGGTTTCTGGGTCAGACAAATGTTTCTTTGAATTCGGAAAACTTCGAAGCAAATTTAAATAAAAAAACTTCGGTGAATATAACAACGCCTGAAGTATTCTGATTTATATTCGTTTTTTACATTATAAATAATAACATAGATATTTTACATTGAACATATTTCTTTACTTCTAGACATGGTTTCTTTGTGTTTCTTATTTAGCTTTATTGGAGGCGCTGCCAGCCAAGAGGACAGGCATCTGAAGTGGAAAGTACACTTAAGAATGGCTAGATAGCATGAAAGCTGATACTGCCAATAGTCAAGCAAGGAGCGTTGGTGTTCAATGTTCTTTTTAAAATTTTATTTTCAAACACATTTTGAAGGTTCGTTTTTTATCTGTTTAATCGATATCATCATCATATCGCGCTCCATGACAATCTCTCTCCATCCGTCCCTATCGCTCATCATTCTCGGGAGGTCCTCTATGCAGCATCTTGTATCCACACAGAACTGATCAATGTACGTCTTTGCTGGTCGGCCCACACTGGCTTGTCCATGTGCTGGCTTCCACAGGAGGACGTCGCTTATGAGTTCGTCCTTGCTTCTCAAGCAGTGTCCCGCGTGTCTTATCCGTCTTACTTGGATGGTTTGGGTGATATGTGGCAGATGACCGTACAGCTGTTTTCTCGTAGGGTGTTGTTTCCAAGTCTTGTTCAGGATCACCCGCAGCATTATTGTGCAGCTCCCATCGATATATGGGATCCTAATGGATACTAGCAAAGTGAATCTGGAAGTAGTGGTAATGAAGTGTTATTTCACAGTTCTCAGAACTCCAGAACTGGAACTTCACCAATAAATGCAGTTTAACGTCCGATTCCTAGGCTGACGCTCTTCCGACTAGGCAGAATGTTAATTTAATATGTTTACTTAAGAGCTGTTGGTCATAGTTCAATATGTAAAAAGCATAACAGTCTTGATTTAACTCTCTCTCTCTCTCACTATTTTTTCTTTCTTTCCTTCTTTTCATCTTTTTATTATTTTCAATTGAAACAGAATAGCGTTATCACGTCCGCGGGCTCACCTTATGTCTCTATCCTTCCACTATTCTCTTTTTTTCTTTCTTATTATATTCATTCTGTGTCGCATACCCATTTTCTTCCATTCATTTCTTTAGAATAAAAACGGAATGGTCCATTATTTAGCTGAGGTGACGACACTTATAAGAATTCGGCGGATAAACAACACCGGATAATCGGAATTAACATTTTTGTATTTCATCTTGGACGATTTGGACTAAGACTCTCAACTACCGATTTCTCACACATATATGATAAAAAAAGTGTTGAGTGTTTCTGTTGGAGACAATAAGATCGGAATAATCACATAATTCCTTGGGCTTGACGTAACCAGTCTATTGATCGGAGGGTGTCTCTTCGATCGCTCGTCTAGCCTAGATAAAGACCAAGATGGAGTGTTCCATGTCTTGGACTACCCAACCACCAGGATATCGTCCTTAAGCATCATACATCGTCACCCACGGCCAACACATGACCCAATCGAGGGTATTTTAGCCCATTGCATGGGTAAATACATATATTTAATGGCATTCGGCGGGCACATCATGTGGTGTAATAGTTAGCCATCTAGATTCGCAGACCATTGATAGTGAGTTCGATTCTCACTAGCGCCCCATACGTCTGTGATTGTGCCACATCTAATCTAAGCTTAGTAAATAACTATATTTAATGGCATTCATCCCACGCTAGTCAACCTGCTGGAGTAAGTAAAATTTGATCGATGCAATACATGTGAAAAGACATAGGTGTAGTTGGCATATTCAAATGAGAATAAATTATTAGATTACGAAATCAGTATCACATTTATGGTTTGGTTTGGTTTAATAGCATATCAAACCTGTAGGTTATTTAATGACATTGTAGGGATTTTGTTTCCTTTCTTGCTAGGGTTTGCCGTTAGGTGGTGTTGACACCTGAATATTTTAAATAATACGCATGGAAAATTAGTAACGGTAATATAGTACCATAATATAATATTTGAGGTTTTAAACCTGCTATGCTAATTTGGCTTTGAACACTTTTGTATGCAAATATTTTCATCGCAAGAGGAATCGGGTAAATCATCATCATCATCATCATCATGTCGCGCAATTAGCACGGATATCCATGAAAATCTCTCGCCAACCTTCTCTATCGCTCATTGTCCCAGAGAGGTCCTCTACACAGCATCCATCATCCTCACAGATTTGGTCAATGTAGTTCCTTGGTGGGCGGCACACATTAATATGTCCATATGTTGGCCTCCACTTGAGCACGTCGCTTATCAGTCCGTCCTTGCTCCTCCAACAGTGTCCAGCATGCCTTGTCTGTCTCACTCGGATGTTTTATGAGATAGGGGGATGGTGGCCGTACAGCTGCTTCCTTGTCGGGTGCTGTTTCCACGATTTGTTCAAGACCACTCGCAGCATTGGGTACATCTCGCGCCAGCCAACCTCAAGCTGCTGAAGTCAATATAATTTGACCGATTCAATACACGTGAAAAAACATAGGTGCAGCCGGCAGATTCTCCAGGCTTAGCAGACAGGGCACGCGAGGAATTGGGTAAATACATATATTTAATGGCATTCATCTCACGCTAGCCAACCTAAGGTCTATAATAATGTTATAACTTGTTGAAATGAACAAACTCCGACACGCTGTGTTGGACATAACATTTTATATATTAGACAGCACAGAAATAAGATATAAAATACAGATACAATGAAATACATGTTCATGTACATATATTAAGGAATACAGGTACTTTAAGAATGTACATAACAGTAAAGATATAGGACTAAGGATAGTCCATCCAGTAGAAATCACTTACAGGTGATGGGGAGCAGAAGCCCCCACCGAGAAAGGGGTAGACAGTGTCTAGCACATTTGAGTTCGTTCTAGAAGAAGCACAAAAGAGGCAGAAGAGTTTGAACCTCGTGCTTAAATACCAAACCTCCTTGATGGTCGGTACGGAAACCAGCGGGAAGATAACTCTTCCAGGCAAAGGGAAGACAATCCCAACAGATGCAATACACGTGGGAAGACATTATTTGTAGTATTGTTAAAACTTCTATTACAATTATTGAATAATTTAAGAATGATATTTTGAATTGTCTTTTCTAAGATGTCAATGAATAAAAGATCAGTTAGACGTTAATTTTTAAGATTCGTTAAGATAAAACAGAGTATCTACACAGGAAGATTAAAGTTAAAAGAATCATACTTACTTGTGTAGGAAGTGGGATCTGGGAAGTTGTGGGTCGATTCTTGCAGAATGCAGCATTGAGCTAAATGATAAAATTAACGATACACTTTCTCCTAGTGTTGCTTCCACAAGAAACATCGCTAATACTGGTCCTGGAATCCAGCGAGGGAGTCTATCCCCTTTTCACTAGTCCTAAGGAAGTATCACTAAAAACATAGCTAAGTGGTCAATTATTTTCTCCTTTGTTTTACTTACTTGTTTGTTGAGAAGTGGGACAGAGGGAAATAGTATTTGAGGATCAAATATCATCTTCCATTCTAAAATGAGCACTAGGATGTAAATAGTCGTCGGGGTGGCCTAAAGTCGATATCAGCAAATCAGTGAGGGTGTCTATTCCCTTTTCACTAGCGTTAGACTAGGGAGATTGTTTTTTCGCCTGAGGTGGAGCCCCACACCTACCATCAGCTCCCCACCTTACCGCACAGTACTCTGTGCTACTGATATGCTGAGTTAGCGAGGGTCGGTATCGAACAAGGAACCTTGTTGTTTCTAGCCGAACGCTCTACCGACTGAGCTAAACCGCTTAGTACCTAAAAATGTGTTGAAGGAAAATAGAGAAATAGAGATAGACAGAGACAGAGACAGAGACAGAAAAGATAAGAGAGAGAGAGAGAGAGAGAGAGAGAGAGAGAGAGGGGGGGGGACAGACACAAAGACAGAGCCAGACAGCCAGACAAACACAAAGACAGACGGACAGAAACAGAGAAGAGAGAGGGATATATATATATATATATATATATATATATATATATATATATATATATATATACACACACACACAGACATATATATATATATATATATATATATATATATATATAGAGAGAGAGAGAGAGAGAGAGGGGGCGGTAGAAAACATGATTTAATAGTTTCAACTCGATCAATGGAAGATCAATTCGTAGCCAACCCCAGCGGGGAGGGACAGTATAACTTATCCCCGAAATTTAGGTCCATTACTCACTGATCCCATTCAAAAACCCTATGTCGTATGTGGTTTTTGGAACATGGTCAGTGAGTTAGGGGCAGCGACTACCGACAGAATTCTCATGATTGAACCTTTCTTGTCGGTCACGCAGCCGAGAACCAGAGTCACGGATTGTGGGAGAAGGACGCTTCATTACATTAGCTTTTTTTAAAGATGTTTTTCTTCTGAAATTTGAAAAATCACACTAGCATAAGTCGTAAATCAACTGCCTTTGATCAAAGGACACAGTAAAAATAAAAAAATTGATCCTGATATTAAAAATGAACGCAATAGCACGACTCGAGTTCGAACCTGTTTACAAGGACATCACAGTTTACGTTAGCGACTACTGACGGATACTCCTCCCGGAGTTTGCAATGAGAGCAATTTAAAGAATTATGTCGGAATTTAATCATATAGATGTTAGGGCTTGACATGACCAGCCGATTAATCGGTTCGGGTCTCTCCGACCGATAAAGAAAGGACCAAAGGGGTATGACACGTATTATGTGAAAACTTAGTACACATGTCACGGACCGCTCAGCCACAACAATTCTGTTTCAGTCATTAGACGGGTTGGCATACATGATCAATAGGTGGCCACTCTGGAGCGGTCTGACTCCTCTGCTTAGGCATCAACTGCTGACGAAAGGGCGGTAATATGTTTTCATTATCAGATAGACAGATTTTATTGTCAATGGTTTGATTTCTCAATAAAACATGTCCAAGCGTCGTTGGTCCTCAATATATATAGTTAACACGTTAATAGCCTTTGAAATTCATTATTAACCTATCGACATTAATCAAATATTTACATTGATGGAGAAAATGGACAGCACTTTGTTGAGGACACTTTAAACGGTATATCTATTTCAGTCAGTATATCAATGGGATATTTCTATTACAAACGTATGAGAGGATCTTTGTGAATATTCACTTTGTGGTCCTCTGACATGGTTTTAAAATGTATTGCTCTTTTGAAAGTCTTGCTATATTATGCCATTTTTACTGAGTTATACTTAGACATAATGTGAATTTTAGTAATTTAAAGATATTGAGTCAAGTCGGAACAGGCACCGCCGGGTAGCCGCTGCTAGTATAAATAAATAGACATACTAAAACACACGCACACATATAAATAAAAAATATTTTTCTGTTCACAGAACATATACAGAGAGAGAGAGAGAGAGAGAGAGAGAGAGAGAGAGAGAGAGAGAGAGAGAGAGAGAGGGGGGGGGGGGAGCTACACATACACATAAAAATACATTTTTCTGCTCATACATGCACACACAGTCACACAAGCACATATAAATAAAAATGATTTTTCAGTGCAGTCGTATACACACACACTTGCATACACAGACACACACATACACATACACAGACACACACATTTCTTACTAGTACCATTTAAACTAGTACTACCTGTGTTACGTACTGGCTTCAAATTCACGCCCTACTTCGTGTATCTGTATACGTTGCGGGTATATATGGTCACGTGGCGAAGTATGTAGTCGGACTTAAGAAACCACAACACATGGGTAAAGTAGGAGTTTTGACTTTATTTCTTTCCCTCGGCTGGCGAGTGGCGAGCGTGACAATAGGAATGTCCAAGGGTTGACAATGACTACTACTATTGAGATGACTAGCGTTGGTGAGGTGGAAGGGGTGGACGAACTCATTGCCCGCTGGCAGCGATGGACCGTGTCGACGGTCGCTCCTTGTGCTCTGTTCGCCGTCCGCTGTCTGACTCTCTGACCTGGGATCCCTGACTTCCTTTTATATATATCAAACGCCTACGCGTTTTCTTTTGTTATCTTTATCAGCGGACAAATCTATTTCCGAACTTATTGTTACCCATCCTTCTTTGTTCGCTTTACCCGGAAAAAGTCCTTTGTTAATCTTTTCGTCTTCTCCCTGCCTCGACCCAACCTGAAGACCCTATTTCCGTTTTCCCCTTGTTTTAGATATCTTCAATATACAACACCTGTTCCATGGTCGGGTTGTCTGCGTTTAAACACCATCATCAGGTACATCTTGGGTTGTTTGGGGAGGTGGGTGTATGGATACCCAGTATCATTTAAAACAAGAGCTGTCAAATTGCTGCTGAGCTCCATGGTAACCATCAGCCATCCACACTGATAGTAGTAGGATTGGGGTACTTAGTACATAAATCCCCCAATGAGGATAGATGGGGCTACTGAGCCTTGGACAGTAAGTCACCTAAACAAGGAAAAGTCTTATAAAACCTCCGCTGCCTTGCGGTTATACCTCTTTTTTCATGAACCTATTGCACACTCGGGTTTCCGGTTAACGCCGGGTGTCCAGCGAGCTTCGGCCGCTGGACTCGTCGAGAGTTTAATAATAGCGTCGATTCCTGAGGTGCCCCCCTTGTGGGGGAATGCCGAAGGGATCGACGCAATTTTTGTTCTTTCCCACCCATGAGCTTCGGCTTGTGGGTGGGCCCACGTTAAAACGAGGCCTTGTGCCCAGTCCATACAAGTGGGGTATGCGACAAATATATACTTGCGGTTATACCTCATTCCAAGGAAAGGCTAAGGGAGTGAACCCCAAAATCAAATCCGGAGCTGCAGTCCCTAAGGAGAGCCAACGCTATCCATCAACCCCTGCGAACACCATTGCGAAACTCCGATGATTTCTTGTTTGTCCTTTCTTTGGACAACAACAAACGTGTGGAGAGGGTGAGAACTGCTGCTTGGGCGACAGCTCACCCTCCACATCTACCCGACCAGGCAACGTAGTTACACACTTTTTGACTATACACCATCGTCTCTAGTTGATGAAAGAATGCCAATTATCTATGTAATATTGCGGACCATTTTTTGATCTCGATTAAGAAAGGACATGTTTTTCATTTGCACCGTCAATATCTGGTTGTTTGTTAGCGGTTAGGGTTTGGGGTTAGTTTTATAATTTTTAAAAAGATCTAAAAATCGTCTGTTAAAACAAACCGGGTATTGACGGTGCAAATGAAAAACATGTCCTTTCTTAATCGAGATTAAAAAGGGTGCCTAAAGGTCATATTGTCCAATATTTCAAATTTACCAGAAAATCTTTAGGAATATTCCCTCACTGGTCTCCTAACATGGTTTTTAAACATATTGCTCTAATGAACATCTTGCTATGCTGTGCCATTTTTACCGGGTTATAGTTAGACAAAATGTGAATTTTAGTAATATGAACATATTAGTCGGACCTGTGGATATACCACAGAATGATAATTTAATTATTGCAACGTTTTATATTTTTACTTAATATGTAAAAAGTATAAAAATCTCTATTTAACTCTACCTCACTGTTTTTCTTTCTTTTTTCTCTTCTTTTCATCTTTTCATTATGTTCGATTGAAACATTAGCGTTATCGGTTCACACGCACAGACCGTATCTCTATCTTTCCCCTATTCTCTTTGTTTCTTTCTTTGTTTCTTATGTTTTTCTATGTAGCATGTCCTTTTTCTTCCCTTTGTTTTTCCTAATAAAAACGGAATGATCCATTGTTTAGCTGAAATAACAATCAATGATTTGGTGGATAATCAGGATTTACAATTTTCATATTCATTTTGGACGATTTGGACTGTCTCATTTTTAACCAGAAGGTGTTGTAAGCTAATAACTTTCGTACAATTAAGGAACATGAGTATTTTTAAATAGAATTTGATCAATACTGAAAAGTATCAGATTTTCTTGAAATCTATTGTTAGAAAATTCTGATTTCAATAATTTATGTTTGTCTTATCAGAATCGCTTGATATTTAAGTCGAATTGTCATGGCTTTCATTAAATGTCACAAGCAATCAATTGTCTCAGATGACACACACACACACACACACACACCACACACACACACACATGCACACACGCATACACACGCACAGACGCACACACACGCACGCACGCACGCACACGCACACACTCACACACACAGACATGCGCACAGATACACACACACACACACACACGCACGCACAAACACACACCACATGCATACACACACACACACGCACAAACACACACACACACGCACACACGCACGCACAGACACGCACACACGCTACACACGCACATACACGCACGCACACGCCCACACTCACACGCACAGACACACGCACAGATACACACACACACACACACACACAAACACACGCACGCACAGACACACGCACGTTACACACGCACATACACGCACGCACACGCCCACACTCACACGCAATATACACATGCACAGTACACACACACACACACACACACACACACACACACACATATATATATATATATATATATATATTTCCGAATGTTGGTTGTATATGAGAGATTGAGTTAAGCGACAATGAATCCAATCCATCTTAATTAATTTCACATTAGTGATACAATCAATCTTCGTTTAATTCTAAACAATCACTGAAGAAAAGGGAAAAGGAAAACTTCAATCTGCGAGTCGATCTCCAAGCTAACAAAATCACCACAAGTTGTTGGCCTGTCATCTTCCTGATAGATCACTTATAACAAATGAATAAACACACGGTGATACGAGTGATCCAACTTACGAGTTTTCCGAGATACAAGCTGTCACTTGAGTTTTTGCTTTGTGTTGCGAGCTAAAATTTGAGATACGACAGAGCTTCCTATCCGCTTATTTTAGGGACTGGCAAACTGAGCCTAAAATGCGTTTTTGACAAAATGTGTTTAGCACCCCTACAGAAAATAATTTACAAAAAATCAGGGAATTATCGGATTTTAATGAAATGTTCAGTGTTTATTTATCAAAGAATGATCTTTATAATGCATTATTTATTTTATTTCAAAACTTTCTCATTTTTTTCAGGTCACTTAATTTTTACCCCCCTTATGTTGGGGGCGTAAAATTGTTTCAGTTGGTCTTATATTGTACCAATTACAGTATATATAAAAAGATAAAAGACAGAAGTTATGAATGAAACAAACAAAAAAAACGGTTGCTGTTCTATGAGAAAATAAGTACCGAAAACCAAAAAATAGAATGTAAAAAAATAATAAATAATTAATTTTTTGGATTTTTTTTTACTCATTTCGATAATTATTTAATTGGCTATTATCTGATAAAAGAAAAAATTATACATCGATATTTTTTCTGCTTAAAAAGGGGAGGGGGTACATTTTCAATCGAGTTTTTTTCTTCAAAACTTATTACTTTATTTATCTAAAATAAGGTTTGCATTGAATAGATATTTATTTCTAGAATAAACTTAAAATCCGAATATTTTTATTTTAAATGAATTTTATATATTAATTTTTCATAGCAAAAATACTAATTTAAAGTTTTGAAATAAAATAACTGATGCATTTTAAAATTCATTAATTGATAAATCAATACTGAAAATTTCATTAAAATCGGATAATTACCTGATTTTTGGTAATTTTTTTGCAATCCCGAATGTTATATTAAAATTGTAAACAAGCGCTTAAAAACCCTTGAAAAAGAGACAGAATGGCGGATCGCATCGAAATTGAACAAATCCTTTAAATCTTTTAAAATAAACTGCATATCTAATGATATTTTTCTTTTTCATTACTTTACTACTTATCGATTTAGAAAAAGTTTGACCGTAAATAGCCGCACGGATATTCATGACAACCGTCTCTATGATTCATTGCTCCCAGGAAATCCTCTGCCCAGCACCCAGTATCCACGTACCGATGGTCAATGTAGGTGATAGCTGG
>CM042138.1:17376148-17378648 GCA_023376005.1 Doryteuthis pealeii | reverse complement strand
GGGCTTTAGTTGGGCTAAATGGACGGTCGGAGAAGCGGACTTCAATCAATTGGCTGGTCACGTCAAGCTTTAAAACCTATACAATTGTCACGACTGTATTATTATTATCGCAAACTCCAACCCTTTTTCATCATATATGACCTAGAAAGCGATGGTTGTGGGTCAGTATCCTTGGTATGGTGTTAAATTACATCTATTGATGAGGTTCCAATTCTGGTGCAATGTGTATTATGGAGTACCCCTTCATTGCCATTAACCTAAGCCCAATCGGGGTTAAGTAAAAAAAATGGCTGAAAAAATAAATTTAAAAATTGATACCCCCCCCCCAAAAAAAAAGAATAAAACAAAAACATCATCATAATATAAACCAAGAGTTGACATACCATAAAAACCAACCAACCAACCAACCAACCAACCAACCAGCCAACCAACCAATCTCCTGTTAGAAATGTTATCAACAGTTCAAAATGTACATCCAAATTAAAGAAAATCACTCCCAACATTACAAAGTTAAGATTTATTTCTTCGAAGTCTTTTTTTCTATTTGTGAATTTAAAATAGTTTAAATAAAATTAATGTATTCCACTTTTATCGATTTTATCATTTAAAGTCTTCCTTATTTTTAGAAATAAATCATTTATACATTCTTTCTTCGGTTTACTTTTTTTCTTGCTTTCTTTATTATTTTTCTCTCTTTCGTTTTTGATTTCTTCGTTTATTCTTCTTTAGTTCATTCATTCATTCTTTCTTTTTGCATCATTTTTTATATACTTTTTCCTCTTTATTTTTCTTTTTACTTTTATTTCTTTTTTCTTTTTCATTCTTTATTTCTTCTATTTATCTTTCTTTCTTTTCTCTTTCTTTCTTTCGTTTATTGTTTATTTATTCTTTCTACCCTTCTTTCGTTTATTCTCACTATATTTTTGTTTTATTTACTTTCTTTCATTTTTCTTTCTTTCTTTCTCTTACTTTCTTTCTTTCGTTTATTCTTTGTTTTTCGTTCTTTCTTTCTTTTAATTCGTTTATATATTTTATTTACTTTTTTTATTTTTTGTCCATATACTGTCTTTTTTCTGTTAATTCTTTTAATTTCTTTTTTTGGATTATTTTTTCATCATTCATTAATTATTTCATTCTTTATTTCTACAATCTTTGGTTTAATCTCTCCTTATTCTTTCTTTCATTTTTTTTTCGTTTATCCTCTCCTTTTGCTTTCTTTCCTTTCTTTTTTTCTTTTTTCTTTTTCTTTCTTTCGTTTATTCTTTATTTTTCTTCATGTTTACATTCTTCATTCCGTTTATTCTTTCATTTTCTTTCTTCGCTTATTTTTTCATCCATTCATTCTTTCAACCCCTCTTTATTTCTTTCATTCATTTTTTCTCATTTCTATTTCTTATTAACCATTCCCCATTTTCATTCTCTCACTTTCATTCACATCGTTCGATTTTTCACCCTTTTAATTCCAATATATTTTTCAACTGTTCATTTCATGTCTTAGCTTGCTATTTTTTTCTTACTCTCTTTTTCATTATCTTCCTCATTTACGCGGCAAAAAATGTCATTAAAATATATTATGTTTTTTTTTTTCATTTTCATTTCTCATATCTTCGTCCTTCACCTTAATCAAATTATTGTCAACGAACCTAATGATTGAGAAACAAGAAAACTACTTAAGATAATAAGCTTAATAATGTATCTTAGTGAGCATAACACATTTTCTTATACGATTACTGAAAAAAAAAAAAGAATAACATTTCAACAGCCTGAAATATCTACTGAGGTAGACGGGGGGTGGGGGAATGATGAAATTAATATATAATTGTGGAACGAAACGGCAGAATGGTTTGTGTTATTACGACAACGTTTCTATAACAGATTGCATTTGAAGATGTATGGAATTTTGTGAAAAGATAACGAAATTATAGTGCTAATTTTCCTAGCAGGAAGCTTGAACAAATTATTAATACACCGCTTCTATATATAATATATATATATATATATATATATATAATATATATATATGTATATATGTATGTGTGTGGTGTGTGTGCGTGTGTATACTCAAGCATTGTTGATATATTTTTGGAACCCTTCATGTTTATATATATATATATATATATGTATATTATATATATACATATTTTGTAAAGAGAAATAAAGGAAAGGAAGTATATAATGGATGAAATAGGATATTTTAACTAATATATATATATATATATATATATTATATATATATATATATTATATATAAATGTATTATATCCAATTATGCTTTAACTTTTCCGTGTCATTAGTAAATTATCTAAAAGTGCTGAATATATTAAAAAAACATAGAGCAATAATAATAATAATAATAATAATAATAATAATAATAATGATAATAATAATAATGCATGAAGGTGAAGGTCGTATCATTTGTAATTGGTGCCCTTGGAACGGTCCCCAAAGCTCTAGAAAAAAATGTGGGTGAATTTGAAATCAGAGGAAGAATCGAGACCAT
>CM042138.1:17336148-17371148 GCA_023376005.1 Doryteuthis pealeii | reverse complement strand
TGACGTTATTTTTCTAAGTTCCATATCTTTCTCCCCTCCCCCTCTCTCTCTCTCTCTCTCTCTCTCTATCTCTCTCTCTCTCACACACACACACACACTGTATCTCCATCTCTGTCTTTATATATATATATATATATATATATATATAATCTGTATGTATAATTTTATATATATATATATTTTTATATATAAACAGACAAACATATATGTATATATAGGTAGAGGGTTTTTAATGAAAAAGCTAATAAAACGAGACAATTTATCTAATATAGATATGTATATATATGCATATATACACACATATGTGTGTGCGTGCTCGCATGCTTGCTTGCATGTTTACGTGCGTGCGTGCGTGCGTGCGAGCGAGCGCACGTGCGTGTATGTGTGTGTATGTGTCTGTGTGATATTGTGTGATATTGTGAAATCAATACATATCGTATGACCAATTCCGTGGATATTTTCTCTTGGAAGCGAACAATGTAATTTTTGAATTTGATATCATCTCTTCGGAATTCTAAGCAGCTTAGCTTTCAAAAATGGCGGATAAACACAGACCGTAAAGTCTTCATTAGCTTTTCTCTATTTCGATCCATTTTCATTTCCAGTGTCACGAGAAACTATCTAAACAAACTGATGGACCTTGAAATCCGCGGGAAAACTCTATCAGCCCCATCATTCTGTCTCGATTTCATTGGTGAATTGTTCTATATTAGTTCGTATTGATTTTTGTGGAGATACCAGAAAAGAAAAGAAAAAAAGAGAAAAAAAAAAAAGAGAAAATTCAGTAGGAGAAAAAAATTAGCTCCTGGGTATTTGCTCTATCGTGGATAGTCTTCTGTCACCATTGAGCATATTAACCTCTGGGCCGCTTACGTACAAGTGAAAAAGATTGATGCCAAAAAAGATCTGGTATTTTGAGTTCACAAATATTTTCTAGGAGTGAAATAAGGTTTCTATTGTATAGTAACTTGATTGCTTATCTCTTTCAAGCGCTTCTATTTTACTTTTTATTATTCATTGTCCTGGGAATAAGCACAACACAGACACACATCCCACAAACTAACATATATAGACTTATTTACTAAGTCTATCTTCGTTGTGGCACAAGGCCAGAATAAAAAATTCCACCCAAATTTCAATCATCCTTTTCTTTATAAGAGGTTTGTATGGAATTACCTTTAAAATAAGACAATTACATTGTTATTTTTTTTCTTTTGGTGCCTTTCAAATGATTCTTGTTTTTGTATTTTGTTTATGAACCTTGAATTAGAACAACAACCAACACTAGCAGAATGCTGTTCTGGTCCCCCATGTTTCCTGTGAAGGGAGCATCTGTCCGCCATTACACTCAAATCAGTTATCTGAATCCTAGGTTGCTTATCTCTTTCAAGCACTTTCATTTTACTTTTTTATCATTCATTGTCCTGCGAATAAGCTCAACACAGATACACATCTCACAAACTCCCATATGCAGGCACGCACAGACACTAACATAAATAGAGTTATTTATAAAGCTTATCTTGGTTGTGGCACATGTCCAGAAGAAAGATTCCATCCAAATTTCAATCATCCCTTTCTTTATAAGATCTTTGTATGGAATTACTTTTAATATAAGTGGATTACATTGTTTTTGTTTTCTCTAGTCCATGTTTTTTTTCCTTTGGCGTCTTTCTGATGTTTTTTTTTGTTTCTATACTTATTTATGTTCCTGGAATTAGAACAGCCAACGTTAGCAGAATGCTGCTCAGGTCCCCATGTTTGCTTGGGACGGAGCATCTGTCCGCCATTACACTCAAATCAGTTTATTTATCATTATACTCGACATTTTTCACGGGTTGCATATTGTGGCAAAACCAAGACTAGATGTTGATAATAATCAGTACTCCTGCCAATATGTGACCTAGTATTCTTTCAAGGACAATCACACTACAAAGGGACAAATTATTATTATTATTATTATTATTATTATTATTATTATTATTATTTCACTCTTTGTGAGTTTTTGCCACTAGCGTTAGCAGATGGCCTTTCATTGCAGCAATACAGTAGTCTGGACGGTCTTAATTCTTCCTTTGATTTCCAAATGCTCCACTCTTTTTCCCAAGCTTTTTGGGACCGTTCCATGTGCATCACCTACAATTGGTATCACTTTGACCCTCATATTCTACATCTTTTTCAATTCTCTGGCAAGGTCCAGGTATTTATTTATCTTTTCGTTTTCCTTCAAATTCACCCTGTCATCTGTTGGAACCGCAGAGTCCCTCAGTTGACACGTTCTCTTTTTTTTATTAATTATTAATCGGTCTGGTATCTGTATTAAAGTTTATCCCCTTTTTTATCAATATCAAGGCGCATTTTTCAATTCAGAATTCCATTTCTATATCCTGGCTATATATTTTAATGGGTTGTACCAGAGTTTATCATTCTTTTTTTCATTTTTTGGAAAAAGTTTTATATAATCCTTATACATAAGGTGGTTTATTTTTTTCATGTGAGTTAGTGACTTTGTAACACCCTCTACATCTTCTAATTAATTGAGTGGCATCATTGCTATTCTTCTTCTTCTTCTTCTTCTTCTTCTTCTTCTTATTATTATTATTATTATTATTATTATTATTATTATTATTATTATTATTGTTAGTAGTAGTAGTAGTAGTAGTAGTAGTAGTATTAATAATAATAATAAAAACGAATCCCTTATGTCATTAAAGAATGATGTTGACGAAGCCCGTTTAGTTGCGAAAATAAAAATCAGTAACATTTGACAAATAAATTCATTAATGAATATATGATTAAACAAATCATTATATTTTTTATACCTCATTAAAATATGATCCCTTCTTTCTGCCAAATTATTAGACACATTTATAAATACGTTAATTTAAAATGAATAATTACATAGTAAATTTCCATGCGTTAAATTATCACACATGATTAAAAAATTCTTAATCACTGGATTTTGAAATGAATACTGGTAGAGCATGAAAAAGATGTTGGTATATTAATTGATGTAATTTTTCTGAATGTAAAACGTGTTTTTTAATAAATAATACAAATTTTCTCTATCTATATGTATATATACATGTTGTATACCCTTTCTTACTTCTTACTTCTAGTCGTCTTTTCTTCTGGCCGGCTTTGCTATTCTGATCGTCTAACATCTTGACTTGGTCTGGTCTAGCGTCTCGGATCTCTTAAGGTCTGGACTTTCTTGGGGACTTCGGGTGTGGTTTCTGTTAGGGATTTCTCCTTATCAGAAGCCCTGAGTCATTGTTAGTTTTTAGGTAAATAACACAAGACTTCGATTTACTTTGATGTTACTTTATTTGTAAATCCCCAAACCAGACATCTGCGCACATCCTACGAGCTCAGCTCCTACTTGCTAACTGAGTGAGTACGACCGTTATCATTTTGAAACACCCTCTGATTAAAGATGAGACCATCCAAATCATCCAAGATGAAAATTTAAAAAATGTAAATCCAGATTATCTGGTTCCGCTTAAGCGTAAAATTCTTATTTCTCATGAGTGACATCACCTCAGCTAAATAATAGATCATACCGTTTTTATTATAAAAAAAGAAAGAGAAGAAAATGGACATGCTACAGAGAAAAAATATGATAAGAAAGAATGAAAAAATGAGAATAGGGGAAAGATAGAGACAGGGGATGAATGTGCGGAAGCGATAACGCTATTTTCTCTCAATCAAACATAATGAAAAGATGAAAAGGGGGAAAGATAGAAAAAAAGAGTGAAAGAGAGAAAGACTTAAATCAACATTAGTAAACTTTTTACATATTGAACTATTTACAATAGCTCTTAAGTAAACATGACAAAGCGTGTAATAATCAAATTATTATACTGATGTATATCCACAGGTCCTGCTAGTTATTATAATTTTACTCCATGACAGTTATTCATACCGGTGGTTCAATAGCGGCAGAGTGATAGCAGGTCTCCTCAGATCTCCAGGATTCTTCTGGATATTCTAGCATATCTATTAATAATGGAGATTCGCTTCCGGTTTTTGTCTGTAACAAAAATTACGTCACTGTTTACGTTACATTACCCAAAATCGTCATAACATAGAATAAATACACTCAAAATTTGAGCATGCATCATTAGACAGTCCTCATTGTTTTTTTAAAAATAAGTTTTAATAAATACATGACTGGTATTATATATCTATATATAGTTTGTTTTATTTTAATACATATTTAAAGTCTACATTTCAAATTGTTTTATTTTTTAATCCTTTAATGAATTTGATGATTTTACTTACTTAGGGTACAAACTCGCTGACATTGAAATTTTTACTCCCACCCCTCAGGCAATATGTTTCAAAAATCTATTTTTACATCGCCTGGAGGGTGTGTTTCATTTTATACTAGTCTTATTATAATGGAGATTGTGTGTTTTTCTGTCTGTAACCGAAACTAAATCACTACTCAAGTCACAATTCCCTTAGTAATTGGCGTCACATTCACCATGAATTTATCCTTATTTTTATTTAAAACTCAATTATTAATAAAATTGTTTTACATTATTTATACTGTTACGTACTAAGAACATGCTAAGAACATGCAATTGTATTTATATATACAACAAAATAGCGGTTTACAGTGTGAATGGAAGGCTAATTTGCATATTGATATTAAAAATGTAATTTTAATAAATATATGCTTAGTATTATTGGTTTCTAACTGTTTGGTTTTATTTTAATGAATATGAGCAAAATTCTCTTCAATAAATCATAAAAGAAATCCCTTAACAAGAAGAAATAACTGTAATATTATTCTTTACTTCCTATTTTAACTAAACAGTTTAATTAGGAAAATTTACCAATGAAAGAAGGGAGTAACGGAAAATGATGGAAGAGTTAGTTTCAAAGTTGTTCTATTTTTCAATCATACCCCCTCTGTTCAAAATCTTTTTATCTACATTCTTATTCAGTTTCATTAGCCTTTCTAATTTAATATGATATTTTATTATAAAATTTAACTAAAATACTTGCACCCGGAGGGTGCATATATTTGCTAGTCTTAATAATATTGATGTTTGGATGGTCTCGATTCCACCTCTGATTTTCAATTCATTCAGACACTTTTCGAAATCCTTTGGGCTCGGTCCAACGTCTCCAATGAGGAAGACCTTTACTTTCATGTTCTACAGTTACTTCTTTTCTTTTTTTTTTTTTGGGGGGGGGGGGGTTAGTTCTCTGGTGAATTCCAAGTATTTGTGTATCTTTTCGTTTCCTTTCATTTTCACTCGTTGATCCACTGGGGCGACAAAATCAACAAGTTCCCTTATTATCATTAATCAACTCTAAATCGAATCTCCTAGCTTAGTGCTTAAAAATCCCTTTCACATCACCATTTTAGACAAACACTTCAGAACAAATTTAAATTCCACATCTTATTATAATGGAGATTGTGTGTTTTTCTGTCTGTAACCGAAACTATATTCCTACTCAAGTCACAATTCTCTTAGTTATTGACATCACATTCTCCATGATTTTATTTTTATCTAAACCTCAATTATTAATAAAATTGTCTTACATTATTAATACTGTTAACTATGTCTACATACTAACAACATGCAATTATATTTATATATACAACAAAATAGCGCTTTACAATGTGAACGGGAAGGCTAATTTGCATATTAATATTAAAAAATCGAATTTAATAAATATGTGCTTAGTATTATTGATTTCTAACTGTTTGGTTTTATTTTAATGAATATAAGCAAAAATCTCTTCAATGAATCTTAAAAGATCATCCATTAACAAGATAAAATAACTGTCATTTTATTCTTTACTTCCTCTTATAACTAAATACCTAAATTAGAAAAAATAACAATGAAAGACAAGAGTGATGGAAGAGTAAGTTTCAGTTGTTCCATTTTTTCTTATACTCCCTCTGTTTCAAATTTTTTCTTATACTCCCTCTGTTTCAAATCTTTTTATCTGTATTCTTATTTAGTTTCATTAGCCTTTCTAATTTAATACAATATTTTATTACATTAAAACTTAAATACTTGCACCCGGAGGGTGCATATATTTGCTAGTTATTTTAATATATATTTACCAACCCCTCCGCACGAGCAGGATGTGACACAAGGTCAAATTATCAAGCGGAGTTCAACAGGTTGGAATTCAGAGTTTTCCTTCTCCTAGACCGGTTGCCTAACAAAGGTTAAAGATTACGTTCTTCTTCCAGCGTCTGGACCTAGTCTTGGGGACTTCGTGTCTGGTCTTCTAGGTCAGTCTTGTTACCAAGGCATTCATTAACCACAAAACCATATTATTTTCGTAAGCTTTTATTTCTTAACTAAACAGTTTTCATCTGACTAACATAGCGCGCATATGCAGTGTGAGTTCCAGGTAAGGCAGTACATCTTCTCTGCGCGTCGTCCAAACTGAAACTGAGGACCCAACCAGGTCCAACGTGACTTCATGTATTTCGCGGGCTTTCTGTAATATTCCATGGTAAGTCCCGCCCGTGATATGAAAAGGGGCCATCCCTTCAGAAATACAGGGAGTTGACAATAATCTTATGCAACCGCATAGATTATGTAACAGTAACACGGCACATAGGCGGGGGTGAGTATTTCAGCTAGTATATATGTTTGTAAAACTGTTTATCTGACGTCAATATGACGCAATGAAAGACATTTACTTAGATAGGAAGAAAAATTGCATTCCTTGCTAGAGTAAATGTTCATAGTAAACAGAATTAATAGAACTGTATAGACTAGAGGGAATTATTTATTATCTGAAAAAAAAAAAGAAATAAATAAAATCGACGAATATCTCTTTAAACAAAATTAACTGCCAAATACAATGTTCGCATTTGAAAATATCTCAGATATATATTTTTTTAATGTACAAAGAACATGCTCAAAGGTATTTGCATTCATTTTTCCTATATTATGATAGGAGTTTAAGAAGAGAATTTACATAGAACCTGCTGATTAGGGTAAAAATCAAGATATTGGTTCTGGAAACAACCTATACTCTTGTTCCTTATTTGTCAACCGTTATCATTGTAAGAAAACAAGAGACCAGAATGATAAAAAGAAGGGGTATGGGCGCGGAAGTGATACCGCTAATCAGTTTCACCCGAAGAAAGAAAAAAAAGAGTGATAGAGCGTTAAATCAAGATTTAAAAAAGTAAAGTTTTGTGCTTTTTACATATTGAACTATAACAATAGCTCTTAACCAAACACATTAAACGTTTTAGTAAGTAAATCATCAGATTGTGATATATCCACAGGTCCTGCTAGTTATTAATTGATACATATATTTCGATGGATTAGGTTCCTCTGAAATATTTCTATTACCCATATTTGTAAACTTATGACTTTAATTTCACGTTTCCCATCTATTTTAAATTTGTTACGGGTTCGTGCAACTGTTTTCAATCTAATCCTTTTGATTGGAATAAAATCTTCACATTTTTTAAATATTTGTTGGATTACTTTGAGTATATAAGCCGTGCTACAATACACCACTTAAATTTATAGATTAAACGAGGTCACGTGGTTTAAATCCCAGCCAATCAACAGCCCGAATGCGTAGCTGGTTGACTACTTAATCACTGATACTGAGAAACGTCCATTTGCAATCACTGACGAAGGACTTGCAATACTGAGGAGCACCAATGAACAACGAAAGGGTTCTTTACCAAGGATTTCCGATGGACAAGCTCTCTTGCTTGAAGCCTAAAGGATGGCCCATAAAATCGTAACAATATCACGTGAAAATAACGAAAGAAAAGTTTCCATTCAAATATTCTTTTTTTTTAAATTCAATATTTCATTAATTCCTAATTATAAATATTTTTTTGTCTTAATTTGTTGTGTAATAAAACAATTTCAAAACTCTTAGATATATATTTACCAACCACTCCGCACGAGCAGGATGTGACACAAGGTCAATTTTTAAACGGAGTTTAACAGGTTTGAATTCAGAGTGTTCCTTCTCCTAGACCGGTTGCTTAACCAAGGTTAAAGAGCCAAGTATGCCCTTCTATTTACCCATAGCTGGAGGGAGAGTAGAATTCATACCTTTCCCAAGGGTATTAGCGCTAAGTGAAATGCAATTACCACGTCCAGGATTTGAACACGGGGCGACGAGTCCATTTCCTATGACTTTAACCATTACACCACACGCTTAGATATGGGAGTGGCTAAAAACAGATGAATAATATTGTTTTATTATTATTATTATTATTATTATTATTATTATTATTATTAAATACTAAAAGAAAGAAAAAATTACATTTTAATGGATTATTTCTTAAGTATTACAAATGTCTGCCAATGTTTCAAACATTAAGCAGGGGTGGATAACCGAGAATTCTTATTTGACTTATTGTTCCTCTCGTAAAATGTTAGTGAATCATTATAATAGGAAACCGTGAGCATTCATCTTTAAAATCATTATTTATTGATTCTTATTATACGAGTAATCTAGCTCAATACACATCATTGCATAACAACATGCAGTATTATTCTTTAATCTCTTTGCATTACCGAATATGATAGATGCTCCTTTGATCAGACTAAACAGGATACTTTTAAGAAGATATTTTGCTGAATATGTTTTACAGAATGTAGCAAATGGTTAAGCCCTGAAAATATATATGGAGTAATTTAATTGATTGTTTGGTCTGGTTTGGTTTGTTTTGTTTTACGGCATATCAACCTCAGTGGGTCATTTAATGCCGATAAAGTTTTGAAATATATCAATTCTTAATGGATAGTACAATTTTTTTATAAATACATTTTTCTATTTAACTCATAGATGGGACCCTAACATGTACTACCACTCCGGGTCAGAGTGGACCAGGGAGCAATGGTGATGAAAGGGTGCTCCACATTCCCCAAACCTCCAAAACTGGAACCTCACCATCAGATAGAGTTTAACGTCATTCCCAGGACATGTAGAACCGCAGCCACCGCCTTCTAGCACCCATATGATAAAAAGGGGTTGGGGCTTGCCATAAGGGCAATAGGGTTGGGAAAATCATATAGGTGCTTTTAATCGATTGTATTTTGTTATTATTATTTTTACTCCTTTTGAGTTTTCACATTAGTGTTAACTGATGGTCTTTCACTGGAGTCTGAGTGACAGCAAGTCTCCTCGGGTCTCTTCTGAGTATTCTGGCAGATTGCAGCAGTTCAGTGTTCTGAATGGTTTTAACCCTTCCTCTGATTTCCAAACATTCCAGACCCTTTTCCCATCCTTTTGGGACTGTTCCACGTGCACCAACTACAATTAGTTTCACCTTCACTTTCATATTCCATAACTTTTTTAGTTCTCTGGCAAGGTCCATATATTTGTCCATTTTTTCATTTCCTTTAGCTTCACTCTGTGATCTGCTGGAACTGCAAAATCCACCAGTTGACAAGTTCTTTCTTTTTTGTTTATCAACACTAGGTCTGGTCTTCTTGCTGGGATAAGGTGATCCGTTTTTATCTCAAAGTCCCAGAGAATTTTATGTGTTTCGTTCTCAAGAACAGATTCTGGTTTATGCATATACCGTTTTGTTGTATGGTCAAAATTAAACTGTTTGCATAATTCCCAGTGGATCACCTTCCCAACCCAGTCGTATCTAGTTTTGTATTCCCGTTGTGCTAGTTTGCTACATTCGCAGAGTACAGTCTCATCTCTATTATCGCAAAGTCTACATTTACTATTTTGTTGGGTCTTATCAATTTTCGCTTTGATATAGTTTATCCTTATGGCATTATTTTGTGCAGCAATTATAAGTGATTCAGTTTCTCTTTTGAGGTTTCCCTTTCTTAACCATGTCCAAGTCTTTTCATGTGCAACCTATTCTATTTGTAGTTTGAAGCGTCCATATAATTGTTTTTCTTCCCATTTTTGTTTTCTAGTCTTTGTTGTTTTTCTGTTTGTCCATCTGTCGCTTCTACTATTGTTGGCCGCCATAAGTAGTTTGTCTTTGCTCTTTCTTGTGTAATCTTCAAGATGTTGGATTGTGGTTTCTACGCATTCCTCTATGTTGGCAAGACCTCTTCCCCTTCCTTTCTTGACACATACAATCTATCTCTATCATCTCTAGGGTGGAGAGCCTTGTGCATGGTCATTAATTTTCTCGTCCTTTGGTCAATCTTTGGTCAATTATTATTATTATTATTATTATTATTATTATTATTATTTATTATTATTAATACACTTGTTCCTTAATCTTCCGACCGTTATAATCATGCAGCACTCATTGGTTAAAAAGACACCGTACGAATTGTCCAAGATGAAATGCAAACATAATAAATCCTTGCAAGTAATTTAATCGATTGGATGTTGAAAAATAATGGATAGATTCATGTTTTTTTGTTAACACAGTGTTCAAATCTTCAGATATGTTCAAATGATCCAGACGATTTGGTCACCTAAAAGTCTATTGTATAAAAAAAAAAAAAAAAAAACAACAACAAAAAAGTGTAATGAATAATTTCAAATATTTCCATTTTTAACACAACTAGACAGTTCGTATATGTCATTTCCTACATTGAAAAATAAAAAGAATGAATCGTTGAAAAAAAAAAAAAAAAACTAGCGAAAATATGCGGCCCCCGTTCGTACGTATTTAAGTTTTAATGTAACGAAATATATCAAATCAGAAAGATTAACGAAATTAAATAAGAACGTATATAAAAAAGATTACACTTATTTTGATTATATTTTAATTGGCTTCCATATAAAATCATTTATAGGTTTTATTTTGATACGTTAGAGAAATAAACATTAACATTATACATCAATGACACCAAGTAATTATTTATTAAACCCTGTTATTTTCTAAACCAGTATGCAAATTAACCACGCCTTATATTATGTAAATCTTTATTTCTTAGTGATATATAAGACATATTGCAGGAATTTTTAACTCACTCATAACATCGGATATTTTATGACAAATCTAACTACATCGTTAATGAATATATTTATTCTATTCTATCTATTAATGATTTTGACTGTAATTAAATTCTCAATTATAAACTCACGCATTGCGTGGAAAAATATTTCAGGCGAGCCCTATACTCACGTGGGTGGCGTCGGCTCGAGCGGCAGTGTTCAGTACGAATTACGCGAGATCTGCGCCTGACGAGAAATTTATACCTTTCTACCGGGATGTGCACAGGGAGAGATCCTCGTTTCACGTCTTACTGGTCCTTTGTTACCTGACCAGTCTTCTTGATCACTTGAAATTGATATACAGAAAGAAACTTTGTTACCCTTAAAAGGATGGTTAATAGACCCTTGATTGTATCAGAGGGTCCCGAAACTGGCATTGTTTCGTGAGAGCTGGATAATTTACACCAAACTCTATACCCTTGTATTTTTTTTCTTTTTCTCACACTCTCATGGTCGTAATATTTCCGACAATTGTTACGTAAATATTCATGTAGTTTCGGTTACCATCAGACAAGTGTTGTGTGTATTGTACGAGCGGAAGTAGGATTTTCCGGTTGGATCGAAACAAAGAAAAGACGACAAAAATGACAAAGGACTTTTTTCCCGGTAAAAGCGAACAAAGAAGTTAAAAAACGGAAGCGATGCTTTCCGGTCAAAGAAGGAGGGAGAATATAAAGAAATATATAACAAAGGTCCGTTATCAGATCAAAAGATAAAGATGCGTAGGAGTATCTATCGCTATAAAGGCCAGACGGTTCGAACCGACAGTCATTCAGACAGCGGACGGCGGACAGAGAACAGTGAGTGACCGACGCTCACGGTCCGTCGCGGCCAAGGGCGGTGAAACGCCACTAGCCACCCCTTTACCCCAACATCGCCAGTCATTTCAACAATAGTAGTAGTAATTGTCAACGCTCGCTACCCTCCACGCGAGGAAGAAAGAAATAAACTCAAAGGTTTTACAATGCCCATGTGTTGTAATTTTCTAAGTCCGACTACTACATACTTTGCTACGTGACCATACATACCCGCAACGTATACTAACTACGCGATTTAGCAGCGTGAATCATATAGACATTTGAAACCGCTATATAACACAAGCACCGAATCTCCATTATAATAGTATATCTTGCAAAACGTTAAAGTTTTACAGGATGAAGCAAATGGTACATCCCTGCAAATATATATGGAGTAATTTAATCGATTGTATGCTGAGAAGTAACGGATGGATTCATTTCTTTGTTAACACAGTGTTCAATTCTTCAAATAGGTTCAAATAATTCAGTCGATTTAGTCACCTAAAACTTTAATGTACTTTTTAAAAAAGCACATCAAAGTGTAAAGAATAATTTAAAATATTTCCATTTTTAATAAAATCAGACAAAGAAATATAAGAACATTTCTATAACTAAAAAAGTTCATAAAAATGAAAATTAAAAAAATGAAAATAAAAAAATCGAAACAGATGTCTGGAAAGAAAGAAAATCCGAAGAAAAGAAGATGGCGGTCGGATTGTTTGATGTCTTTGAGAACCATTTTTGCCTTTGAAATAAAATGCCAAAAAATAAAATCAATGCTGGTATTGGTTCTTGGAAGCGACTGCCAATTCTACAGCCAACGTTGCCACGTTTTATTCGGCCAGGGTGCAATTTTAGTATTTTTATTTCTCACCTTTATTTTGTTTGTATTTTATTTCATTTATTTATTTTTTAAAATTTTTTTATTTATTTATTTTTTTTTTTTTGATAATATTGTTTAATGTCGATTGTTGCATTCTCAGTCATTTTACCTTTTACTTTAGGTTTTGGATTTCTTTCTTTTTTTAGATTTTCATATTTCTGTCTTTCAATCTGTTCAGCTTTTTTCTCACTTTTCTCCCCTTCATTTTCTCCCCTTCATATTCGCTTATCATTTTTCTCTTTTTCTACCTTTGCCATCTTTCATCTTTTATGTACTCTATAAATTTTTAGTCCAGATTTTCTGTTCAATTGTATTTTCATATCAATCTTCTTTTATATTTTCACAGTGTTAGGCATATTCGTATTTAGCACAATACCTTCATATATATATAATATATTATATATAAAGGTTAATGGAACGTGGACAATGAGTAAACCTCGCCTCGTTACTTATAGTTTCTTACCTGTGCGATCTTCAGACCAAATGCCTGGATTGTTTGATGTATTTGAAACCTGTAGCAAGTTGTGTGTTATATATATTTTATATATAGGTTGTACACATCTTACTAACTTTAAACAAGATTCAACACAATAGAAAAATAACGAAGTCGTATTAAAATAAACAACCTGTATTGAATAAAGTTACAGAAATGTAGAACAGCATACCGGGCAAAGTCCTTTTTTTATAAACTTTTGTTTTAACAGTTCATATTTCATCTTCTTTCATTTTCCAATTATGGAGCTGACTTGTTGCGTGACGACTACTTGCTTGTCATCCTCAAAACTCTTGAATTCCCGAATTTTTTAAAACAATCGGCAACCGCCATTTTATTAACCATTACAAAACCATTTTTGTATTTGAAATAAAATGCTAAAAATAAATCAATGTTTGTATTTGTTCTTCTAAGTGACTGCCAATTCTACAACAAACATTGCCACGTTTCATTTTGCCACAATGACATGTGATTTTCATTTCTCACATTTATTTTGTTTTTATTTTATTTCATTTATCTTTCTTTTTTGTACTTTTGATAACAATGTTGCATTTTCAGTTTTGAGTTATTTTGATTTATAAGGTGTACTACAATACACCACTTAAATCTATAGACTAAGCGAGATCACGTGGTTTAAACCTCAGCCAATCAACAGCCCGAATACGTGGCTGGTTAACTACTTAATTGCTGATACTGTGAGACGTCCATTTGCAATCATTGACAAAGGACCTGCAAGACTGAGGAGTCCCAAGGAACAACCAAAGGATTCTTCACTAAGGATCGCACTCTGCTTCACACCAAGTATCTTCACTGGACAAGCGCTATTGCTTGAAGCCAAAAGATGGCCACAAAAATCGTAACATTCAGTCGTTCTTTTTCTTGTTGTTTTTTCTTTTTTTTTCCTAGGCAATTCCGACCCCTATAAGTATGTATACAGAGTACAAACAAATGTTGCATAATTGATGGGTATACTATCAATTATGCAAAATTAGTGTAGAGAAATTATTTGAATTCAAATCTAAACAGTTAGAGATTTTGTTCGACGTCCCATAACCTTAGTTTGAACCTTCAGCTTCTAATTAACCTATAGCTGGACTTTTGGGGAGAGATCTTGACCCTCTTCATGGATGCGGACGACTGTTTGAATATTTTATTATATAAGGTGTGCTGTAGCCTACTACTTAAACCTATAGACTCTGCGTGGGCGCGTGGATTAAAGTCAGCCAATCAAGACGCTCAAATACGGGATTGGTTAACTATTTAATCACCGACCTTGAAAGCCGTTCATTTTCACGTATTCGACACAAGTGATCCGCTGATGGTAGGTGTGGCGCTCAACCTAAGATGCTAAAATAATCTCCTTGGTCTGGCGCTATTGAAAAGGGGATAGACTCTCTCGCTGTCTGGCTGATACCGACATTAGGCATTCCCGACGACTTTACTTATATATACTAGCAAATATATGCCACCCTCCGGGTGCAAGTATTTAAGTTTTGATATAATAAAATATCATATTAAATTAGAAAGGCTAATGAAACTGACTAAGAATACAGATAAAAAGATCTGCAACAGAGGGGGTATAATCAAAAAATAGAACAACTTTGAAACTAACCCTTCCATCATTTTCATTACTCCCCTCGTTCATTGGTAAATTTTCCTAATTTAACTATTTAGTTAAAATAGGAAGTAAAGGATAATATTACAGTTATTTCTTCTTGTAAATAGATTTCTTTTAAGATTTATCCACGAGATTTTTTGTTATATTTCTTAAGATAAAACCAAACAATCAGAAATCAATAATACCAAGCACATATTTATTAAAATAAAATTTTAAATATCAATGCAAATTAGGCTTCTCGTTCAAACTGTAAACCGCTATTTTGTTGTATATATAAATACAATTGCATGTTATTAGTACGTAGATATTGGTCAACAGTGTTAATAATGTAAAACAAATTTTTATTAATAACTGAAGGTTTAAAAGAATGAAATCATGGAGAATTTGACGTAAATAATTAAGGGAATTGTGACTTGAGTAGTAATATATTCGGTTACAGACAGAAAAACACACAATCTCCATTATAATTATATAATATATAATATATATATATCTATATATTATATATATATATATATAAAGTTTAAAAAGCGTGGATATAGAATCAACGGCACATAGTTACTGACTGATTCTTGCCTTTGTGATCTTCAGACCAAGTGCAGACCTGTTAAGCTACAGTGGATATTTGACAAAAGCGCCCAACCTACTATACTATGAACTCATTGTTGGGGAGAGGTGGTTGATATGGATTAATCCCTTTAGCAAGGGCATTAGTGCGAATTGAAATGCGAACAGCTCCATTCACATATAATTAATGGTTTACTGACAGATTCTCACCTATGCGATCTTCAGACCAAGAACTTGGTCTGATATCGCACAGGCGAGAAACTATCAGTAAGTACGTGCCGTTGATCCCATGTCCGCATTATATTAAGTTAGGTATAAATGTTCGGAAGCAATAATGCTAATCTGTTTCAATCAAACATAATTAAAAGATGAAAAGAAGGAAAGAAAGAAAAGAGAGAGAGAGAGAGAGAGAGAGAGAGAGAGAGAGATGGATTGTTTAGTACAAAGAGAGGATAAGATTGATTACGACTGGGTGGGAAAGGTGATCCACTGGGAATTGAGCAATAAATTAATCTCTGTCTGTCTGTCTGTCTGTCTGTCTCTCTCTCTCTCTATATATATATATATATAGAGAGAGAGATGTTGCATAGCGCGTTGTCACTGTACTAAATTGCAATAGTTTTATATTCGTTGTAAGGGATGACAATAACACCAAAGTTATCCTCCAGAAGTTTATTGAAATAAATTCAAGCTTCTTAACTTCGAGAGAGAGGGTCAGTTTAATTAATATATTCAGTCTTTAGACTTTCGGTCCTTCGATTAAATTTCTGGGCGACAAGCTTTTTCAGTTGGTAAATATTAACGCTAGCTTTTCCGACACCAACTACACGAGGTCCCGCTCGGCCGACTCCTGACCCTAATCACCTCACTCTCTCTCCAGGTGACTGCCTCCGGGGCTAAACTGACGACTCACCTGTCTGAAGCCCTCGGTTCTTTTTATTCATAGCTACACCCACGTATTTTTATCTCTTGATTCTGATAACGGGCAGTTGTAAAAACTTCTTTGTTTAATAAAACCAGAAATTCATATTTCCGTTTGTACAATATATAACAGAGAGAGAGAGAGAGAGAGAGAGAGAGAGAGAGAAGAGAGGAGAGAGAGAGAGAGAGAGAGAGAGAGAGAGAAGGAGATAAAATATATGCAATATGTGTGTTTATCACACACATTTGTGAAATAGATTGTTTATTAGAAAGATAGTACAAGATTAGGCACGACTGGTTGGGAAAGAAGATCCACTGGGAATAGCTCTTAAGTAAACATATCAAACGTTGTAATAATTAAATTATCATACTGTTCTATATCCACAGGTACTGTTACTGAAAATAAAATATAATAAGAAAAAAGGAGAAAGATAGAGAGAGGATAAGTACGTAGAAATGATAACGCTAATCTGTTTCAATCGAACATAATGAACAGATGAAAAGAATGAAAGAAGAAGAATAAAAGAGTGAGAGTTAAATCAAGATTATTTTTTTTTTTTACATATTGAACTATTTCATAATAGCTTCTAAACATATCAGACGTTTTCATAATTAAATATCATTGTGGTATATCAACAGGTCATGCTAGTATATATATATATATATATATATATTATATATATATATATATATATTATTATTATTATTATTATAAGATGGGTACAAGAGATAACCTACTCGAGTTTCACCATAAGTATCTTTAGGGTTAACTCCACTGAATTAATCGAGACACCGATTAATAGCAGTCGATTTCACGTGTGTGGTCTTTGCATTAAAATGTTCGTTTTAACGAACATTTTAATGCAATGACCACAAACGTGCAATGACCACACACGTGAAATCGACTGCTATTATTCGGTGTCTCGATTAATTCAGTGGATTTAACCCTGAAGATACTTATGGGGAAAATCGAGTTGGTTATCTCTTGTACCCATCTTATAATAAATTTGCTCTACTTAGTATTGAGCACTATGTGTTTGTTATGTCGCTGACTTAACCCTCTGAATTCCACATTTACTAACCATCGTGACCAAATTCATCAGTAAGTCAACTTTTCTTTTATATATATATATATATATATATATATATATATATCGGTAGAGTGATCGGCTAGGAACCACAAGCTCCTTGGTTCAATACCGACCCTCGCCAACTCAGCGTATGTGTAGCACAGCTATATATATATATTCCCTAATTATTCACTAATTACTGGGATCTTGGAAATACGAGCTGTTAGATTTTACTACTATTCCTTCAAAATTTGGTCAATCTTTTAAGCATAAGCCCACAATAGGGTGTTCGGATGAAATTTGACAGTTCCATAAGGATAAAGAAAAAGTGCTTGGTAACTACAAAATTTAATGGATTGTAAAGAAATTCAACAAACACGGAAGTTACACTACTGTCAACAAGTTTCACTCAAAATAACCGTCATTAGCTACGATTATAGCCTCAATTCTGCCCCGGAACATGGAGCAAGCTGATGTTACAGTTTCCCTCGGAAGGGTGTCAAAAACTACCTCAATTCTGTCAATTAACTGGGCTTTTGTAGTACTGACTTGGCGGTTGGTGTCTTTCTCAACAGCGCCACATTCATAATAATCCATGGGGTTAAGATCTGGGGAGTTCGGATGCTAAACATTGGGACTGGTGTAGTCGTAAAAATCCGCCAACAATCATTTTTGATTTTTCTCAGAGGTGTGGCAGAGGGCCGAATCCTGCTGCCATACATATGGCCTACCACTGGAGACCTTTATTATCCAGGGCTTGACCACCGCGTTTAGCAAATCCACATAGGCATCTGGATTCAATCTGATACCCACTCTGAAAAAATGCTGTACGAACGAAATCAGATCGTCTGTTATGTTGATTTCGTCTAAGCACAGCCTCGTAAGTCTCCATTGCAATTCTCCAGTTCATGCCTGATTGTTTTTACAGTGTTCAGGGAGCATTGGGCAGCAACAATAATCTCCTTATTTTGATGGCCGGTGCAGATTATCATGATACAAGTTATTCTCTTCCATGATTCATGTGGGTTCAAGTTATCTATTCTATCTGTCATCACGGATATGGATGAAGAAGGGTTCAAGCTTTTAAATGATGCGTAGTGTGCGTCAATACCTACAACCTACGGAGAAAAATAACCAAATATACATATGTCAAATTAATCCCGAAAATCCTGTATATACATTAGCAGATATTTACTAAGTCAATTAAATTAAAAGAATGTGTTACGTACTGGCATCAAATTCTATATGTTATATAGCGGCTTCTTCAAATTCACGCTGCTAAATCGTGTAACTGCATACGTAGCGGGTATCGTCACTAACCCTAGACGATATATGTAGTGGTCGCTTAATGAAATCTACAACACATGCGTATAGTAGGAGTTTTGACTTTATTTATTCTTCTCGGGTGGTGGTTGGCGATCGTTGACAATGACTACTACTGCTGTTGGGATGACTAGCGTTGGTGAGGTGGAGGGTGGACGAACCTCACTGCCCGCTGGCAGCGATGGACCGTGTCATCGGTCGCACATTGTGCTCTGTTCGCCGTCCGCTGTCTGACTCTCTCTCTGACTTTCTTTTATATATATCAAACGCCTACGCGTTTTCTTTTGTTATCTTTATCAGAGGACAAATCTATTTCCGAACTTATTGTTACCCATCCTTCTTTGTTCGCTTTACCCGGAAAACGTCCTTTGTTACTCTTTTCGTCTTCTCCCTGCCTCAAACACCCTATTTCCGTTTTCCCCTTCTTTTAAATATCTTCAATATACAACACATGAACTTACCTGTTTGTCATAAATTAGGAATTAAAATATTTAAAATATCATTGGTCCTCGATTCTGATGTGCTAACCAAATTCTTTTTATAAAAGAAGCGTCTTTTAATCAACTCTTTACAAGAAAGTGTTGCTATTTAACAAGGCCACCATATTCAAGTAATACAATATTGATCGAACAGTCTACAAACACATAACGAGATTTTTGCCTGCAAGGTTTATGGTCAGAGCCGTATACCTATATAAATAATTGGAAAACAAATAGTTCATGTCTCTTATATACACAGCCTAAATCTTCGATGTAATTCTATCAAATTCGGTATGAATACTTATTGATCATATTAGTTTATCTGTTTCTGTTATAGGATCTTTTTTTTTTATTCATTCTGTCTCTAGCATTGGATCATTTTATATTCTCTGTCTGTTATTTTCTGGTATCATTTTCTCTGTGTCTTTATTTGATCGTATTATTTTCTCAAACTTTAAGAGATTTTAAGCATTTCATTTTCTCAGTCTCTAGCATTAGATCATATTATGTTCTCTGGCTTATATTATTGAATTATATCATTTCTCTGTCTCTGTTATTGGATCATATTCTATACTCTGTCCTATATTATTGGATCATATCATTTTCTCTGACTCTGTTATTGGATCATATTCTATACTCTGTCCTATATTATTGGATCATATCATTTCTCTGACTCTGTTATTGGATCATATTCTATACTCTGTCCTATATTATTGGATCATATCATTTTCTCTGTCTCTGTTATTGGATCATATTCTATACTCTGTCCTATATTATTGGAATCATATCATTTCCTGTCTCTGTTATTGGATCATATTCTATACTCTGTCCTATATTATTGGATCATGTCATGTCTCTGTCTCTGTTATTGGATCCATATACTATGTCCTGAATATATCATTTCTCTGTCTCTGTTATTGGATCATATTCTATACTCTGTCCTATATTATTGATATTATCATTTCTCTGTCTGTCTCTGTTATTGGATCATATTCTATACTCTGTCCTATATTATTGAATCATATCATTTCTCTGTCTCTGTTATGGATCATATTCTATACTCTGTCCTATATTATTGGATCATATCATGTCTCTGTCTCTGTTATTGGATCATATTCTATACTATGTCCTATATTATTGAATATTCATTTCTCTGTCTCTGTTATTGGATCATATTCTATACTTGTCCTATATTATTGGATCATATCATTTCTCTGTCTCTGTTATTGGATCATATTCTATACTCTGTCCTATATTATTGAATCATATCATTCTCTGTCTCTGTGATCATATCATATATTATTGAATCATATCATTTTATTGGATCATATTCTAACTCTGTCTATATTATTGAATCATATCATTTCTCTGACTCTGTTATCTATACTCTGTATCATATTCATTTCTCTGTCTCTGTTATTGGATCATAGTCTATACTCTGACATTAGATCATATCATGTCTCTCACTGTCTCTGTTATTGGATCATATTCTATACTATGTCCTATATTATTGAATTATATCATTTCTCTGTCTCTGTTATTGGATCATATTCTATACTTTGTCCTATATTATTGGATCATATCATTTCTCTGTCTCTGTTATTGGATCATATTCTATACCATGTCCTATATTATTGGATCATATCATTTCTCTGTCTCTGTTATTGGATCATATCTATACCATGTCCTATATTATTGGATCATATCATTTCTCTGTCTCTGTTATTGGATCATATTCTATACCATGTCCTATATTATTGGATCATATCATTTCTCTGTCTCTGTTATTGGATCATATTCTATACCATGTCCTATATTTATTGGATCATATCATTTCTCTGTCTCTGTTATTGGATCATATTCTATATGTCCTATATTATTGGATCATCATCATTTCTCTGTCTCTGTTATTGGATCATATTCTATACCAGTCCTATATTATTGGATCATATCATTTCTCTGTCTCTGTTATTGGATCATATTCTATACCATGTCCTATATATTGGATCATATCATTTCTCTGTCTCTGTTATTGGATCATATCTATACCATGTCCTATATTATTGGATCATATCATTTCTCTGTCTCTGTTATGGATCATATTCTATACCATGTCCTATATTATTGGATCATATCATTTCTCTGTCTCTGTTATTGGATCATATTCTATACTCTGTCCTATATTATTGGATCATATCATTTCTATGTCTCTGTTATTGGATCATATTTTATACTCTGTCCTATATTATTGGATCATGTCATTTCTCTGTCTCTGTTATTGGATCATATTCCATACTCTGTACTATATTATTGGATCCATATCATTTTCTCTATCTTTGCTATTGGATAATATTCTATACTCTGTCCTATATTATTGGATCATATATCATGTCTCTCTGTTATTGGATCATATTCTATACTCTGTCCTATATTATTGGATCATATCATTTCTCTGTCTCTGTTATTGGATCATATTCTATACTCTGTCCTATATTATTGAATTATATCATTTCTCTGTCTCTGTTATTGGATCATATTTCTATACTCTGTCCTATATTATTGGATCATATCATTTCTCTGTCTCTGTTATTGGATCATATTCTAATACTCTGTCCTATATTATTGGATCATATCATTTCTCTGTCTCTGTATTGGATCATATTCTATACTCTGTCCTATATTATTGGATATATCATTTCTCTGTCTCTGTTATTGATCATATTCTATACTCTGTCCTATATTATTGGATCATATCATTTCTCTGTCCCTGTTATTGGATCATATTCTATACTCTGTCCTATATTATTGGATCATATCATTTCTCTGTCTCTGTTATTGGATCATATTCTATACTCTGTTCTATATTATTGGATCATATCATTTCTCTGTCCTCTGTATTGGATCATATTCTATACTCTATATTATTGGATCATATCTATCATGTCCTGGATCTTTATACTCTGTCCTATATTATTGGATCATGTCATTTCTCTGTCTCTGTTATTGGATCATATTCCATACTCTGTACTATATTATTGGATCATATCATTTTCTCTATCTTTGCTATTGGATAATATTCTATACTCTGTCCTATATATTGGATCATATCATGTCTCTCTGTTATTGGATCATATTCTATACTCTGTCCTATATTATTGGATCATATCATTTCTCTGTCTCTGTTATTGGATCATATTCTATACTCTGTCCTATATTATTGGATCATATCATTTCTCTGTCTCTGTTATTGGATCATATTCTATACTCTGTCCTATATTATTGGATCATATCATTTCTCTGTCTCTGTTATTGGATCATATTCTATACTCTGTCCTATATTATTGAATTATATCATTTCTCTGTCTCTGTTATTGGATCATATTCTATACTCTGTCCTATATTATTGGATCATATCATTTCTCTGTCTCTGTTATTGGATCATATTCTATACTCTGTCCTATATTATTGGATCATATCATTTCTCTGTCTCTGTTATTGGATCATATTCTATACTCTCCATATTATTGGATATTATCATTTCTCTGTCTCTGTTATTGGATCATATTCTATACTCTGTCCTATATTATTGGATCATATCATTTCTCTGTCCCTGTTATTGGATCATATTCTATACTCTGTCCTATATTATTGGATCATGTCATTTCTCTGTCTCTGTTATTGGATCATCCATACTCTGTACTATATTATTGGATCATATCATTTTCTCTATCTTTGCTATTGGATAATATTCTATATATATTGGATATCTCTATACTCTGTCCTATATTATTGGATCATATCATCTCTGTTATTGGATCATTCTATACTCTTCCTATATTATTGGATATATCATTTCTCTGTCTCTGTTTGGATCATATTCTATACTCTGTCCTATATTATTGGATCATATCATTTCTCTGTCTCTGTTATTGGATCATATTCTATACTCTGTCCTATATTATTGGATCATATCATTTCTCTGTCTCTGTTATTGGATCATATTCTATACTCTGTCCTATATTATTGGATCATATCATTTCTCTGTCTCTGTTATTGGATCATATTCTATACTCTGTCCTATATTATTGGATATTATCATTTCTCTGTCTCTGTTATTGGATCATATTCTATACTCTGTCCTATATTATTGGATCATATCATTTCTCTGTCCTGTTATTGGATCATTCTATACTCTGTCCTATATTATTGGATCATATCATTTCTCTGTCTCTGTATTGGATCATATTCTATACTCTGTCTATATTATTGGATTATCATTCTCTGTCCCTGTTATTGGATCATATTCTATACTCTGTCCTATATTATTGGATCATATCATTTCTCTGTCTCTGTTATTGGATCATATTCTATACCATGTCCTATATTATTGGATCATATCATTTCTATGTCTCTGTTATTGGATCATATTTTATACTCTGTCCTATATTATTGGATCATGTCATTTCTCTGTCTCTGTTATTGGATCATATTCCATACTCTGTACTATATTATTGGATCATATCATTTTCTCTATCTTTGCTATTGGATAATATTCTATACTCTGTCCTATATTATTGGATCATATCATGTCTCTCTGTTATTGGATCATATTCTATACTCTGTCCTATATTATTGGATCATATCATTTCTCTGTCTCTGTTATTGGATCTCTATACTCTGTCCTATATTATTGGATCATATCATTTCTCTGTCTCTGTTATTGGATCATATTCTATACTCTGTCCTATATTATTGGATCATATCATTTCTCTGTCTCTGTTATTGGATCATATTCTATACTCTGTCCTATATTATTGGATCATATCATTTCTCTGTCTCTTATTGGATCATATTCTATACTCTGTCCTATATTATTGGATCATATCATTTCTCTGTCTCTGTTATTGGATCATATTCTATACTCTGTCCTATATTATTGGATCATATCATTTCTCTGTCTCTGTTATTGGCTGTTATTGGATCATATTCACTCTGTCCTATATTATTGGATATATCATTTCTCTGTCTCTGTTATTGGTCTATACTCTGTCCTATATTATTGGATCATATCATTTCTCTGTCCCTGTTATTGATCATATTCTATACTCTGTCCTATATTATTGGATCATATCATTTCTCTGTCTCTGTTATTGGATCATATTCTATACTCTGTCCTATATTATTTGGATCATATCATTTCTCTGTCCCTGTTATTGGATCATATTCTATACTCTGTCTATATTATTGATCATTCATTTCTCTGTCTCTGTTGGATCATATTCTATACCATGTCCTATATTATTGGATCATATCATTTCTATGTCTCTGTTATTGGATCATATTTTATACTCTGTCCTATATTATTGGATCATGTCATTTCTCTGTCTCTGTATTGGATCATATTCCATACTCTGTACTATTATATTGGATCATATCATTTTCTCTATCTTTGCTATTGGATAATATTCTATACTCTGTCCTATATTATTGGATCATATCATGTCTCTCTGTTATTGGATCATATTCTATACTCTGTCCTATATTATTGGATCATATCATTTCTCTGTCTCTGTTATTGGATCATATTCTATACTCTGTCCTATATTATTGGCTCATATCATTTCTCTGTCTCTGTTATTGGATCATATTCTATACTCTGTACTATATTATTGGATCATATCATTTTCTCTATCTTTGCTATTGGATCACTTTATTTCCTCTGTCTGCTATTGGATCATATTATTTTCTCTCCCACTGTTATTGCATCATATCATTTTCTCGGCCTTGGTTTAGTTCATTTTCTCTGTATCTGGGATTGGATCCTATTATATCCTCTGTCTGTTATTGGATCATATCATCTCCTCTGGTTGATATTGTTTCATATCATTTTCTCTGATATTGGATCAATTCATGTTCTGCTTTTATTATTCAATTATTTAATTTTCTCTGTCTCTCGCATTGGATCATATTATTTTCTCTTCCTCTGTTATTGGATCCTTATTATCTCTGTCTCTGTTCTTGGATCATATTATTTTCCATAGGTAAAATCACGGGAAATCATCCAGAAAAAAGTAAAATTATCACCCAAACCCTTTAAATATTCAAACAGTTTGTACACGTGTGGACCATGCTCTAATTAGACAACCCCCAAAATTTGAGCTTCAAATTTCAAAAATTGGCGAAGTTATGTTGATTTTGAGAAAAACGATTTTTGCCCAGGAAATCAAAAAATGCTATAACAAAAGTTTCAAAGTCATCTAATTTTGAGTTATTGATGATTTCTGATTTTTTCATAGCAAAATCAATATCCCGATGTGGCACTGCTTCTATGACGATTTTTTTATATTATTATTTCATATAAATCGAACTGTTGCATACTGGGGTTTTCACAGTACCAAATCTATATAACGTTGTATACCCTTCTTACTTCTTACTCTGGTCGTCTTTCTTCTGGCCGGCTTTGGTTCTTCTTCTTAGTCTGGTATATCTTCTAAGGTCTGGTCTTCTATTGAGGACTTCGGGTCTGGTTTCTGTTAGGGATCACTCCTTATCAGAAACCCTGTGTCATTGTTAGTTTTTAGGTAATAAACACAAGACTTCGATTTACGTTGATGTTACTTTATTTGTAAATCCTCAAACCAGACAATCTGCGCAGATCCTTACATCTTGCTAGCTCGGCTTCTAACTTATAACTGAGGGAGTTACTTAGTATCCTTAAACCGGAAGAGGGCCTTCTATGGGGGTTCCGGTTCTCACGATTCATCCCCGCAAGGCAAGGTGAGAGGGAGGTAAAGCGCCGTCACTCACCCTTAAGGCCATCAGCTGTACTAATCTCCATTATGATTTCTACAATACCTTATAAAAGCATTAGGGATCCAATAATTATGTAACAGAACATTATTTGTACCAAAATGATAGTTTTATTTTTGCCCAGAACCGAAGCTGCAACATCATTTTAAATTTTGCAAATCAGAAATCATTGATAACTTAGAATTGTTTTTTTGATAACATTTGTGGATTCCTTGGGAAAAAATCTTTTTATAAACCAATTGTTAGGAGTCGGGAAGCTCTAGAACTCATTTTACAGACAAAAATAGATTACAAAAAGTCGCCATTTATCGCGAACCCCCTCAAATTTGGAGAGCTAAAATCGACATAACTCGGGGGAAAGTTTGGAATTGGAAGCTCAAATTTTGGAGATTGTCTAACTTTAATATTATCCCCACCTGTACAAAAATTGAAGTGGGTGGAGGACATGGCCAGGATGATTTTCATTGGATCGTATCCCCTTCTCAATTTTTGGCATTAGATCTTGTAAATTTCTCTACGACTAGGATTGGTTATAATCATATGCTCCGTGTCTGCAGCCCTGTCGGCAGGGGCTTTAGAATACACTGACTGTACGTCTGCAGAGGGGTAAGATCCCCTAATGGAGTCACCTGTTGGTCGTGGGTTGCGACCAGTGAGGCTTCAGTATGGATCTGGTGGCTGAGCAGTCCATGACACGCAATACTCTACTTTGGTCCTTATTTCGGCTACACAGGCGGTCGGAGGGGCCCTTTTGATCAATTGGCTTGTCATGTCAAACCCTAGCACCTATATGATTGCTTTATGGCAAGCTCCAACCCTTTATACCACACATGTGCTTAGAAGGCGGTAGATGGCGGTCTTTATGTTCCAGGAATAACGTTAAACTGCCAGCGAAGTTCCAATCCTAGAGCTCTAGTGAATGTGGAGTACAGATTTATCACCATCATTCCCACGACCACTCTGACCCGTAGTGGTAGTACCTGTACATGGTCCCATTTAAATAGAAAAACATGAGTTTAAAGAATGTTTAAAAAATTGAGTACCCATCAGGAATGAATAGAAACAAAAGTCTTCGGCGTAAAATAGCCCGACAAGAGTTGACATGCCGTAAAATCCAACCACCCAACCAACCTCTGAGTCTGTTATTGAATCTAAATCGTTTCTCTCTTCTTGCTGTTAGATCAAATTATTTCTCTGTTTCTCAACAATAAAGAAATTCGGTTAACGAAATGTTTTTCCTCTTTGTATCCTTTTTAATAGAGAGATCATTAAAATTTGATAATGCTTACAGCTGTATTTTACAAATTTTCAAAATGTGTAGCGTAATTTTTATCGTCTACGGGATATTTTGGGGTTTGAAAAGAAAACAGTATTCGAATTTCTGGATAAAGTGAAGAAAAAGAAATAAGAAAAAAGGTTAAAGTTTAGAAGGGTAAACACTCAAATGGGTGCCAGCAATTGACCGACGAATGACCCTGGAACTAGATTTAAAAATAAAAACGGAAATTCTGGGTTTTGACCGGAAGCAGAAGTGGGTGACCCTCCCACCCCCGGGACGAGAAACAGAAGAAGAGGAATTCGTTCTTTTTTTTGGTCGGGCCTTCGTAAGGGGCAGACGGGGCTTCCTGGGTTCTCCCGTATGGATTTCGCATAATAGTACCAAAAATGATTTACGATAGAATAATTTGACCTTACTCTCTCTCACTTTCCTTCTCTCTGAAAAAAAAAATCCCACACAAGCCTAAAAAAAATAAACAATCCCTTTGTGAATATACGACTTGCGTATGTTGTTTCTGAACTAACGACTATTACTACTACGAAAGTCTACTACTACAACTCGAATTTTGCACTATGCTACTAAAGTGCTGATCATTAAATATGTACGATTCAGAAATGCATGTATTGAACATGGAGGAAAATTTCCTTTTCGCAGTTCAATGTTTCGTTAAATGTCAGAAATAATTATCTTCTGTGCCTCCTCTTGCTTTCCCCTCACACACACACACACACACACACACACACACACACATACATACATACACATATATATATATAATATATATATATATATATATATACGTAAAAATGAAAGACCCAACTACCGCGTGCACATTTTAAAGGTCAGAACATATATAACACTACTCGTGTTCCTTAATTGTATGACCGTTATCATCTTGTTGAAAATGAGACCTTCCAATCAAATGCAAAAATGTAAACCCTGATGATCTGTTGTTGCTTAATCACCAAATTCTTATTTCTTATGTGTATCATCACCTCAGCTAAATAATGGACCATTCCGTCTTAATTATAATGAAAGGGAAGAAAAAGGTCATACTACAAAGAAAAATATCACAAGAAGGAAAGAAAGAAAAAGATTAGGGGAAAGACAGAGAGAAGTGTAAGCGCGTGGAAGCGATAACGCTAATCTGTTTCTATCGAATATAATGAAAAGATGAAAAGAAGGAAAGAAAGAAAAAAGAGTGATAAAGAGTTAAATCAATATTTTATACATATGGAACTATTCGTAATAGCTCTTAAGTAAACATATCAAACGTTGTAATAATCAAATTATAATATATATATATATATTTTATTATAATGGAGATTGTGTGTTTGTCTGTCTGTAACCAAAACTAAATCACTACTCAAGTCACAATTCACTTAGTTATTGACGTCACATTGACCATGATTTTAATTTTATTTAAACCTCAATTATTAATAAAATTGTTTTACATTATTAATACTGTTGACCATATCTACGTACTAATAGCATGTAATTGTATTTATATATACAACAAAATAGCGGTTTACAGTGTGAACGAGAAGGCTAATTTGCATATTGATATTTAAAATTTGATTTTAATAAATATATGCTTAGTATTATTGATTTCTAATTGTTTGGTTTTCTCTTAACAAATCTGAGCAAAGATCTCGTGGATAAATCTTAAAAGAAATCCATAAACAAGACGAAAGAACTTTAATTTTATTAAATACTTCATAATCTAACTAAATAGATAAATTAGGAAAAATGAAAGACGGGAGTGAAAGAAAATGATGGAAGAGTTCAATCCAAAGCTGTTCTATTTTTCGATTATACCCCCTCAGTTTATCATTTTCTAAATAGTTTATAATTTGATACACTATTTTATTACATCAAAACCTAAATACTTGCACCCGAAGGTGCAGATATTTGCTAGTATATATATATATATATATATATATATATATATATATATATATATATATATATATATGCGGGGGCTTGTGTGGTTTTGTAAGTGTTTATTCGCAGGTATTTATATTTCCTGCTTCCAAAGTTTTTTTCCCTTACGCCTTAAACGGAATAACTATATATATATATATATATATATATATATGGTGCTGTTGGCTGTCAACTCATGCACGAGTTTTTTCATACTAGGGTGCTAGTAGCATTTGATACTGTATCGTCGTGTTTTCTCAGATGACTCACCAGGCCAGCCCTGGAAGACCTACTCTTACCATTAAACTACCTGTTGGAACTTCTCGGCGTTCCAGTCTGTTTAAAAATTGTTATTCAGTCTGTTTAAGGTTTTTCAAACAGACTGAATAACAATAACTACCACTCGCTTTTCTCGTTATTCTGTGATAGATAATTTCTTATCACCTTCCATATACCAACAAATGCCTTGAAGATAATCCAATTAATAGATCGAAACACTGCAGCGTCGGCCAATAAACTCACCACTTAACCCATTTAAACCTGTGTTCTTTTCATTTTTCTTAATATACTACATATATATATATATATATATATATATATATATATATAAATATATATATATATATTTGTGTCCGTGTAGATGAAGATCTCATCCGATGTGATTAACTTGATATTTGCGATTTTTATTTTTATTTGTTTTTTAGTTTATTTGTTTAGTTTTGATTTGCCTAGAATTTGATACAGAACAATTAATTTTATTTTTTCCAGGAACAAAATAAAATTAAAATAATCATAACTGTCGAGTCACTTGAGGGCCAGAGAAATCTGAGTGAATGTAAAATAGAGGCAAATAACAAACTCCATTGAAAGATTATTTCTTCAGGTAAGAAATTCTTTTCAAATTTCTCCTTTTTAAAACTGTTTTGTTCCTCTAAGACACAAGCAATCATTTTTACACACGTGTATCAACAAGAGGGTTTTTAAAAATAATTCGTTATTTTTATTGAAAGACATTATACATATAAGCATACACACATACATACATATATAAGTAAAAATGTTTTAACTATGCAGCAAAGACATACGCACACACACAGAAACACAGACACACACACACACACACACACATACATATATATATATATATATATATATGAGGAAAAATGAGTAAAGAAAAGAAATGTAGATGGATGAATATGAATTTTATCGATATCACTTTTAATCGATATCACTTACACATTTTTTTACGACCTTAATCAGAGTGAATTTTTATTTAAAAAAAAATTCACTCTGATGAAGGTCGTAAAAAATCTGTGTACGGAATATTTTAACATTTTTCCTATTATTATTATTATCATTATTTCAATTTCATCTGATTATTTTTAATAATAATAGCGTAAATCCGTATACAGTTTGATAAACAGACCGAAACACATGTGTAAGTGGTATCAATTAAAAGTGATATCGATAAATTTTTATCCATCTACATTTCTTTTCTTTACTCATTTTTCCCTCATATTGTCGGATTCAATTCCCTTTCCATTCTTACACACACACACACACACACACACACACACACACACATATATATATATATATATATATATTATATATGGTAGAAATGTGAGGAGGTTAATCCGACAGTAAATGATGGAAATTCTCAAAAATTTGAGAATTTCCATCATTGGAGTAAGAACTATATTCAAGTCCTGAAGATGGTCTAATAAGAGACCGAAACGTTGCACCGTCGACAATAAACATCAAGTTTCCACAACATCCCGTGTTTGTCTACTTTTCTCCACATATATATATATATATATATATAAAAGGGTTTTGTAATTTGCTTGGAGCATTGTGTTTATATTGGTTTGTTGGTTCGTTTCGAGGGCTGTTACAATGCAAGTGAAGAGGAAAAAAGAAGGTAACTATGATGTTGTTTGTTAACCTGTCACTTTATAAACAATAAAGCAATATCTGGAATGTTAATCTCAGACACATATCAATAAAAAGAGATCAGATGATCTTGTTAATAAACAAAAAAACCTTACTTAGAGGCAAATCAAATCTGGAATAATAATTAAAATAAAATAAAAAGAAATGATCAGACACACAGACATAAGCACGCACGCACATACACACACACACTTACACTTACACACACAAGAACGCACACACACACACTTACACACACAAACACACACATAATACAGCACCCCCAATCACTCACACACACAGAATTTAGAAGACCCGAGTCAGAACAAATTGAGCGGCTACTAGCACCACTTCAGTACGACCGATCTTCTGATGATGGGATTTTTTATCCCGAAATATTAGGAATAAAGTGACAGGTTAACAAACAACATCATAGTTACCTTCTTTTTTCTTTACACTTGCATTGTGACTGCCTTCAAAACCAACCAACAAACCAATATATATATATATATATATATATATATATATATATATATATATGTATGTATATATACTCGAGATTTTGAGGATCATTCCATGCGGAGTTCATTTGAAATGATACAGGTCATCCCTAGGGAGAGCTCGATTTAGGTGTGTTAACGGACAGAGAAATATGAATAAACACTTTAAATTAACTTGGTGAAGTAATCATTTACACTGCACCAAGCTTAGCTGATAACAGCATTTTTAGACCCAGACTAAAAACTTGTGTTTCCTCTAAGGCTGAAGATGCTATTACGAACTAAGCTTGTTGCATTTGAAATAGATTATTACATGAAGCAAATCTAATGTTTTTTCCTTAGTTTATTCATATATAATTGGTAGAAATGTGAGGAGGTTAATCCGACAGTATGTGGAGAAAAGTAGACAAACACGGGATGTTATGGAAACTTGCTGTTTATTGTCGATGATGCAACGTTTCGGTCTCTTATTAGACCATCTTCAGGACTTGGATATAGTTCTGACTCCAATGATGGACATTCTCAAAATGCTGAAAACGGAAGGTCGTCAGTAGGGGGAGGTGTAGTTGGGGGTGGTTAGTAGATTTTTCTTCTCACTAGAATGGGGAGTGCCAGCATGGTGGATGGTGGTACCCCAGGTGTCAGATCGTGGGGATTGGTCATATATATATATATATATATATATATATATATATATATATATATATATATATATACTTTGGTGTGTACCAAGTTTCTTGGTACAAGGTGATTCTAGGTGGGTCCTAATTCTCTACCCGTAGTTTCTTGTAGAGTTCAGGTTCCGTATGAGAGCTCAATGTTTAATTATTGTAAACAGAGCAAATTTATTTGGGAATAAAAAGGCCTTAAATACCATGGGTATCGTGATTATGGACCATTTCCACTCGAGAGCATGCTCAAGAGCTTCTTCAGATCACTGATATATTTTATTTGGACAGGCACATGGCCAAACTCTTTTTATATTCATACATTTCCCCCTCCTTTAGGGGTGGTCATATTGCATTCTTTCTATTCAAGTGTCTTTTTATTGGTGGAATTTTTTTTTTTTTTTTTTTTCCTTTGGTTGGTTGTGTTTTATTTCCTTTGTCTGCTAGTCTCTTTGGTAAATTCCTAATTTTATTTTGACTGACCAACAGGATTTTAATTTATGGTCGAGATGTCGTTTCGCTCTAATTGGGTCAAGTGGAAAGCAGGGAAGGTATGTCTTTTTCCTCAGCGGATAGGGGTATCTGAGTTTATTTTATTAAGTTTATTAGCCTTTCATCTTTCTAGTGTGTATCATTTCTTAAAGCAAGTTTTTTTTGTATTTTGCTATTTATATTCTTACACTTATATTTATGCGTTCTTTACTTATATTTTGTATTTTATGTTCATATATGAACCTCTTTCATTCTGTTATTTCGATTTTCCTCTTTACATCTATTTATTTATTTTAATTTATTTTAATTTATTGTTTAATTTTCTCCTTTAGTACTATCCTTATCTACGATGCTTTTATAAAGGGTCTATTTTGGTTTATTTATTTATTCATATATTTCTTTATTTATTTAGAGGGGCTTTATTTAAGTAAAATTATAGTTATAGATTTTTTTTTTATTAATTTATTTATTTTTTATTTTTTATTCATTTATTTTTTATTTTTATTTATTTATTTTTTTCTTTAGGTCGAGAAGGGTTCTAGCATCTTTATCTTATTAATCCTATATTTTAAAATATTTTAATTTGTTATAGTGTTTGTATTTTTTTATTTATTTATTTTTTTTTAATCTCTTTAGGGCTTCATTTATGTAACAGTATATTTATAAAATTCACTTACTTTTTGTCTTTTCTTTTTTCTCTTTTTCTCTTTTTCCTATCGGGAAAAGTCCTAGCGGTACTTCCAAGTGTATTTTTGTCTTATTCATCTCATATTTTTAAATTTTAAATTTTAAATTTGTTTTTGTGTCTGCATTTCGTTATTATTTCTTCTCGTTGGTTTAGAAGTTTGTCTCTATCTTTAAATTTTATGATTTGTATTTTTTCCTCCAGACATAGGTTGCACCTTCCATTCCAACTTCTCGGTGTTGCTGATTTTTTAATAAGTTTCCACGTAATTAGTGGGTTTAGTCCCTTTTCCTTTAGTCTCCAGAATGTTTTTGATAATGCAGTCTGGTTCCTTAGGGATTCTTGAGTGAATGAGTGCCTATGGTTGTATAGTCTTTGCTTCCAGTTTCCCGCGGATATTCCGATATATATTTTTTGTCTGTTTCGTTTTCCTTTGGGAAAATGGTCGACCATAAATTAAAATCCTGTTGGTCAGTCAAAATAAAATTAGGAATTTACCAAAGAGACTAGCAGACAAAGGAAATAAAACACAACCAACCAAAGGAAAAAAAAAAAAAAAAAAAAAAAATTCCACCAATAAAAAAGACACTTGAATAGAAAGAATGCAATATGACCACCCCTAAAGGAAGGGGAAATGTATGAATATAAAAGAGTTTGGCCATGTGCCTGTCTAAATAAAATATATCAGTGATCTGAAGAAGCTCTTGAGCATGCTCTCGAGTGGAAATGGTCCATAATCACGATACCCATGGTATTTAAGGCATTTTTATTCCCATATATATATATATATATATATATATATATATATATATACATATATATATATATATATATATATATATATATGTACAAGCCTTCATCACTATAAACAAATCACTGTGTTGGTAGTTCATCGAATGAATACTCATGCGTCGGAAATCGACGAGAGAGTTCATTTTTTAAATATATATATATATATATATATATACATATATATATACATATGTGTGTGTATGTGGGTGGGTGTGGATGTGAAGGATGTGTATATTTATGACGGAACATATAGATAGATACCTATACAGTGAAGAAATATAGGTAAATATATAGATATAAGTATTTGAAGAATACCTTGGCAGAGAAGGCAGATATATAGATGGATTTGTACTATATATATATATATATATATATATATATATATATGAGAGAGAGAGAGAGAGAGAGAGAGAGAGAGAGAGAGAGAGCGAAGGACAGACTGACAGAGAAAGAGATATATAGATAGAGAGGTAGACAATAAAAAGTGTAAGATGCAACCAAGGTAAGTAGATAAACATCTTACAAAAGATGCAGACAATTTGGGATTGGCAGATTTGAAAATGCTGAGATATTTATTTATATATTCTGTTTAATGTGTTTAAGAGATAGGGAGAAAGACAGAGTGAGCGAAAGAGAGAGAGAGAGAGACAGACAGAGAAAGAGAACGAGAAAGAGAAAGAAAGAACTTTGTTAAATAAATAACTTTGTTATATAAATATAATGAACAATTATATAAAAAGTGAAATGCAATGATTATTCCAATGTTGTGTAATGTGTATTTAAGAGATAGATAATAGATATGATAGACAACACACAACACACAC
>CM042138.1:17316674-17336048 GCA_023376005.1 Doryteuthis pealeii | reverse complement strand
CGAGGAGGATCAGCGTTTCCATCTGTTTTAATTTGTTACGGGTTCGTGCAACTGTTTTCAATCTAATCCTTTTGATTGGAATAAAATTTCACATTCTTTAATATTGTTGGATTACTTTGAGTATATAAGCCGTGCTACAATACACCACTTAAATTTAATAGATTAAACGAGGTCACGTGGTTTAAATCCAGCCAATCAACAGCCCGAATGGTAGCTGGTTTGACTACTTAATCACTGATACTGAGAAACGTCCATTTGCAATCACTGACGAAGGACTTGCAATACTGAGGAGCACCAATGAACAACGAAAGGGTTTCTTTAAACAAGGATTTCCGATGGACAAGCTCTCTTGCTTGAAGCCTAAAGGATGGCCCATTAAATCGTAACAATATCACGTGAAAAAATAACGAAAGAAAAGTTTCCCATTCAAATATTCTTTTTTTTTTAAATTCAATATTTCATTAATTCCTAATTATAATATTTTTTTGTCTTAATTTGTTGTGTAATAAAACAATTTCAAAACTCTTAGATATATATTTACCAACCCCTCCGCACGAGCAGGATGTGACACAAGGTCAATTTTTAACGGAGTTTAACAGGTTTGAAATTCAGAGTGTTTCCTTCTCCTTAGACCGGTTGCTTAACCAAGGTTAAAGAGACCAGTATGCCCTTATTTACCCATAGCTGGAGGAGAGTAGAATTCATACCTTTCCAAGGGTAATTAGCGCTAAGTGAAATGCAATTACCACGTCCAGGATTTGAACACGGGGCGAACGAGTCATTTCCCTATGACTTTAAACCCATTACACCACAAGCTTAGATATGGGAGTGACTAAAAACAGTTAGATGAATAATATTGTCTTTTTTTTTTTCTTAAATACTAAAAGAAAGAAAAAAGTACATTTTAATGGATGATTTTCTAAGATATTACAAATGTCTGCCAATGTTTCAAAGATTAATCAAGGGTGGATAACCGAGAATTCTTATTCGACTTATTGTTTCTCTCGTAAAATTTTAGTGAATCCTTATAATAGGAGACCGTGTGCATTCATCTTAAAATCATTATTTATTGATTCTTATTATATGAGTAATCTGGCTCAATACACACCATTGCATAACAACATGCAGTATTTATTCTTTAATTCTCTTTGCATTACCGAATATGATAGATTTTTCCTTTGATCAGACTAAACAGGATACTTTTAAGAAGATATTTTGCTGAATATGTTTTAAGAATGTAGCAAATGGTTAAGCCCTGAAAATATATATGGAGTAATTTAATTGATTGTTTGGTCTGGTTTTGGTTTGTTTTTTGTTTTACGGCATATCAACCTCAGTGGGTCATTTAATGCGATAAAGTTTTGAAATAAATCAGATTCTTAATGGATTAATCAATTTTTTATAAATACTTTTTTCTGTTTAACTCATAGATGGGAACCTAACAGGTACTACCACTCCGGGTGAGAGTGACCAGGGAGGCAATGGGTGATGAAGGGGTCTCCATATTCTAAAACCTCCAAAATTGGAACCTCACCACAGATAGAGTTTAACGTCATCCCAGGACAATGTTAGACCCGCAGCCACCGCCTTCTAGCACCCATTATGATAAAAAGGGGTTGGGGCTTGCCATAAGGGGAAAATAGGGTTGGAAAATCATATAGTGCTTTTAATATTCGATTGTATTTTGAGAATTAACCGATGGATGCATTATTATTATTGTTATTATTATTTTTACTCCTTTTGAGTTTTCACATCAGTGTTAGCTGATGGTTTTTCACTGGAGTCTGAGTGACAGCAAGTCTCCTCAGGTCTCCAGAACTCTTCTGAGTATTCTGGCAGATTGCAGCAGTGCAGTGTTCTGAATGGTATCAATTCTTCCTCTGATTTCCAAACTTTCCAATCCTTTTCCAATCCTTTTGGGACCGTTCCAAGTGCACCAACTACAATTGGTATAACTCTGACTTTCATATTCCATAACTTCTTCAGTTCTCTGGCAAGGTCCAGATATTTGTCCATTTTTTCATTTTCCTTTAGCTTCACCCTGTGATCTGCTGGAACTGCAAAATCCACCAGTTGACAAGCTCTTTCTTTTTTGTTAATCAACTCTAGGTCTGATCTTCTTGCTGGGATAAGGTGATCCGTTTTTATTTAAGTCCCAGAGAATTTTATGCGTTTCGTTCTCACAAACATATTCTGGTTTATGCATATACCCTTTTGTTGTATGGTCAAAATTTAATTTTTTGCATAATTCCAAGTGGATCACCTTCCCAACCCAGTCGTGTCTGGTTTTGTACTCCCGTTTCTTCTTCTTCTTCTTCTTCTTCTTCTTCTTCTTCTTCTTCTTCTTCTTCTTCTTCTTCTTCTTCTTATTATTATTATTATTATTATTATTATTATTATTTTATTATTATTATTATTATTATTATATTATTATTATTATATTATTATCAATACACGTGTTCCTTAATCGCCCGACCATTATGATCATGCAACACTCACTGATTAAAATGACACCGTCCGAACTGTCCAAGATGAAATGCAAAAATAGTAAATCCCTGCAAATATATCTGGAGTAATTTAATCGATTAGATGTTGAAAAATAATGAATGGATTCATATTTTTTTGTTAACACAGTGTTCAAATCTTCAGATATGTTCAAATGATCCAGACGATTTAGTCACCTAAAAGTCTATTGTATTAAAAAAAACAATAACAACAAAAAAGTGTAATGAATAATTTCAAATATTTCCATTCTTAAAAAACTAGACAGTTCGTATATGTCATTTCCTACATTGAAAAATAAAAGAGTCGTTGAAAAAAAACTAGCAAAAATATGCGCCCCCCGTTCGTAAGTATTTAAGTTTTAATGTAACGAAATATATCAAATCAGAAAAACTAACGAAATTAAATAAGAACGTATATAAAAAGATTACACTTATTTTGATTATATTTTAACTGGCTTCTATATAAAATCATTTATAGGTTTTATTTTGATACGTTAGAGAAATAAACATTAACATTATACATCAATGACACCAAGTAATTATTTATTAAACCCGGTTATTTTTTAAACCAGTATGCAAATTAACCACGCCTTATATTATGTAAATCTTTATTTCTTAGTGATATATAAGACATATTGCAAGATTTTTTAACTCACTCATAACATCGGATATTTTATGACAAATCTAACTACATCGTTAATGAATATATCTATTCTGTTCTATCTATTAATGATTTTGACCGTAATTAAATTCTCAATTATAAACTCACGCATTGCGTGGAAAAATATTTCAGGCGAGCCCTATACTCACGTGGGTGGCGTCGGCACGAGTGGCAGTATTCAGTACGAAATACGCGAGATCTGCGCCTGACGAGAAATTTATACCTTTCTACCGGGATGTGCACAGGGAGAGATCCTCGTTTCACGTCTTACTGGTCCTTTGTTACCTGACCAGTCTTCTTGATCACTTGAAATTGGTATACAGAAAGAAACTTTGTTACCCTTAAAAGGATGGTTAATTGACCCTTGATTGTATCAGGGGGTCCCGAAACTGGCATTGTTTCGTGAGAGCTGGATAATTTACACCAAACTCTATACCCTTGTATTTTTTTTCTTTTTCTCACACTCTCATGGTCGAAAGATTTTCGACAATTGTTACGTAAATAATCATGTAGTTTCGGTTACCATCAGACAAGTGTTGTATATTGTACGAGCGGAAGTAGGATTTTCCGGTTGGATCGAAACAAAGAAAAGACGACAAAAATGACAAAGGACCTTTTTCCCGGTAAAAGCAAACAAATATGTTTAAAAAACGGAAGCGAGGCTTTCAGGTCAAAAAAGCAGAGGAAGATAAAAAAATATATTACACCGGTCCGTTATCAGATCAAAAGATAAAGATGCGTAGGAGTATCTATCGCTATAAAGGCCAGACGGTTCGAGCCGACAGTTAGTCAGACAGCGGACGACCGACAGAGAACAGTGAGTGACCAACACTCATGGTCCGTCCCGGACAAGGGCGGTAAGACGCCACCAGCCACCCATTTACCTTAATATCGCCAGTCATCCCAACAATAGTAGTAGTCATTGTCAACGCTCGCCACCCTCCACGCGAGGAAGAAAGAAATAAACTCAAAGTTTTTACAATGCCCATGTGATTTAGCAGCGTGAATCATATAGACATTGGAAGCCGTTATATAACACAAGCACCGAATCTCCATTATAAAAGAATATCTTACAGAACGTTAAAGTTTTACAGGATGAAGCAAATGGTACATCCCTGCAAATATATATGGAGTAATTTAATCGATTGTATGCTGAGAAGTAACGGATGGATTCATTTCTTTGTTAACACAGTGTTCAATTCTTCAAATAGGTTCAAATAATTCAGTCGATTTAGTCACCTAAAACTTTAATGTACTTTTTAAAAAAGCACATCAAAGTGTAAAGAATAATTTTAAATATTTCCATTTTTAATAAAATCAGACAAAGAAATATAAGAACATTTCTATAACTAAAAAAGTTAATAAAAATTAGAATTGAAAAAATGAAAAATAAAAAATCGAAACAGATGTCTGGAAAGAAAGAAAATCCGAAGAAAAGAAGATGGCGGTCGGATTGTTTGATGTCTTTGAGAACCATTTTTGCCTTTGAAATAAAATGCCAAAAAATAAAATCAATGCTGGTATTGGTTCTTGGAAGCGACTGCCAATTCTACAGCCAACGTTGCCACGTTTTATTCGGCCAGGGTGCAATTTTAGTATTTTTATTTCTCACCTTTATTTTGTTTGTATTTTATTTCATTTATTTATTTTTTTTAAATTTTTTATTTATTTATTTTTTTTTTTGATATATTGTTTAATGTCGATTGTTGCATTCTCAGTCATTTTACCTTTTACTTAGGTTTTGGATTTTTATCTTTTTTAGATTTTCATATTTCCGTCTTTCAATCTGTCAGCTTTTCTCTCACTTTTCTCCCCTTCATTTTCTCCCTTCATTTTCTCCCCTTCATATTCGCTTATCATTTTTCTCTTTTTCTACCTTTGCCATCTTTCATCTTTTATGTACTCTATTCATTTTTACTCCAGATTTTCTGTTCAATTGTATTTTCATATCAATCTTCTTTTATATTTTCATAGTGCTAGGCATATTCGTATTTAGCACAATACCTTCATATATATATAATATATTATATATAAAGGTTAATGGAACGTGGACAATGAGTAAACCTCGCCTCGTTACTTATAGTTTCTTACCTGTGCAATCTTCAGACCAAATGCCTGGATTGTTTGATGTATTTGAAACTAGCAAGTTGTGTATTATATATATTTTACATATAGGTTGTACACATCTTAATAACTTTAAACAAGATTCAACACAATGGAAAAATAACGAAGTCGTATTAAATTAAACAACCTGTATTAAATAAAGTTACAGAATGTAGAACAGCATACCGGGCAAAGTCCTTTTTTATAAGCTTTTGTTTTAACAGTTCATATTTTATCTTCTTTCATTTTCCGATTATGGAGCTGACTTGTTGTGTGACGACTGCTTGCTTGTCATCCTCAAAACTGCTGAAATTCCCGCTTCTTCTTTTTTGGCGCTCGATTTTTGAATTCAGCGTCTGACGGTTCCGTTACTGCATTTTTGGAATTCTTACTCCCCCCCTTTTTTTAAAACAATTGGCAACCGCCATTTTATTAACCATTACAAAACAATTTTTGTCTTTGAAATAAAGTGCTAAAATAAATCAATGTTTGTATTTGTTCTTCTAAGCGACTGCCAATTCTACAACAAACATTGCCACGTTTCATTCTGCCAGAATGTGATTTTGGTATTTTCATTTCTCACATTTATTTTGTTTTTATTTTATTTCATTTATCTTTCTTTTTTTTTTTTTTTTGATAACAATGTTGCATTTTAAGTTTTGAATTATTTTGATTTATAAGGTTTACTACAATACACCACTTAAATCTATATACTAAGCGAGGTCACGTGGTTTAAACCTCAGCCAATCAACGGCCCGAATACGTGGCTGGTTAACTACTTAATTGCTGTGACTGGGAGATGTCCATTTGCAATCATTGACAAAGTACCTGCAAGACTGAGGAGTACCAAGGAATAACCAAGGATTCTTCACTAAGGATCGCATTCTGCTTAACACCAAGTATCTCCGCTAGACAAACGCTATTGCTTGAAGCCAAAAGATGGCCACAAAACTCGTAACATTCAGTTGTTCTTTTTCTTGTTGTTTTTCCTAGGCAATTCCGACCCCTATAAGTATGTATACAGAGTATAAACAAATGTTGCATAATTGATGGGTATACTATCAATTATGCACAGTTAGTGTAGAGAAATTATTTGAATTCAAATCTAAACAGTTAGAGATTTTGTTCGACGTCCCATAACCTTAGTTTGAACCTTCAGCTTCTAATTAACCTAGAGCTGGGCTTTTGGGGAGAGATCTTGACCCTCTTCATAGATGCGGACGGCTGTTTGAATATTTTATTATATAAGGTGTACTGTAGCCTACTACTTAAACCTATAGACTCTGCGTGGGCGCGTGGATTAAAGTCAGCCAATCAAGACGCTCAAATACGTGATTGGTTAACTATTTAATAATTTAATCTTGAAAGCCGTTCATTTTCCCGTATTCGACACTGATGAACTTTCAGATTTATTTTTCTGTTTCTTATTTAGATTTTTAGATTTTCATATTTCAGACTTTTAATCAGTTCTATTTTTCCTCAGTTGTCTCCCTTTAATTATAATTATTCCCTTGTTTTACCCTTGACACCTTCTACGTACTACAATATTATTTTTGTGTGAATTTAGTTCCGGATTTTCTGTTTAGCTGAATTTTCATTAATCTTCTTTTACCAATATCTATAGTACTAGGGATATTCACACACACACACACACACACACACACACACACACACACACACACACACACATATAAATATATATATGTTTTATATAAACATATATTTATATATGTTTTATATAAACACCGTTTCCAATTAAAAAAAAAATTAATATATTTTCTCACTTTTATTTTCACTTTTATTTTCCACTTTTATTTTTATTTTTATTTCAATACATTTTTGCTTACCGGTACCTTCATTCTTATTTTTATCTCTTTATATTATTTTTTATATAATTAACTATATTTAACTACCTAAAACTTCTATTATCGTAACATATACAACCGTTTTTTAAAAAAATGTTTAATACTCTCAAACCAAATTAAACTAGTTATTAAATAATTTTAACTTTTCACCTTTTAACTATTAATACGACCCATAACATATCTTTTATTAAATAATAATTGAAAAAATAATTCCCATAAATTAATCCAAATTTTTAATTCAATAAACAAAAACCGTTCCTGATCTACGAAAATATAAATAAGCGTTCCTCTACTAAAGTTAAGTCCCATTCCAACGGGCATGTTTATAACACCTAAGATTAATCGTAAACTCGATTAATTTAAAGTAACCCTGAAGAATCAATCGATGAAACTCGAGTAGGTTACTCCTTTCCATTCTTAAAATAAATTTATGCTCTACATTGTATTGAGCACGTTTGTATTTGTTTTTTCTCAACCTTAACCTCTGGATATTGTGCGCTTCTTATACCCACCGGTAAGTTAATACTTATACATATACAAATATATATATATATATATATATATATATATATATATATATATATATATATATACATGTATTTGAATATATTCAATATGAAAAGGGAGAGAATTCTATTTTGCGTACCAACACTAGGATTGGGAATACTTCTGCGGTGCATATATATATATATATATATATATATATATATATCCACAGACACATCTTTCGACTTATCAAGTCTCTTCAGTGTGGCTAGACATTTGTAAGCTACCTACAGCCGGAACTGAAATCCGACACCTTAACCATTAGGCTGCCATCACTTACAGAATGCGAAGGGGATTGTAACTGTTTTAATACACACATCGCTTTGTGTGTAAAGGCCGTCACAGAGTGCTCCATCTCTTATATCTAGGAAAGCGCCGCGTTTACGATTGAGTTTGCGTCCATCAGCGAAAATCCCCCCAGAGTGCTCAACCCTAGGAGGATGGGGAGCATATATCGGTAGAGTGTTCGGCTAGAAACCACAAGGTTCTTGGTTCGATACCGGCCCTCGCCAACTCAGCGTATGTGTAGCACAGAGATTTGTGCGGTAAAATGAGGAGCTGATGGTAGGTGTGGCGCTCCACCTAAGATGTTAAAATAATCTCCTTGGTCTAACGCTATTGAAAAGGGGATAGACTCCCTCACTGTCTGGCTGATACCGACATTAGGCCTTCCCGACGACTTTACTTATATATATATATATATATAAATTTAAAATAGCGTGGACATAGTCAACGGCACATATTACTGACTGATTCTTGCCTTTGTGATCTTCAGACCAAGTGCAGACCTGTTAAGCTACAGTGGTTATTTGACTAAAGCGCTCAACCTACTATACTATGTACTCATTGTTGGAGAGAGGCGGTTGAAGGTTGATATGGATTAATCCCTTTAGCAAGGGCATTAGTACGAATTGAAATGCGAACAGCTCCGTTCGTATATAGTCAATAGCGCCTACTTACTAACAGATTCTCACCTATGCGATCTTCAGACCAAGAACTTGGTCTGAAATCACACAGGCGAGAAACTATAAGTAAGTAGGTGCTGTTAACCCAATGTCCACATTATATTAACTTAGATATAAATGTTCGGGAGCAATAATGCTAATCTGTTTCAATCAAACATAATTAAAAGATGAAAAGAAGGAAAGAAAGAAGAGAGAGAGAGAGAGAGAGAGAGAGAGAGAGAGAGAGAGAGAGAGAGAGAGAGTTAATTCAAGATTATAATACTTTCTGTGTATTGAACTATTTAGCAATAGCTCTTAAGTAAACATATCAAACGTTGTAATAATTAAATTATCACACTGTTGTATATCCACAGGTCCTGTTACTGAAAATAAAATCTAATAAGAAAAAAAGGAGAAATATAGAGAGAGGATAAGTACGCGGAAATGATAACGCTAATCTGTTTCAATCGAACATAATGAACAGATTAAAAGAATGAAAGAAAGAAGAATAAAAGAGGGAGAGTTAAATCAAGATTATAATTTTTTTTTACATATTGAACTATTTCATAATAGCTCTAAACATATCAGACGTTTTATAATTAAAATATCATGCTGTGGTATTATCAACAGGTCATGCTAGTATATATATATATATATATATATATATAATATATATATATATATATATATATATATATATATTCTCTAATTATTCACTGATTACTGGGATAATTTAAAATGTTGTCAATCTTTAAAGCAAAAGCACACACAGGGTGTTCGGAAGAAATTTGACAGTTTCATAAGGAAAAAGAAAAAGTGCTTGGTTACTACATAATTCAATGGATTGTAAGGAAAGTCAACAAGCACGGAAATTACGTTACTGTCAACAAGTTTCAATCAAAATAACCGTCATTAGCGTCGATCACAGCCTCAATCCTGCTCCGCAACCTGGAGAGAACTGATGTTACAGTTTCCCTGGGACGGGTCTCAAAAACTGCCTTAATTCTGTCAATTAACTGGGCTTTTGTAGTACTGGCACGGCGATTGGTGTCTTTCTTAACAGGGGTTAAGATCTGGGGAGTTCGGAGGCCAAACATTGGGACTGGTGTAGTAGTAAAAATTTGCCGACAATAATTTTTGACATTTCCCAGAGTGTGGCAGAGAGCCGAATCGTGCTGTCATACATATGGCCTACCACTGGAACCCTTTATTATCCAGGGCTTGACCACCGTGTTTAGCAAATCCACATAGGCAGCTGAATTCAATCTGATACCCTCTCTGAAAAAATGCTGTACGAACGAAATCAGATCGTATGTTATAATATTTCGTCTACGCACAGCTTCGTAAGTCTCCATTGCAATTCTCCTGTTCATGCCTGATTGTTTTTATAGTAGTTCAGGGAGCATTGGGCAGCAACCATAATCTCCTTATTTTGATGGCCGGTGCAGATTATCATGATACAAGTTATTCTCTTCCATGATTCATGTGGGTTCAAGTTATCTATTCTATCTGTCATCACGGATATGGATGAAGAAGGGTTCAAGCTTTTAAATGATGCATAGTGTGCGTCAATACCTCCAACCTACGGAGAAAATAACCAAATATAAATATGTCAAATTAATCCCGAAAATCCTGTATATACATTAGCAGATATTTGCTAAGTTACTTTAATTAAAAGCATGTGTTACGTACTGGCATCAAATTCTATATGTTATGTAGCGGATTCTTCAAATTCACGCTGTTAAATCGTGTAACTGAATACGTAGCGGGTATCGTCACTAACCCTAGACGATATATGTAGTGGTCGCTTAATGAAATCTACAACACATGCGTATAGTAGGAGTTTTGACTTTACTTCTTCTTCTCGGGTGGTGGGTGGCGAGCGTTGACAATGACTACTACTGCTGTTGGGATGACTAGCGTTGGTGAGGTGGAGGGTGGACGAACCTCACTGCCCGCTGGCAGCGAGGGACCGTGGCATCGATCGCTCCTTGTGTTCTGTTCGCCGTCCGCTGTCTGACTCTCTCTCTGACTTCCTTTTATATATATCAAACGCCTACGCGTTTTCTTTTGTTATCTTTATTAGAGGACAAATCTATTTCCGAACTTATTGTTACATATCCTTCTTTGTTCGCTTTACCCGGAAAAAGTCCTTTGTTACTCTTTCGTCTTCTCCCTGCCTCAAACACCCTATTTCCGTTTTCCCCTTCTTTTAAATATCTTCAATATACAACACATGGACTTACCTGTTAGTCATAAATTAGGAATTAAAATCTTTAAAATAGCATTGGTCCTCGATTCTGATGTGCTAACCAAATTCTTTTTATAAAAGAGGCGTCTTTTAATCAACTCTTTACAAGAAAGTGTTGCTATTTAACAAGGCCACCATATTCAAGTAATACAATATTGATCGAACAGTCTACAAACACATAACGAGATTTTTGCCTGCAAGGTTTATGGTCAGAGCCGTATACCTATATAAATAATTGGAAAACAAATAGTTCATGTCTCTTATATACACAGCCTAAATCTTCGATGTAATTCTATCAAATTCGGTATGAATACTTATTGATCATATTAGTTTATCTGTTTCTGTTATAGGATCATTTTTTTTTTTATTCATTCTGTCTCTAGCATTGGATCATTTTATATTCTCCGTCTGTTATTTTCTGGTATCATTTTCTCTGTGTCTTTATTTGATCGTATTATTTTCTCAAACTTTAAGAGATTTTAAGCATTTCATTTTCTCAGTCTCTAGCATTAGATCATATTATGTTCTCTGGCTTATATTATTGAATTATATCATTTCTCTGTCCCTGTCATTGGATCATATTCCATACTCTGTCCTATATTATTGGATCATATCATTTCTATGTCTCTGTTATTGGATCATATTCTATACACTGTCCTATATTATTGGATCATATCATTTCTATGTCTCTGTTATTGGATCATATTCTATACTCTGTCCTATATTATTGGATCATATCATTTTCCCTATCTTTGCTATTGGATCATATTCTATACTCTGTCCTATATTATTGGATCATATCATTTCTCTGTCTCTGTTATTGGATCATATTCTATACCATGTCCTATATTATTGGATCATATCATTTCTATGTCTCTGTTATTGGATCATATTTTATACTCTGTCCTATATTATTGGATCATATCATTTCTCTGTCTCTGTTATTGGATCATATTCCATACTCTGTCCTATATTATTGGATCATGTCATTTCTCTGTCTCTGTTATTGGATCATATTCCATACTCTGTCCTATATTATTGGATCATATCATTTCTCTGTCTCTGTTATTGGATCATATTCCATACTCTGTCCTATATTATTGGATCATGTCATTTCTCTGTCTCTGTTATTGGATCATATTCCATACTCTGTCCTATATTATTGGATCATATCATTTTCTCTATCTTTGCTATTGGATCATATTCTATACTCTGTCCTATATTATTGGATCATATCATTTCTCTGTCTCTGTTATTGGATCATATTCTATACTTGTCCTATATTATTGGATCATATCATTTCTCTGTCTCTGTTATTGGATCATATTCTATACTCTGTCCTATATTATTGGATCATATCATTTCTCTGTCTCTGTTATTGGATCATATTCTATACTCTGTCCTATATTATTGGATCATATCATTCTCTGTCTCTGTTATTGGATCATATTCTATACTCTGTCCTATATTATTGGATCATATCATTTCTCTCTCTCTGTTATTGGATCATATTCTATACTCTGTCCTATATTATTGATCATATCATTTCTCTGTCTCTGTTATTGGATCATATTCTATACTCTGTCCTATATTATTGGATCATATCATTTCTCTGTCTCTGTTATTGGATCATATTCTATACTCTGTCCTATATTATTGGATCATATCATTTCTCTGTCTCTGTTATTGGATCATATTTCTATACTCTGTCCTATATTATTGGATCATATCATTTTCTCTGTCTCTGTTATTGGATCATATTCTATACTCTGTCCTATATTATTGGATCATATCATTTCTCTCTCTTCTGTTATTGGATCATATTCTATACTCTGTCCTATATTATTGGATCATATCATTTCTGTCTCTGTTATTGGATCATATTCTGTCCTATATTATTGGATCATCATTTCTCTGTCTCTGTTATTGGATCATATTCTTTACTCTGTCCTATATTATTGGATCAATCATTTTCTCTATTGCTCATATTCTATACTCTGTCCTATATTATTGGATCATATCATTTTCTCTATCTTTGGTATTGGATCATATTCTATACTCTGTCCTATATTATTGGATCATATCATTTCTCTGTCTCTGTTATTGGATCATATTCTAATATCTATATTATTATTGGATCATATCGTTTCTCTGTCTCTGTTATTGGATCATATTCCATACTCTGTACTATATTATTGGATCATATCATTTTCTCTATCTTTGCTATTGGATCACTTTATTTCCTCTGTCTGCTATTGGATCATATTATTTTCTCTCCCACTGTTATTGCATCATATCATTTTCTCGGCCTAGGTTTAGTTCATTTTCTCTGTATCTGGGATTGGATCCTATTATATCCTCTGTCTGTTATTGGATCATATCATCTCCTCTGGTTGATATTGTTTCATTTCATTTTCTCTGATATTGGATCAATTCATGTTCTGCTTTTATTATTCAATTATTTAATTTTCTCAGTCTCTAGCATTGGATCATATTATTTTCTCTTCCTCTGTTATTGGATCCTTATTATCTCTGTCTCTGTTGTTGGATCATATTATTTTCCATAGGTAAAATCACGGGAAATCATCCAGAAAAAAGTAGAATTAACACCCACCCCTTTAAATATTCAAAAAGTTTGTACACGTGTGGACCATGCTCAAATTAGACAACCCCCCAAAATTGAGCTTCAAATTCCAAAAATTGGCGAAGTTATGTTGATTTTGAGAAAAAGATTTTTGCCCAGGAAATCCAAAAATGCTATAACAAAAGTTTTAAAGTCATCCAATTTTGAGTTATTTATGATTTCTGATTTTTTCATAGCAAAATCAATATCCCGATGTGGCACTGCTTCTATGACGATTTTTTCTATTATTATTTCATATAAATCGAACTGTTGCATACTGGGGTTTTCACAGTACCAAATCTATATAACGTTGTATACCCTTCTTACTTCTTACTCTGGTTGTCTTTCTTTTGGCCGGCTTTGGTTCTTCTATCATCTTAGTCTGGTATATCTTCTAAGGTCTGGTCTTCTATTGAGGACTTCGGGTCTGGTTTCTGTTAGGGATCACTCCTTATCAGAAGCCCTGTGTCATTGTTAGTTTTTAGGTAATAAACACAAGACTTCGATTTACGTTGATGTTACTTTATTTGTAAACCCCCAAACAAGACAATCTGCGCAGATCCTTATATCTTGCTAGCTCGGCTTCTAACTTCTAACTGACTGAGTTACTTAGTATCCTTAAACCGGAAGAGGGCCTTCTATGGGGGTTCCGGTTCTCACGATTCATCCCCGCAAGGCAAGGTGAGAGGGAGGTCAAGCGCCGTCACTCACCCTCAGGGCCATCAGCTGTACTAATCGCCATTATGATTTCTACAATACCTTATAAAAGCATTAGGGATCCAATAATTATGTAACAGAACATTATTTGTACCAAAATGATAGTTTTATTTTTGCCCAGAACCGAAGCTGTACATCATTTCAAATTTTGCAAATCAGAAACCATTGATAACTTAGAATTGTTTTTTGATAACATATGTAGATTTCTTGGGAGAAAATCTTTTTATAAACCAATCTTTAGGAGTCGGAAAGCTCTAGAACTCATTTTACAGACAAAAATAGATTACAAAAAGACGCCATTTATCGCGAACCCCCTCAAATTTGGAGAGCTAAAATCGATATAACTCGGGGGAAAGTTTGGAATTGGAAACTCAAATTTTGGAGATTGTCTAACTTTAATATTATCCACACCTGTACAAAAATTGAAGTGGATGGGTGTCATGGCCTGGATGATTTTCATTGGATCGTATCCCTTTCTCAATATCTGGCATTAGATCTTGTAAATTTCTCGACGACTAGGATTGGATATAATCATATGCTCCGTGTCTGCAGCCCTGTCTGCAGGGACTTTAGAATACACTGACTGTACCTCTGCAGAGGGGTAAGATCCCCTAATGGAGTCACCTGTTGGTCGTGGGTGGCGACCAGTGAGGCTTCAGTATGGATCTGGTGGCTGAGCAGTCCATGACACGCAATACTCTACTTTGGTCCTTATTTCGGTTAGACAGGCGGTCGGAGGGGCCCTTTTGATCAATCGGCTTGTCATGTCAAGCCCTAGCACCTATATGATTGCTTTATGGCAAGCTCCAACCCTTTATACCACATATGTGCTAGATGGCGGTAGATGGCTGTCTTAATGTTCCGGGAATTACGTTAAACTGCATCTGACGGTGAAGTTCCAATTGTGGAGTTCTGGTGAATGTGGAGTAGATCTTCATCACCATCACTCCCACGTCCACTCTGATCCGTAGTGGTAGTAGCTGTACAGGGTCCCATCTATGGGTTAAATAGAAAAAAACATGAGTTTAAAGAATGTTTAAAAAATTGAGTACCCATCAGGAATGAATAGAAACAAAAGTCTTCGGCGTAAGATAGCCCGAGAAGAGTTGACATGCCGTAAAATCCAACCACCCAACCAACCTCTGAGTCTGTTATTGAATCTAAATCGTTTCTCTCTTCTTGCTGTTAGATCAAATTATTTCTCTGTTTCTCAACAATAAAGAAATTCGGTTAACGAAATGTTTTTCCTCTTTGTATCCATTTTAATAGAGAGATAATTAAAATTTGATAATGCTTACAGCTGTATTTTACAAATTTTCAAAATGTGTAGCTTAATTATTATGGTCTACGGGGTATTTGGGGTTTGAAAAGAAAACAGTATCCGAATCTCTGGAAAAAGTGAAGAAAAAGAAATAAGAAAAAAGGTTAAAGTTTAGAAGGGTAAACACTCAAATGAGTGCCAGCAATTGACCGACGAATGACCCTGGAACTAGATTTAAAAATAAAAACGGAAATTCTGGGTTTTGACCGGAAGCAGAAGTGGGTGACCCTCCCACCCCCGGGACGAGAAACAGAAGAAGAGGAAATCGTTCTTTTTTTTTGGTCGGGCCTTCGTAAGGGGCAGACGGGGCTTCCTGGGTTCTCCCGTATGGATTTCGCATAGTAGTACCAAAAATGAATTACGATAGAATAATTTGACCTTACTCTCTCTCACTTTCCTTCCCTCTGAAAAAAAAAATCCCACACGAGCCTAAAAAAAATAAACAATCCCTTTGTGAATATACGACTTGCGTATGTTGTTTCTGAACTAACGACTATTACTACTACGAAAGTCTACTACTACAACTCGAATTTGGCACTATGCTACAAAAGTGCTGATCATTAAATATGTACGATTCAGAATTGCATGTATTGAACATGTATTTCCTTTTCGCAGTTCAATGTTTCGTTAAATGTCAGAAATAATTATCTTCTGCGCCTCCTCTTGCTTTCCACTCCCCCACACATGTACACACACACACACACACACACACACACACACACACACACACATATATATATTATATATATATATATATATTACGTAAAAATGAAAGACCCAACTACCGCGTGCACATTTTAAAGGTCAGAACATATATAACACGACACGTGTTCCTTAATTGTATGACCGTTATCATCTTGTTGAAAATGAGACCTTCCAATCAAATGCAAAAATGTAAACCCTGATGATCTGTTGTTGCTTAATCACCAAATTCTTATTTCTTATGTGTATCATCACCTCAGCTAAATAATGGACCATTCCGTCTTAATTATAATGAAAGGGAAGAAAAAGGTCATACTACAAAGAAAAATATCACAAGAAGGAAAGAAAGAAAAAGATTAGGGGAAATACAGAGAGAAGGGTAAGCGCATGGAAGCGATAACGCTAATCTGTTTCTATCGAATATAATGAAAAGATGAAAAGAAGGAAAGAAAGAAAAAAGAGTGATAAAGAGTTAAATCAATATTTTATACATATGGAACTATTCGTAATAGCTCTTAAGTAAACATATCAAACGTTGTAATAATCAAATTATAATATATATATATATATATATATATATATATATATATATGTATCTTATTATAATGGAGATTGTGTGTTTGTCTGTAACCAAAACTAAATCACTACTTAAGTCACAATTCACTTAGTTATTGACGTCACATTGACCATGATTTTAATTTTATTTAAACCTCAATTATTAATAAAATTGTTTTACATTATTAATACTGTTGACCATATCTACGTACTAATAGCATGTAATTGTATTTATATATACAAGAAAATAGCGGTTTACAGTGTGAACGAGAAGGCTAATTTGCATATTGATATTTAAAATTTGATTTTAATAAATATATGCTTAGTATTATTGATTTCTAATTGTTTGGTTTTCTCTTAACGAATCTGAGCAAAGATATCGTGGATAAATCTTAAAAGAAATCCATAAACAAGACGAAAGAACTTTAATTTTATTAAATACTTCATAATCTAACTAAATAGATAAATTAGGAAAAATGAAAGACGGGAGTGAAAGAAAATGATGGAAGAGTTAGATTTAAAGCTGTTCTATTTTTCGATTATACCCCCTCAGTTTATCATTTTCTAAATAGTTTCTAATTTGATACACTATTTTATTACATCAAACCTAAATACTTGCACCCAAAGGGTGCATATATTTGCTAGTATATATATATATATATAATATATATATATATATATATATATATATATGCGGCGGCTTGGGTGGTTTTGTAAGTGTTTATTCGCAGGTATTTATATTTCCTGCTTCCAAAGTTTTTTATCCCTTGCGCCTTAAACGGAATAACTATATATATATATATATATATATATATTATATATATATATATATATATATATATATATATATATATGGTGCTGTTGGCTGTCAACTCATGCACGAGTTTTTTCATACTAGGGTGCTAGTAGCATTTGATACTGTATCCTCGTGGTTTCTCAGATGACTCACCAGGCCAGCCCTGGAAGACCTACTCTTACCCATAAACTACCTGTTGGAACTTCTCGGCGTTCCAGTCTGTTTAAAAATTGTTATTCAGTCTGTTTAAGATTTTTTAAACAGACTGAATAACACTAACTACCACTCGCTTTTCTCGTTATTCTGTGATAGATAATTTCTTATCACCTTCCATATACCAACAAATGCCTTGAAGATGATCCAATTAATAGATCGAAACACTGCAGCGTCGGCCAATAAACTCACCACTTAACCCATTTAAACCTGTGTTTTTTTCATTTTTCTTAATATACTACATATATATATATATATATATATATATATATATATATATATATTTGTGTCCGTGTAGATGAAGATCTCATCCGATGTGATTAACTTGAATTTTGCGATTTTTATTTTTATTTGTTTTTTAGTTTATTTGTTTAATTTTGATTTGCCTAGAATTTGATACAGAACAATTAATTTTATTTTTTTCCCGGAACAAAATAACATTAGAATAATCAAAACTGTCGAGTCACTTGAGGGCCAGAGACATCTGAGTGAATGTAAAATAGAGGCAAATAACAAACTCCATTGAAAGATTATTTCTTCAGGTAAGAAATTCTTTTCAAATTTCTCCTTTTTAAAACTGTTTTGTTCCTCTAAGACACAAGCAATCATTTTTACACACGTGTATCAACAAGAGGGTTTTTAAAAATAATTCGTTATTTTTATTGAAAGACATTATACATATAAGCATACACACATACATACATATATAAGTAAAAAGGGGCCTGTTTAACTATGCAGCAAAGACATACGCACACACACAGAAACACAGACACACACACACACACACACATACATATATATATATATATTGAGGAAAAATGAGTAAAGAAAAGAAATGTAGATGGATGAATATGAATTTTATCGATATCACTTTTAATCGATATCACTTACACATTTTTTTACGACCTTAATCAGAGTGAATTTTTATTTTAAAAAAAAATTCACTCTGATGAAGGTCGTAAAAAAATCTGTGTACGGAATATTTTAACATTTTTCCTATTATTATTATTATCATTATTTCAATTTCATCTGATTATTTTAATAATAATAATAGCGTAAATCCGTATACACTTTGATAAACAGACCGAAACACATGTGTAAGTGGTATCAATTAAAAGTGATATCGATAAAATTCATTTTTATCCATCTACATTTCTTTTCTTTACTCATTTTTCCCTCATATTGTCGGATTCAATTCCCTTTCCATTCTTACACACACACACACACACACACACACACACACACACACATATATATATATATATATATATATTATATATATATATATATATGGTAGAAATGTGAGGAGGTTAATCCGACAGTAAATGATGGAAATTCTCAAAAATTTGAGAATTTCCATCATTGGAGTAAGAACTATATTCAAGTCCTGAAGATGGTCTAATAAGAGACCGAAACGTTGCACCGTCGACAATAAACATCAAGTTTCCACAACATCCCGTGTTTGTCTACTTTTCTCCACATATATATATATATATATAAAAGGGTTTTGTAATTTGCTTGGAGCATTGTGTTTATATTGGTTTGTTGGTTCGTTTCGAGGGCTGTTACAATG
>CM042138.1:17304174-17311674 GCA_023376005.1 Doryteuthis pealeii | reverse complement strand
CACACATATGTATAGCTTTTAGAAGCATACATTCTGCTTTTAAGCCAGGGATGTGTTTTTAGGAGGGATGGGGGGCTTATTATCTTTGAGGTTAACGTCTCTTATGTCCATATATATTCAGTTATTTAAGAACGTATCATCATCATCGTCATCATGTGTTGCTAGCAGCACGGATATCCCTGACAATATCTAGCTAACCAGAATATGCTTTTCACTGAACAGTTGGACTCGCCACTTCTAATTCATTTATGGCCGAATTTATGTGACATTTCACCTTACGATGGCCTAGGATCGAAACATGTTGGTAACAAACACACACACACACACACACACACACATATATATATATATATATATATATATTAGTATTTTTGTATTATTCGGACAATTGTTCTCATCTTTATTCTTATCTGTACAACATTTCGGCCGATGTGCCCTCCGGCCTTATTCAGGAATTTCTTCTCTGACCCGGGAACCTTCTCGAACCTGGGAACCTTCTTGTCGTAATCGGGAGCCATCACGGAACTTTGAACTTAACCTTTTATTTAGTCCACATGGGTATCTTGTTCTTATTCCGCTAATCATAGCTGGTGGTAAGCTGAGTTAATTAGTATTTTATGTTACTGCTGTCCCTGACCAGGATTGAACCTGCAGTCTAGAGATAACTGTCACTTAGAACTGTCTTAACCTAACTCCTTTATCCACTACGCTATGAGTCCAATTGGACAATTGAGTGTGAATTTTGGGCACTCATAAACCTAATGTCTTGTTTTACCTAGAATATCTACCTATTCACTTATATATGATTTTTTACCTAGACTCATATTCGGTGTATGTGTGTGTGTGTGTTTTTATAATCTAATCTAGCCTTTTTAAATATAGGTTCCCCTATTCGCATAAAATAATCGAATGGGTCAACATGCCGTAAAACGCAAACAACAAACCAACCAACTGAGATGGAATTGGGGTAATTAATTAAACGCTAAATATTTCTTGAATTAAAATAACAATTTTCTCTAATTATATGAATGGTAGTATAAAAAGCTAGCAAGACCATACATATTTGATTTGTAGTCACCAAACTAAATTAATTGTCGTCAGCCAATCAAGTATTCATAGGTGGATACTTACTAATTGACTGATATGCTAGATTTAAAAAAGAAAAAACAAAATATATCTGCATTTGACAGTCAGAACCATCTTTGATGTTCGTTAATTGATCTGGTTAGAAACTGTTGTGTTGTGGGTGTGTTGTCGTTCCTGTGTGGGGCGTAGGCGATATGCGGTGGTATATGGGAACAATATGTGTGAAATGCACTCGACAGGGCGTCCGTAGTGTCACAAGTTGCCGAAGACAGAGACAAAGATAAAGAGATAACGACAATTTCACAACAGGAAAGGAAAATTAACCTTTATACGACAAATGGTCTAGGAGAAGGAAAATCATTTTTGTTTCTTTCATTTTTATTTCTTTCATTTGGATCCAAAAAGAAAGAATAATGCATATTAGTGACAATAATACAGGACTAGCAAGACCTGTGGATATAACATATATATATATGATAATTTAATTATTACAACATTTGATAGGTTTACTTAAGAGCTATTGCGATACTTCAATATGTAAAAAGTATAATAATCTTGATTTAACTCTGTCTCACATTTTTTTCTTTCTTACCTTCTTTTCATCTTTTCCTTATGTTTGATCAAAACAGATTAGTATTATCACACTTCCGGTTAAAAATTGACCTTGTGTCGCATCCTGCTCGATTACTGGATTCGATCCTCTCTCTCCCTCTCTCTCTCTCTCTCTCTCTCACACACACACACACACAGACACACACACACACACACACACACACACACAAACACAATCACACACGTCCATTCATATGAGAAAACTTAATGTATACATTTTAAACACCAATAAATTTAAGAAAGGTAAAAGAGCAATAAAATATCAGCTCTGTCGGTTGGGGTTTTAGAATATACCGACTGCATCTCGGCAAATGTCTAAGACCCCAGGCGCACAACTGTAAAGGAAAATAATCCTTAGTACGACAAACCGTCTAGGAGAAGGAAAATCTCTATTCAAACTCGCACTACTCCGCTTAGAAATTGACTTTGTATTGCATCCAACCCAAAGGTTTGGTTAAAAAAAACTCTCTCTCACTTACACTCACACTCACATACACGCACGTCCATTCATATGATAAAACTTAATACATATATTTTACGCAACAAGTGATTTACAAAGTTAAAATATCAATAAAAATATTAATGAATAATAATATTTATCTTTATATTAATACGCTAGTTATCATCCTGCAAAGCCCTCAGATTAAAAATGAGGGTAATCTGAATATTAGCTACATAAATGAGAGTAACCTCCACTTGTTTGTTTCACTTTGAGGAGATCATATGTTTTGGTCGGCCATTTTCATTTCACCGTAGATCTATACTGAAAATACGAATTTGTTCGAATCAATACAACTGCATGTTTAACACGAAAATATAAATGTATAAATGTGTTCTTTATTGTGATTGTGCATTATTTGAAATGAACTTAATTGTTATTAAACACATTTTATGACATTTTCGTGTTAAAACATGCAGTTGTATTGGTTGGAACAAATTCGCATTTTCAGTGAAGATTTACGGTGAAATCAAAATATCTGACCAAATCATACGGCTTCCTCAAAGTAAATAAACAAGGGGAGTTTACCCTCATTTATGTTGCTAATGTTCAGATTACCAAAATAAAAACGTCAAAATTGTCCAAGATGAAATGCAAAAATGCAATTCCTGAGTATTTTGTGTTGATAATCCGCCCAATTCTTATTCCTTAAGAGTAAATAATGAATCATTCGGGTTTTTTTATAAAGAAAGAAAGGGAAGAAAAGGATATGCTACACAGAAAAAATATATTAAGAAGGAAAGAAGTTTGACAAAGATATAGAGAGGGGGTGATAGCGCTAGTTTGTTTCAATCGAACATATAGACAGAAGGAAAGAAAGAAAAAAGTATGAGAGAGAGAGAGAGAGAGAGAGAGAGAGAGAGAGAGAGAGATCAAAATTATTATGTTCTTTTACATATTTTACATATTGAAAATCGCAATAGCTCTTAACTAAACATATCAAACGTTGTAATAATTAGATTATCATATCGTGGTATATCCACAGGTCCTACTAGTAAATAATCTAGCATGACCCGCAGATATACCACAGTATGATAATTTAATTATTACGACGTTTGATATATTTACTTAAGAGCTATTGCTATAGTTCAATATGTAAAAAGTATAAATCTTGATTTAAGTCTCATTCTTTTTCGTTCATTCATTTTATTTATGTTCGATTGAAACAGATTAACGTTATCTCTTGCGTGCGCTCTTCCCCTCTCTAGCTTTTCCCTTCTTTCTTTCTTTGTTTCGTTTTTATGACATGTTTTCTGCGTAGAATGTCCTTTTTCTTTCATTGTTATACAAAGAATAGAATGGTTCATTATTTAGAAGAGGTGACGAAACTTATAAGAAATACAAATTTGGTGGATAAGCAACAGCAGGATTTCCTTTATTGTATTTAATCTTGGACGATGTGGGTGGCCTCATTTTTAACCAGAAAGTGTTGCAAGAGGATAACGATCGGAAAATTAAGGAACATGCATATTAATACATAGATAGTCTATATACTAATACTCGTGTTCCTTAATTGTATCCGCCCTGTCGGCTGGGGCGTTAGAATGCACCGACTGCACCTCTGCAGAGGGGTAAGACTCCCCCAATGGGGCCACCTGTTGGCCGTGGGTGGCGACCCGTGATGCTTAGGATAGAGCCTAGGTGGATGAGCAGTTCATGACATGCAATACTCCACTTTGGCCCTATCTTGGACTAGACGGGCGGTCGAAGAGGCCCCCTCCGAGCAATCGGCTGGTCACGTCAAGCCCTAGCACCTATATGATTTTCCCAACCATATTGCCCTTATGGCAAGCCCCAACCCCCTTTTTATCATATGGGTGCTAGAAGGCGGTGGCTGCGGGTCTACATGTCCTGGGAATGACGTTAAACTCTATCTGATGGTGAGGTTCCAGTTTAGGAGGTTTGGGGAATGTGGAGCACCCCTTCATCACCATTGCTCCTTGGTCCACTGTGACCCGGAGTGGTAGTACCTGTTAGGGTCCCATCTATGGGTTAAATAGAAAAATGTATTTATAAAAAATTGTATTATCCATTAAGAATTGATTTATTTCAAAACTTTATCGGCATTAAATGACCTACTGAGGTTGATATGCCGTAAAACAAAACAAAACAAACAAACAAACAAGAAATAAAGACCTGTGAATATTGTTCTTCCTAATGCTGGTACAACTACTTTTATGGATTCAAAGTTTGGCCACAAGAGCAAAATCTTGTGGCACGCCCTCAAAAGTGGGATGAGAGGCATAGTGTGAGAATGCGACACTACCAGCCCAGGAGGATGAGGTAAAAGTTGGTAAGTCGCATTGTGACTGGAATTTCCCTTTGTTATAACTGGTTTATTTATGCATTTGTCCTATCTTTGGTTTTTGTTATATTATTTTTAGTTTACGGTAAATTAACGTCGACTGTATCGAAGATAAGGCTCAAGGGTACAGAAGACAGAAATAAAGACCCACTTTGGCCCTATCTTGGGCTAGACGGGCGGTCGGAGAGGCCCCCTCCGATCAATCGGCTGGTCACGTCAAGCTCTAGCACCTATATGATTTTCCCAACCCTATTGCCCTTATGGAAAGTCGCAACCCCTTTTTATCGTATGGGTGCTAGAAGGCGGTGGTTGCGGGTCTACATGTCCTGGGAATGACGTTAAACTATATCTGATGGTGAGGTTCCACTTTTGGAGGTTTGGGGAATGTGGAGCACCCCTTCATCACCATTGCTCCCTGGTCCACTGTAACCCGGAGTGGTAGTACCTGTTAGGGTCCCATCTATGGGTTAAATAGAAAAATGTATTCATAAAAAAATTGTATTATCCATTAAGAATTGATTTATTTCAAAACTTTATCGGCATTAAATGACCCTTTGCTGTAAAACAAAACAAACCAAACCAAACTTAATTGTATGACTGATTTGGTCATAATTGTCAGATTAGCTCAAGCCAGAAAGAACCTTATGAAAACTAAGCCCTGCTATTCATAAAAGTGAACATGGGAAATGATTACCTTCGCAAACACGATAACTGTAGAATTCCAGTTGCCAAAGCAGACTAAAATAGATTAGTTCGGCATAAATGGCTCTGCTATAGCGGGCTGCAAGAAAAACGAGATTTAAATGTAATAGATTATGTATGGAAGATGCTCACAGGACATATTTATGACGGGCTAGAAATAACAAAAAAGTGGTTTGATAATATGCACACATAATAGATACGAAAAGAAGCCTATTGGAAACATGGAAATATATTAACATTAATATGTTCGAACGTTAATAAAAAGACAGGTAAAATTTACGGATTTTAAACGCAGTTATTTTATAGGCTAACCATTTTCTTTCCACGTTGTCCAAAATTATTTCACGAGTGTGATACAGGGTCTGGGGGATTTACCCGTGTCTTAGTGGCTAATGTGCATATCTGGGACATCGTAGTAACATAGTACAAACTCTATTAGTGTTATTACGTTCTCTTTCGGACTAATAACGTAATATACTAATCGATAACCATTCCCGGAACCACCTACACGTTATTTGCAGTAAAACGATTTAAGACATTTCTCAAAAAGATTGTTTGGTTCCTGAATATCAGAGATCACCAAACTTTTTTTTCACCGTGGGCCGGATAATTGAAAAAATAACGAGCACGGGCCGGATAATTGAAAATATCTGATAAAAACAGTTACTGATCATTTGAAACACAACTCTAAAATACTTGACGTGTATTTTTCAAATGAAGCGCACGGTGCTAGGTGTTTATAATAAAGATTAGTTGAAGACACTAGGATAACAGGGATCACCAAACTTTTTTCACGGTGATCCGGATAATTGAATAAAAAATAACGAGCGCGGGCCACATTATTATTGTGTTCAATACTTGCAAGCCAGAACGAAAACTCTGAGAAAAAGATGTAAAACGAAATTTATCTTTCCCATGTTATATTCCTGGATGAGTGGCGTAAGATGCACAATAACAAATTTAACCAACATATTTATTTTCAAAACATTGTCAAAGAACGCAACATTAGCCGAAAGGTTTAGTGAGATTTGTGAAACTGAAGTTTGCCTTTCAAAATATCGTCAATGTTTGGTTTGGAAATTCCACATCCAATCAAGAGAATTGCTTAAAATCTTTATCAGTCAATTCTCTTCGGTCGGTTGATTCCGTAGTCAAGTATATGAAGATTTAACAAGCTTAACATGATATTTAAATTTAAATGGTATCAGAACTTCCGTCGGCGAAACTGATAAAATGTCTTCACGGGCAAAATCCGGCCTGCGGGGCGTATTTTGGTGATTCCTGCTGTATATCATTATTAGAAAGTAGGTTACCATGACCTAACATGGCTTAATTGACAGAAAGCTCTACAATACAATGACTGTTTTTCTGGTAGATTATTGGTGAATCTTAAAGGCATATCAACCTGTCTTGAGTTATCCATACCAAGGGCGTAGAGAACTGTGTGTCTTGTATGTTTATATTTACACTTTTCTGTAGTTTCTTAAGAGCTTTATTCCCATGGCTATAGGATAGATGATGTAAAATATTCCTATACAATACGGGAGCACTCCTGGTGTAGTGGTTAATATACAGAACTCCAACATTGCAGTAAGCGAGTTCGTATTCTAGTTGCGCTATTACGTTCACTAATACTCTCGGGAAAGGTATGAAGCTCACACTCACTCACAAACTTTGCGTTAAATAGTACCACCACTCCTCTTCTCCAAGGATAAAATAACCTACAAATGTTGATATGTCATTAAACAAATAAACCAATCCAAATTAAACCCAGCTAATACAAATAATTTCTAAACAGATCTATTTGACTAGTTTGCATTGGTTGGTTTGATTTTACGGCATGTCAACCCTTGTTGGGTTATTTTATGCCAAAGACGTTTTGTGTGATTCATTCTTGTTGGGTATTCAATCATTCAACTAATTCTTAAAATACTTTTTGATATATTCAAACCATATATAGGACGCTAACAGGTATTTCCACTCCGGCTTAAAGTGGACCTGGGAGTAATGGGGGTCAAGGGTTATTCTAGATTGCCGTGAGCTCCAGAATTGGAACCACACCACATTATGTAGTTTAACGACATATCCAGAATACTAAAACCCTCAGCGACCACCTGCTCGGACATATATGATTATAGCAGTTGTTGATTTGCCACAAGGGTAATAGTGTTAGGACAATCATATAGGTGCTAAGGGACGTGTACAACCGATTGATCGTTAGAGGCCTCACCGACCGTTCGTCTAGCTTAAGTAAAGGCCAAAGTGGTGTGTTGCATATTATGGACTGCTCAGCCAC
>CM042138.1:17289174-17294174 GCA_023376005.1 Doryteuthis pealeii | reverse complement strand
TTGCCAAATGTTGCAAAACTGAGGATTTTTCTGTGCATTTTTGTCTACGATATTTGATGCCATTTCCTCAAAAATTGGTATAAGTTCAAGATCTTATTTTTTGTATTAGTACTTCATTCATGAAGTAATTCCCTTCCTTATTTTAAAAATCTTATAATTTATTTCTGGTTCATTATTTTTACAAAGAAATGAATATGAGAAGAACACACATAACATGGAGTTTTATTTTAAATTCTATATGGGTGCCAGTGTTCGCCTCCAGCTTCTCAGCTTGAGAAGCTGGAGGCGAATGCTGGCGCGCATATAGAATTTAAAATAGAAGAATCCCATCTACTGATCTTCCCAGGAACTCTTGTGGAATGGCAGAAATAAATTCTTGTATTTGTCCTTCAAGTTCTTCCAAAATAATTGGTTTCATAGAGAGACTTATAAAAAAGATTATAAGTATTTTAAAATAGGGAGTTACTTTTCAATCACCCTGTGTATATATATTATATATATATATATATATATATATATAATATATAATATGTTGTGTGTGCCATAATATATGTATATGTTATATATGTAATATAAATTATATATTATGTAAGTATATATATTAATATAAATATATTTTTATATATAGAACTTTACATTTTACTGATTTAGATTGTTTTCGGCGGCAAATGTTAATTACACACACACACACACACACACACACACACACACCAGACACACACACACACACATATATATATATATATAATATATAATATATATATATATATATATCTGTTAATACATATTCATGCATATAAATGTATATATACTTGTGTATATATATGTGTGTGCGCATGTGTATTTGTATGTATGTGTGAGCATATAAAGAATTACTTCTGCAAGATACAACTGGACATATCATCAGTGATATGACCCCTAAGGTCATTAAGGGGTTTCGGGTTTTTCAGCATAATAGACCTTCACCTTTGTAACCCAGCTGATGTTGATAATGCACCGGCTTATGATAAGGTAACCAGATCTAAAACAGCAAAATGAATAACGATGTCCGATCTTGGGGCATTTTTCGAATGTGTCAAGCCAGCGAATCTTCCAATCAAATGCATCTCAGCGCCCTCTCCATGAAGAAAGGAAGAATCCATGCAGTTTGTTTCCCCATTCATGTAAAGAAGTTGAGAAGGCCAGAAATGCACTACGCCATTTCACAATGGATTAATCCCTAACACACACACACACACACACACACAAACACACAACAAACACATACACACACACACACATATATATATATATAGATAGATATAATAAGTAAATAAACAAATAAATATAATAATAATATTGAAATATATAATAATAATAATAATAATAATAATAAATGATTAAATTGATGTATATTACATCCAACACGAAATATTATACATCACCATGGCCACCAAACACAAATACACTTTTTAATACGCACATATATAGGCACGTGCAATCCCGCGCTAAGATACAGTCATAACGTCACAACCAACACTCATTTTCATGGACACGCGCATGACAACATACGCGCAAGTACAAAAAAAAACCCGCATTCACGTAAACATACAACACGAGAATACAGTTATATAAAAATACAATCATTTTGAAAAAAAAAAATTCATTTAAAAAGAAATGCCATAACTAGACTGCTTCAGTTCCAATAATCTTTTGAAAAAGAGATATTATCTCGAATATTCCAGAATTAAATACAGGTTAACAGACAACGCCATTGTTACCGTATTATTATTTTTTCTTTACACCTGCATTGTGATAGCCATCTAAATCAACCTCCTAACCAATATTGCTTCAAGCAAATTATAAACTTCTCTTATATATATATATATATATTATATATATATATATATATATATATATATATATATATATATATATATGGGGGGCACTCGACGATTTAGAGAAAAATGACGTAGCGTTCATCCGTTATTATCAGAAAAATATCTTAAATTTAACTAAGAAATTACATGGACTTAGTTAAACGTGGGGTAGGGTCCTGATGAACTCATTTCAATTTGATTGAAACCATGGTAGACCCTTTATTTTTCCTCTATTATTATTATTCTTCTTCTTCTTCTTAGTATTATTATTATTATTACTGGTCTATTTTTTAATATATTGAGCACTTTTGGACTAGTTACTGATGCCACTGCAACAGAAAAGTTATATATATATATATATATATATATATATATATATATATTTTCGACAAAGGAACAACACCATCCACCTTTATATTATGTTGGAAAAAATTTAAAAGACTCTACCATATATATAAAAAGGTTTTTTGAAAACATATACATCCTTTATCAAACGGAATTAATTTAAAAATAAAAAATAAAAATAAATTTTCAAAAGAAAATTTTTTTTCTATTTTTAACGAATAAAGAGAGGTAACTTCGTGGACATTGTTACAAAAAACAATGCAACTTTTGAAAAAATTTAAATTTTTAATAAATCCGAAGTACACTAGCGTCCGCGGACGTAACCGATGCTATTTACGGTCCAGAATGTGACATTAAGTAAAGATCTCCAACAAACACCATGGGATCTAACTCAACTGACTGATGATTGCCCCGTAGCATGAAACCGAGGTAGCTGTTTTAAATAAACATTGATCTATAAAAACTCAGCAAATTAATAAATATAGCTCTCACAATTTGTGATTGAGCACTGTATTTTCTTGTTTCAAACAAAAAAAATTGTTTTTATATATACCTATATATATATATATATATTATATATATATATGTAGGAGCGTATATATATATATAATATATATATATTATATATATATATATATATATACTCCTACATTTGGGGCGCTGGTGGTTGTCGTCAGTGATGTTTACTGCATGGTTCATTGGGAAGTTTCGGGTCTTCCAGCATCAGACTTCCCTCGCCATGCTGACCCTATCAGCAGTGATCAAACTCCAATACTCCCACCATTATTAGACGCTAAAAGACGTTTGTCTTTTTATTCTTTTGGACGATTGTAAAATTCTAATCCCGCTCATCTGATTGGTTGGTGCTAACAACCAATCAGATATATATATATTAATGGGTGTGGAGGATGTAGGTAGGAAAATAGATAGGAAAAGTGTTATAGGCATTTTAAAATGTGAGTACTGCATTGAAAATCAATTTTTTATTTAAGGATGATTTGTATTGTTTGATGTATAAAGCTTCTAGTATTTGGCGCTTTAGATTATTTTTTCTTTGTGCAGAATGTGCATATTTTCTGTTAGGATATTTCGGTAATTAGAGTGGAGGCATGCATGTAATTTTAGATGTTGTGAAATAGAGCTATTATCTCTCATATGGAGAGTTAAACGTCGTGATAAAGTCGTTGAGGTAAAACCGATGTAGGTATTTTCATTTTTGGGGAGACAGCAATCTTCTAAGGGACATTTAAATTTGTATACTACATTGGTCTCATTAAGCCGAGTTTTCTGGGGAGAGGAGTTGTTGCGGGTAACGAGATTAATTATTTTGATTTTTGTGTAATATAATTTTAATATATATAATATATATATATATATATATATTATATATATATGCTTTCAATAAGAGAAAATTTCAGCAAAGCCTCATATAGCTATAAATGAGCCCAGTCTGGTCAGATAGCCATTAAAAATGTATAAGATAATACATTTAAAAATGGAGAAAAAACAACTTTTTTCCTTCTTCTTTAAACAATTCAAAACACACCCACATAAAATACCGATATATATATATATATATATATAATATATATATATATATATATATATATATATATAAATAATTATATAACAAATAAAAGCGGAAAAACAAAATCTGTAAAATGGGAAGTTCAGTGAGACCGGTTATGGGGTTTTCAAATCGGTAAACATCAAACAGATGAGGCAAAGAAATACCGAAATAAAGTTATACCTAAACCAAGGCATCCTTTTATTAATTTATTAATAATACTCCGTATATATAAAGATATGCAACATCTTTAAATTGTACGTATGTATTCTCCATTTGGTTGAATCCTATCAAGGAAACCCTGGATATCATACACACACACACACACACACACACACACACACAGACATATATATATATAAATATATATATATAATATATATAATATATATAAGATTTATCCAAAACTTGTAGTAAGGGATGATCTATGTGGTGATTTTAAAAGATCCACTGTACTAATATTGATGATCCAGTATGTATAAATCAGTGAATCATAAATCACTAAAGAGAGCTCAATGTAAAATAACCTTTTAGATTATATACAAGAGCAATATTTATCAATAAAGGAAGAACTCAATACAGTAATCCAATAATAATTTATTTCGACAAAAATTGGGGCCCATATAAATCTAAGTTGATTTAAAACCGCTCCCCAAAAATTTTCGTCTCATCAAGATGGTCTCATTCACTTTATTTTTATTTAGAATAAGTGATATGAGACCCATCTGATGAGGCAAAAAACTTGGGGAGCCTGTTTAAATCAACTTAGATTTATATGGGCCCCAATTTTTTGTCGAAATAAATTATTATGGATTACTGTATTGAGTTCCCTTTCCTTTAATGAATTTTAATTAATATATATATAATATATATATATATATATATATGGTCTGTGTGTGTGTGTGTGTGTGTGTTGGATGTGATACGCGGGTATTCAATCTAGTTGGTATTATGGACATATGAATGAGTGAATTAAGGTTTAAAAATCAGTATCTCTAGATTAAATAGCTGTTCGCACAGAGAACAATAAAAATTAATACCAAATTTAAATTTAGCTTGAATACCCATTTGCCTGTAGACATTGTTCCATGTATAAAGTTATTTTCTCATCAAAAGCCATAAAGACACATAATTAAATGCCGATTTCCTGTTTGCCTATACTGCGAGGGATGATGCAGGAATAACGTATCTTCTCCGCGGACCCGAGGAGGTTGCCACAACTTTGGCCA
>CM042138.1:17277930-17289164 GCA_023376005.1 Doryteuthis pealeii | reverse complement strand
GCAGTCTCATCACCCGCGATTGCAGTTTATTGTCTTACTTGGATACCCCTTTTGGATATCCGCCCGTCGGCTGCCGTGTAGAATGCACCGACTGCACCTCTGCAGAGGGGTAAAGACTCCCCCAATGGGCCACCTGTTAGCCATGGGTGGCAGCCGTGGTTGCTTAAGGATATTTCTTTTTTTTTTTTTTTTTTTTTTTTTTTTTTTTTTTGAGCCAGGTGGATTGAAGTAGTTCATGACATGCATACTCCACGTTTGGCCCTATCTTGCGTGCTAGACGGGCGGTCGGAGAGGCCCCTCGACAATCGGATGGTCACGTCAAGCCCTAGGCAGCTATATATTTTTCCCAACCTATTGCCCTTGTATGGCAAAGTCCAACCCTTTTTTTATCATATGGGTGCTAGAGGTGGTGGCTGCGGTCTACATGTTCCCTGAATGACGTTTAAAAACTCTATCTTGATGGTGAGTTCCAGTTTTGGGTTTGGGGATGTTGGCACACCCCTTCTATCACCATTGTTCCCTGGTCCATCTGAGCCAGAGTTGTGTACCTGTGTAGGGTCCCAGTCTATGTGCGTTAAATAGAACAATTTATTTTACAAAAAAAAATTGGATTATCCATTAAAATTTGATTTATTTTCAAAAACTTTATCGGCATTTAAATGACCCACTGAGGTGATATGCCATTAAAACAAAACAAAACAAAACAAACCAAACCCTTTTGGATTCGTCAGTGTATTCTTACATACAGGTCAGTTGTATTTCTTAGCCCCGTCGAGCAGAAATTTACGGCGCAATGTAATAAATTTTCAATAGGATGGAATTAAGGTAATAATTAAACACTTTAAATGTTTGTCATTGATTAAAAGAAACAATTTTATGCTAATGACATTAAAACTAGTGAAGGAAAAAAAAAATAGGTAGACTATACATATTGATTTGCAGTCACCAAACCAAATTGATTGGTTGTCAGCCAATCAAGTATTCATAATGGCATACATACTAAATTGACTGATTAAAAAAAATATACAATTTTGATGAGAAACTATCTTTGATGCTGTTAATTGGACCCTGCTGAGAAACTGCTGTGTTAATTAGTGAAGACCGCTCAGAGTGTGTATACTTAAATATGAAGCTTATATGTTTCGTTGTGGGTGATATGTGAGCGACATGTGCGCGCATATGTGTGAAGTCCTCGCAGGGCGTCCGTAGTGTCGCCAGTTGCCGGAAACAAACAACGAGATTGAAGAGATGACGACGAGTCAAAATGAAAATGCAGGGAAGCCTTATTTTAACCTCTTCTCTGATTATCCGAGTATTCAAAATTCAATTCAGTATTGCAAATGCTAACATTGTTTTTTACAATCCAGAATATCTGCGTTCGATCACAAACTACATTTACTAGCCCTGAGATGCTTCCGTTCGCCGATTAAGTTCTCGTTATTTCTAAATTACAAGTCACTATTCTTTTTAGCAATTGTGGTGCTTGCGTTTTGTTGATATTTTCAAAAATAAAAATAATACCATTTTTTCACTAGTTTATTTCTGTGATTGTTTTTAAAAATTCCGAATTGAGACAGCTACTGAGAAAATTGATAAATGTCTTTTGTAATGAATGTTATTTAATAAAGAATTGTTTCATTTGAATGTAAAATTTAACTTAACAAAACTAATGCTGTGAGAAATGTAAATGATGTTTCTTTGTTTTCTCCTTCAATTCTGTTTATTACTATATATATATATATATATATATTATATATATATATATATATATATATATATATTATATATTGTGTTGTGTGTGTGTGTGTGTGTTTTGTGTGGTGAATAAAAAGAAGTGAATCGCGACGGTATGTAGTATAATAAAAAAATTGAAAAAACACAGCGTTTAAATGAGTTAAGTTGGTGAGTTTATGCCGACGCCTGCAGTGTTTCGATCTATAATTAGATCATCTCAGGGCTTTTGTTGGTATGTGGAAGGTGATAAAAAAAAATTATCTCAGATAAGGAGAAAGGCGAGTAGATTTAGTCCTTGTTATACGATCGTTAAAATTTTGAAGTCTGAGAAAAAAGAACGTTGAAAAAATGAAACGGTTTGAAATATGATCAAATATTCTTTATGCGGTGTAAATATTAGAGATGTGTAACGTGTTATTTTATCACAAAAGATTTAACACACACGCGCAAACCGCCACATTCATAAAGATATAAAAAATTGCACCAATGCTTTTTTTCGATACAAACCACTTACACGTTCTAATACTCCACACCACAAAAAAAAATTATTTGGGACGCCATATGTTTCCAAACTGTTCATTTTTTTCAACGTTCTTTTTTCTTCAGACTTCAAATTTAAACAGACGATAAACAAGGACTATTACTCGCCTTTCTCCTTATCTCTGAGATTAATTTTTTCTTTTCACCTTTCTAACATACCAACAAAAGCCCTGAAAGTGGATCTAATTAATAGATCGAAACACGCCAGCGATCGGTCAATTAAACTCATCCACTTAACTAATTTAAACCTGTTTTTTTTTTTTTTCAATGTTTTTTATTATACTACTATAAATATATATATATATATAATATATATATATATATATATATATATGACTGTGTGTGTGCTTGTGTGTGAAATGTGTGTGTTGTATGTAGTGTGTTTATGCCTTATACTGAGAATATTCGGCGGATAATGATAGCAGGATAAAATATATTATATAACTTCAAAAATATTGAACATTTTATTGAGAAATTCACTTAATCAAATATAAAAGGATAATTAAGCAAATAAAGAATAGCTTGTTTTGGACGGTAATTAAATAAAGTTGAAAGGGAGTTGGAATCGAGTCTCTCTCTCTCTCTCTATCTAATTCTCTCTCTCATCATATCTATTCAATCTAATTCTCCCTCCCTTCCCTCTCTCTCTCTCCTCTCTCCTCTCCCCCCCCCCTCTCTCTCTCCTCTCTGAACCTGACACACATGGTAATAAAAGTAGTAGCCTAGCCCTAACATTTACCTTAACCCTAAAGTTCTAAAACGTTTTCGAAATTTTCTGAAATGTAAGTGCTTGTTATTATCGTGAATTAATAATATTATCTCCTTACGACGTATTCAGTATTTGTGCTTCCAAATTTCAAAATCATTACAATTAAAACACATAATCCTATATAGACAGTAGCAGGATCTCTGCATGGCAATTATTAACCACTAGCAAATATAATGCACCCTCCGTGTGCCAAAGTATTTAAGTTTGATATAAATAAAAATATTATCATATTAAATTAGAAAGGCTAATGAAACTACTTAAAATTGCAGATAAAAAATCTGCTACAGAGGGGTATAATCGAAAAATATAGAACAACTTGAAACTAAACTATTCCATCATTTCCATTACTCCCCTCTTTCATTGGTAATAATTTTCCTATTTAACTATTTAGTTAAAATAGGAAGGTAAAGGATAATATTACAATTATTTCTTCTTGTAATAAATTTCTTTTAAGATTTATCCACGAGAATTTTTGTTTAATTTCTTAAAAATAGAAACCAAATTAATTAGAAATCAATCAAATTACCAAGCACATATTTATTAAAATAAAATTTTAAATATCAATATGCAAATTAGCCTTCTCGTTCAAACTGTAAACCGCTATTTTGTTGTATATATATAAATACAATTGCATGTATTAATACGTAGATATGGTCAACAGTATTAATAATGTAAAACAAATTTTTATTTATTTAATAACTGAAGTTTAAAAGAATGAAATCATGGGAATTTGACGTAAATATTAAGGAATTGTGACTTGAGTTAGTAATATAGTTTCGGTTACAGACAGAAAAAACCACCTATCATCCATTAGAATAAATATTTGCTGCAATATAATTGACCTTCTTAGAAACTCTGTGTTGTTGGCGTAGTCGCTCAAGTGGATTTACTTAAGATATAAAGCGTTGGGCGATATGGTGCTACATTGTACTGGAATCATCGAAACAGGCGTCGTAGAGTCGTAAGTTGCGGGGACGTGGCCAGATGAAGTTGATGAACGGCTCACAACAGTTAAGGTTAAATATCAGGACACGTGGTAAAAGAAAATATACCCAATCATTGTTATTAGTTCATTTTAGGCTTTATTTAAAACTTTTTCGAATGCGCCAACACGGACGCTACTGGAAGGATGGGACACGCAAGTCGGCAAAGTATGAGGCATCCAGCGGGATCGAACTCACTTTGACTGCTAATTAATAGATCTGCAAAAACCAATATAATAATAAAAAAGGATATATTAGCAGAGTTCAATAAAAAGGAAAACAAAATTGATAAAAATGGCTGCGTGGTTGGTTGGTTGGTTGGCGTTTAAAGACATAGTCAACCCTTCGTTGTGTCATTAATGCCCAATTTAAAAAAAATAGCCAATGACGAAAACATTAAAACAGTAGAAGCAGATCGATTGATGTTATGGGTTGTTTTTTGCTCAAAGGGAACTGGACGATTAGTTTTGAGTTGCAATAAGATAAATAATGAGAAAAGACTCTATCAAAATTTCCAATTAAACATCTACTAAAAATCTTGATATAGGTCGCTGTTTTACTTTCCAGCAAGATAATGCATCCCAAAATTTACGTCTAGATCAGTAATTTACGTGGATTTAGAAAAAGATTAAAGTTCTGCCATGGCTTTTAATGGGATGCTGACTTGAATCTTATTGAAGTCTAAGGCAAGAGTGTGAAATGTTTGAAATAAAATCGTCGCGTCATCAAAATCCTTCAGCAAGTACAACGTAGTATCAAATGATTGAACTGAAGAAAATCCCCAAAATACTTTGTTCAAATCTCATCAAAAACTTTTAAAAAAACGATTGTTAGTAAGTTATAAAATGAACATCCAAGCTATTGACTATTGACATAGGTGAAAGGTTGTTCATTTTGTTTTAAATTTTAATAGTCTACCTATATTTTGTCTTTTCCTTTTTTTCTTCTAATATTTAATAAATTTATCATATATCTTCTCTTCTTCGTTTTATTATGCTTTTATTGCACAATAAAGTAAAGTAAATTTCGTCGGGCGGTCCTATGTCGTGATCAGCAGACAGCGGAGGGAGCCTACCCTTGACCAAAGGAGATTATTTAGCATCTGAGGCTGGGGAGCGCCACACCTACCATAAGCTCCTCCACTTTACGCACAGAGATTCCTGTGCATACTCATACGCTGACGTTGCCGAGGGCCGCTACTCGAACCAAGAACCTGGTGATTCCTAGCCAATACTCTACAGACTGATACAAAATTGGCATCATACGAACATTAGCATTTCTAAAAATGTGTTGAATAATTCAATAATTTTGTCGTTGAATCTACATATTGATTCGTTTAACTTCGTGTGAATTAATAATTGGTAAAACCCATTTTCATTATATTTATGTGTATTATATAAGCACCTGTGTTTTGACCCTCCGCGCACCACTTTTCTAGCACCTTGTATGATTAAAAAACGGTTAGGGTTTGTTTGCCATTTTAAAGAATTTGCCGAATAAAGGTGAGGACAATCATACAGTTGCTAGGGTGTGACATGGACAAAGATGATTTGATTTCGTTTCGGGTCTTGGACCACCGTCTGTCCCAATAAGGCTAGTGATAACTTAAGGACCACATAGTACCCGGGTCACAGACCATTCATTCACCGCAAAAATGTCATCAGGTATTACAGCTCACCACTACAGTCAACAGGTATCCATGGGTTGAGGTGGGGTAAACCTCTGCAGACGTTCAGTCGGTTGTGATTCTACAGCTTCAGTCGACAAGGCCGAGAATCGATTTAAAAGTACGTGAGTATTAAAAATGCAAGAAAGAAAACCAAAATGTAAACGAATCATTTATTGGCTTGATTGATTGCGTTAGAATTTACGAGCACGGCAACCTTGTTGGTTATTTTATGTCGAAAGATGTTTTTGTTTTATTTGCATTTTGATGAATACTAATTTTGAAACGCAATTATTATAAACACTCTTTTTAAACTCATTTTATCTATTTAAACCCATGAGATGCACTCCTAACAAGTACTACTACTCCAGGTCAAATGGACCTGGGAGTAATAGTGATGAAGGGATACACTATATTTCCTCAGGGCCTCCGAGTTAGAACCTTCACCATCAGAAGGGTTTAATGGACATACCCAGGATATTAATACCCTGAACACCGTCTTCTAGCACATATATGATAAAGGGTTGGGCTTGTCATAAAGCAATAAGGCTGGGACGAATCATATAGGAGTAGCGGCTTGACATTACCAGCGATTGATCGGAGAAACTTTCCAACGCCCGGTATAGCCTAAGTAAGGGCCAAAGTGGGGTGTTGCATGTTCTTTGACTTTGCTCGCCCTCCGGGTTCCATCTGTGTAAGTTGATTATTATTGGAAAGTTATAAAAGAGCCAAGGAAACTGGATGAGAAGTTTTTGAATTAAGTGTTAAACTAAGAGAAAAATTTAACTTTCTTTTGTCACTTTACGGTTCGAGAATAGGCAGAATAAAAAACAAACTACCCGAATAAAGGATTAGTAACAGCATCGAAGTGAACACATTTAGAAAAAAAACCGACAAGTTTCAATTAAATAGAAATCCGTAGCAAATTTGAATATTTAATATAAACTTGACAGTAAATGGTTGGAGGATTTAAATTGGCTTAATTGAGCGATCGTCAATTTTAGAAAAAAAAAAAACGAGTTGCGATAAATCTTTTATATTCCAAAATAATGAAATAAAATAAAATACAGTCCGCAGTTTGCATAATGTTGCGTGGAAAAGTCAATGGACGAGTATATGGTCTCCATGCTTGTATATATATATAATATATATATAATTATATTATTATATATAATATATAATATATAAAGGAAGAGAACTCACACCGTAATTCCATAATAAATTTATTCGACCAAAAATTGGGCCCATAATAAATCCAAGTTGATTTAAACCGGGCTCCCCATTAATTTATGTATTTATAGAATTACGGTGTTGAGTTCTTCCTCCTTTTAGGATAAATATTTGCTTCTGTTATATAATCTAAAAAGGTTATTATAGCATTGAGCTCTCTTCAGTGATTTAAAGATTTGTTTTATTTATACATATTGGATCATCAATATTAGTACAGTGGATCTTAGAATTCACATATAGAATTCATCCCTTTACTACCAAGTTTGGAATAAATCTCTATATATATATATTAATATATAAATATTATATATTATATATATATATAAATTGTGTGTGGTGTGGTGTGTGTGGATGACAGAAAGGGGGAGAGATAGATAGATAGATAGATAGATGATAGGGAGAGAAGATAGTAGATAGATAGATAGATAGAGAAGAGAGAGAGACATGAAGAGAAGATGGAGAGACTGAGAAGAAGAGAGATACAATGCCTTTTTCAACTTGTTGTTTTATTTATTTAAATCAAAATTTCAATTGTTTACTGAACCCCCATAAAGTTTTTTTAAATGGCTTTTGTTAGCACAAATATAATTATTGTGTTTCTTTAGTTATTTACGTATATACTGTTGGATTTTTTCCATGTTATATACTTTCATAGATAGAGAGATTTGATAGAGAGAGAGAGAGAGAGACTAGAGAGAGAAAGAGAGAGATGAGAGAAGAGACGGAAGAGATATGAGAGAGAGAGAGAGAGGGGGGTTGAGATAGATAGATCTACAGATGGATATATATCTTAAATAACTATTATAATATATATATATATATATTATATAACAATGTATATATATAAAGATTAAATTAAAAACATTATATATATATATATATATATATATATACTATATATGTTTATAATATAGAATATATATATATATATTATATATATATATATATATATAATAACACATGCCTTGCCCGTGTCAATGGCTTTTCTGCTTTTTCCTAGAGGTGAAAATAAGAATGCGCCAATATATTTACATTGCAAAATCCCTTTAGGTAATAGATGTCAAATTTATGAATATGAAATGAGGAAAGGACGAGGCAACCTAATTTTTTTTAAAGGATTGACGTTTTATATAGATTAATAATATTACGTCGGAATGATATTCAGTTATAAATGTTTATATATACTAATATATATATATATATTATATATATATATATATATATATGTGTTTGTGTGTGGAGTGTGTGTTGTGTGTGCTGTGTGGGTGTGTTTCGTTAAAACTGTACTGACGAATCTTTGTCGGGACGAGTGTATTGTTCGATTATGTTCTAAATTTTCTGGAACATGTTTTCACTGTCCGTGTGAAGTGGTGGCTAAACCCACTCTACCAAAGGTTTCATTATGATTGCTACACCAGTTCCACCCTGGACATTAAAAAGATATTCCAGGGAAAAAATTAGAAGGATCGAACAAAAACTCGTCCGACACGAATCGTCTGCTACAGTTTAGATAAAACATGTTTTAAAGGAAAAAAAAATTGCTGCCACACTTATATATATATATATTAGTATACTTATATATATATATATATATAATAATATATGATACTATATATATATATACAGAGTAAAGAAATTTGAAAAACGCACAGATGTTAATAATTTAGTATTGTTATTATCTGCTTATATTGCAATATTTCAATCCGTTTTGGCATCATCAGAGCAGGTGTATATTATAAAATATGACAAACAATATAGTGGAAAATATTTGAACCGGTTGTCAGTGACAAAAACTTATGACTGACATTTTTATGAATAAGAGATATTGAATTTTAAAAAAAATCTAAAGACAGCGCTGTGACGTTGATGCCATGAGTTAACGAACTTTTACAAGAGAGAGAGAGAAGAGAGAAGAAGGGGAGAAAAGAGAGAGAGAGAGAGAGACGAGAGAGGATGGAGAGAGAGAGAAACAGACAGACAGAAAACAGAGAAAAGAAAACAGAGAGAGAGAGAGAGACTGATGAGAGACGAGAGAGACGAGAGAGAAGAGAGAACGAGAGGAGGGAGACGAGGAGAAGAGAGATGAGTATTTATATTTTAAGAATATAGCCGGTTACAATGTAAATAACCTTGAACGCACGAGCAACACTAAAAATATATAAATCTTTTGTTCAAATGAAGTAAGATAAAAAATGACGACATTTATATGAAGATGGAGAGAATGTTTATTATTATCATATGTATTTAGATTGATTTTGTGATTTTTAAGAACTTTTAGTTTAGCTAAACATAAGGGGATATTTATAAAAGCCTAAGCGTGAGTATATGGCATTAGAAGTAAAAATGGTGACAAGATTCCATGATCCTTCTAATTTTCTATTTTGTAGTGGTTATTAACATTCTATTGTTCTATGTTTATTAAACAATTTTTTCACTTTTAAAGTCAAAGTGTGATTGGTCTCTAAATTGTATTTTGGACTAAAGGCATTTATTGATCAAACCGCGTTTGATAATAAAATATTTCCGATATACGTTTTAGATAACATCTGGATGTTCACCTTATATAGTTTCTGTGCGAATCGAAACAACATATTGTAATAGCAACCCGCAACAGAAAGTTTGGTGTTTTTGATATCTTTTTGTATGACTTTATAATTGCCTTTGAATTGTTTTGAGAATATGTAACCGTTTATAATGCCTAGATATTAGTGTTTCTATTTATTGTACCGGCTTAATGTGAAAAATACTACACTAAGTAAACAACATTGTGTACGTTTTCCAAATGTCTTGCTTTTATATACTGTCGGATTTAATTTCCTTATATATATATGTGTGGGTACCTTATCATTTGTAATACTCCGGATATGTAAAAATATTATACGCAGATATGTACAATTTGAGTTCTCAATTTTGGGTTTTTGAATCCCATCAAGAAAAACCACCCAACAGCACTCAAAAACACCCACATGTTATATATATAATATATATATATAATATATATATATGAATTTAAACATTTTCAAAAAAAAAATGATGTTATTAGTTTGCTGAAGAATCTTGTTTCGACGTTTTTATAGAACGGTCTTCCTCAAGAGCAACATAGAAGACGGAATAAATAAACCGTTGGAGGAAGGGGGTACAAGCGAACACTGGTGTTCATGCGGGAATTTTAAAAAAACAAAATCACCGTATTCTTGTTTTGTTAAAAATAAAATAAATTTTATTTAAAAAATCCATATAAAAAACTCAAAAGAGTTTGATGTAAAAATATATTAAAAAAGTGTTAATAAGTATCAAAAATGTCATGATGTATGTCAAGCTAGCAAGAAAGGTAGTTAAAGTCACAGCACAATTGAAGAAGATGGCCAAGTTCAAGAATTTGAATGTTGACAATCCGTAGTGTTGTAGATCATATGTAGCCTTCGGAGATGTAAAAATCCAGATATTTTGTTTTTTCAATAGACAATATGAAGTTAAATGGAAGCTAATATAGATTGTATCCACATTCTAAAGTCATTGATCATGCTCTGTATTGGTTGCTGCATAGAACTTTACATAAAATATAAAAATGACAAAACATTCCTGTTTTAAATATGAAATTGTGTAGATTCTGATCAATTTTTTTTGCCAAATGTTGCAGAAAATGAGGATTTTTCTAGTGCATTTTTGTCTTACGATAATTTGATGCCATTTCCTCAAAAATTGGTATAGTTCAAGATCTATTTTTTGTATTAGTACTTCATTCATGAAAGTAATTCCCTTCCTTATTTTAAAAATCTTATAATTATTCTAGGCTTCATTATTTTTACCAAAGAAATGAATATTGAGAAGAACACACATAACATGGAAGTTTTATTTTAAATTCTTTATGGGTGCCATGTTTCGCCTCAGCTTCTCAGCTTGAGAAGCTGAGCGAATGCTGCGCGCGCATATAGAAATTTGAAATAGAAGATCCCCATCTACTGATTCTTCCCAGGAACTCTGTGTGATGCAGAATAAATTCTTGTATTTGTCCTTCAAGTCTTTCCAAAATAATGGTTGCATAGAGAACTTATAAAAAAGATTATAAAGTATTTTTAAAATAAGGGAGTGTAACTTTTTTCAATCACCCTGTGTATATATATTATATAATATATATAATATATATATTAAATATATATGTTGTGTTGTGCATATATAATAAATGAATATAAATTTGTATTATGTAATAAAATTAATATGTAAGTATAATATGTAAATATAAATATATTTATATATAAAGAACTTTTTAACGATTTTACTGATTTAGATGTTTTCGGCGGCCAAATTGTTA
>CM042138.1:17270430-17275430 GCA_023376005.1 Doryteuthis pealeii | reverse complement strand
AGGCATTTTAAAATGTGAGTACTGCATTGAAAATCAATTTTATTTAAGGATGATTGTATTGTTTGATGTATAAACTTCTAGTATTTGGCGCTTTAGATTATTTTTTCTTTGTGCAGAATGTGCATATTTTCTGTTAGGGATATTTCGTAATTAGAGTGGAGGCATGCATGTAATTTTAGATGTTGTGAAATAGAGCTATTATCTCTCATATGGAGAGTAAACGTCGTGATAAAGTCGTTGAGGTAAAAACCGATGTAGGTATTTTCATTTTTGGGGAGACAGCAATCTTCTAAGGGACATTTAAATTGTATACTACATGGTCTCATTAACGCCGAGTTTTTCTGGGAGAAGGAGTTGTTGCGGGTAACGAGATTAATTATTTGATTTTTGTGTAATATATATATATATATATATATATATATATATATATATATATATATATATATGCTTTCAATAAGAGAAAATTTCAGCAAAAGCCTCATATAAGCTATAAAATGAGCCCAGTCTGGTCAGATAGCCATTAAAAATGTATAAGATAATACATTTAAAAATGGAGAAAAAAACAACTTTTCCTTCTTCTTAAACCAATTCAAAAAACACACCACATAAAAGATACCGATTATATATATATATATATATATAATATATATTATATATATATATATATATATATATATATAAACAAATAAAAGCGGAAAAACAAAAAATCTGTAAAATGGGAAGTTCAGTGAGACCGGTTATTGGGGTTTTCAATCGGTAAAACATCAAACAGATGAGGCAAAGAAATACCCGAAATAAAGTTATACCTAAACCAAGGCATCCTTTTATAATTTATTAAATTAATTAATACTCCGTTATATATAAAGATATGCACATCTTAAAATTGTACGTATGCTATTGCTCCATTTTGGTTGAATCCTATCAAGAAACCCTGGATATCATACACACACACACACCACGACACACAACACAGACATATAACCTATATATAAATATATATATATATATATATATATATATATATAAGATTTATCCAAAACTGGTAGTAAGATGATTCTATGTGTGATTTAAAGATCCACTGTACTAATATTGATGATCCGTAGTATGTATAAATACAGTGAATCAAAATCACTAAAGAGAGCTCAATGTAAAAATAACCTTTTAGATTAGCTATACAGAGCAATATTATCAATAAAGGAAGAACTCAATACAGTAATCCCATAATAAATTATTTCGACAAAAATTGGGGCCCATATAAATCTAAGTTGATTTAAACCGGCTTCCCCAAATTTCGTCTTCATCAGATGGTCTCAATTCACTTTATTTTTATTTTAGATAATGAATTTGAGACCCATCTGATGAGGGCAAAAACTTGGGGAGCCTGTTTAAATCAACTTAGATTTATATGGGCCCCAATTTTGTCGAAATTAAATTTATTATGGGGATTACTGTTTGAGTTCTCCTTTAATATATATATAATATATATATAATATATATATATATATATATATGTCTGTGTGTGTGTGTGTGTGTTGTGTTGGACTGTGATCGCGGTATTCATGTCTTAATTGGTATATGGACATATGAATGAGTGAATTAGGTTTAAAATCCGATATCTCTAGATCTAAATAGTCTGTTCCACAGAGAACAATAAAAGTTATACCAATTTAAATTTAGCTGTGAATACTCATTTGCCTGTAGACATTGTTTCCATGTATAAAGTTAATTTTTTCTCCATCAAGCCATATAATTGACAACATATTAAATGCGATTTCCTGTTTGCCTATACCTTCGAGGGATTGATGCATAGTAACGTATCTTCTCCCCACCCGAGGGGAGGTTGCCACACACTGTGCACATAATTACTAACCGTTTTACTCTAAGCTTGAAATGAAGGTTTGAACAGTATTTGTTAAACAAAAATGAAGAAAAACAAATAAATAAATAGATAGATAGAATTATCTGTTCGTTAAAACCACCGGAAGTAGCAGACATTTTTGGACTTAGCTGGCTTCCCAACTGCCCCGTGTGCCTAAGTTTTCTGAATGGTTCTTACCGCCTTAAACTTAAAAGATATTACGGAAACAGCATTCTCGGCTATATTCGTATATTAGTCGATCTCATTTATAGGTCAGCCCCGAATCTATGTTCAGAATATTTTTGGTGTTAACCTTTTAAGTCTTCGATGTAAGTGTTTGAATTCCAATATTTCAAAAATACTAACAAGAATATGCGCCTAGCGGTCCTAAGTATTTAACTTTTTATGTAATTAAATATATTAGATCAGAAAGACTAAAGAAAATAAATAAGAACGCATATAAAAAAGATTACATCTATTTTGATTATATTGTAATTGGCTTCTATATGAAATCTAGCTCAGTCGGTAGAGATTTGGCTAGAAACCACGTGTTTCCTAATTCGATACCGGCCCTCGTCAACTCAGTGTATGATTAGCACAGGGATCTGTGCGGTAAAGTAAGGAACTGATGGTAGGTGTTGCGCTCCACCTCAGATGCAAAAACAATCTCCTTGGTCTAGCGCTAGTGAAAAGGGGATAGACTCCCTCGCTGATTAGCTGATACCGGCTTTGGGCCACCCCGACGATTTTACTTATTTTTTACTTTACTTATTAGGATTGGTTTTAATACGTTGGAGAATAAAACAATAATATTAGAGATTAAAAACATCAAGGAACTATCTATTAAAACTGGTAAGTTAATTAACCCAACCATAATAAATATTGTTGAAAAGATTTGCAGTCGTGTTTGTTTTTAATCAGCACAGGTTACCACAAATCTTGATTTAAGGGTCTTACGCCGAATCTCCATGGTAAAGTAGTTTTCTTTAAGGAGAACAGGGTCTTTTTGTTCTGAATTCAGAGATTTTCTTCTCGTAGATGGGTTATCATACCAAGGTTAAAGATCCTAGTCTGTACTTCAGTTCACCTATAATTGGCAGGAGAGTACTTGGATTCGTACCTTTCACAAGGGTATTAGCACTCTGTGAAATGCAAACATGTTGCAAGATGGGTATATTCCTGACTTTTGTGAGCTAGGACTACTAATGGAAGGAGGAGGAAGAAATGATGAAGGTTTAAAAAAAGGATAGACGATGGTTTGACCGTAGCGTGACCCCGAACGAAGAATTGAGTGGCAAGCGGAAGTCGGGGGTTGACCGGAAGTCACGTGGTGACGTGGGGGAAAAAAAGAAAGGGTTCGTCCTCTTTTTGCCGGCGGAGGTCGTAGGGGACGGACCTCATGAGAGCCCAGTCATCTAGTAGTGTTCTCTCTCTCTCTTTCTCTCTGCCTTTCCTCTCTCTGGTAGGAGCCCACTATACGAGCACGAAAATAAAGGCTGGCAGTTGTGACGACATGTTTCTCGTGTTATGATTTTTTATCGGAGTTTTAGTACCAAGAAAGAAAAAAGGACTATGGTACATGTATCGTTTTAGTGCCGTGAATATTACAACGTAACAAACAGCCGCATCCAGGATTTGAACTTTAGTCACTGTGTTCATTTCATACAACGTTAAGCATTAAACTGCGCGCTTAAAACTATTCGCCTTTTACACGAATCATAGACAAATTAACCCAGAATATGAAAAGCGACTGGAAAAATGTTTTGTTTATGTTTTAAGTTTAAAAATTCGGCTAAAATTAAATCTAAAACATTTTGCAAGCAGAACTGTTTTTATGAATGAATCATTGTTTTGAATTTCTTAATGAAACCATAAAATATTTTCATCAATATCATATGTAGTATGCTCAGTCCCCCTCGGTTATTTTTCGATCGCATCAGACGAATTGAATAACTCAGCGTATCTGTAATATTTTCTATTCCTCTCAATGATGGCTACTGTTGCATAATTGGGAACACCATATGTGTTGCCTTGTGTCAAACAGAAAGAAAGCTTAATAGATGTAGCATGATTCTCAGATCTTACCGGGTGGTCTCTGAAGAATCGGCCCGAAAAGAAATAAGAACATAAACAAGATTTTTGGAGACATGTGTTGCGTACTGCCTTTTCTGTGACGGCACTAAGTATATATACGTCTTTACTCTGGTCTTCTATTCTTCTATCTTCTAATGGTCTGGTATATCTTCTACAGGTCTCGTCTGGTCTTTCTTATCTGGGTTCCGTGTCTGGTTCTGTTGGGGATCATTTCTTATCAGAAGCCTTGTGTCATTGTTAGCTTTTAGTAATAACAACAAGACTTCGATTTATAATGATGTTTCTTTATTCATGAACCCAGACCAGACAATGCGCGCTGAGAGTCACATCTTGCTAGCTTCTAACTCTGCAACTCACTTACTGCAACTGACTACTGCAACTGACTGAGTTGCCCACCTTAAATCAGAAAGGGCTTTCTATCGGGGTTCCGTTCTCACGATTCTATCCCCAGAAAGCAAGGTGAGAGTGAGGTCAAGCATTGTCACTCACTCTCAAGGCCATCAGCTGTACTGATCGCCATAAGGATTTCTATACTACCTTAAAAAGTAATAGGGATCCAATTAATATGTAACACATGAAAGCAGGCTTTAACGTATATCTGGTCTTCTTGACTGTTAATTGTTCTTTGATCCAAACGGCCGTGAACTCACAATGACCGTAGAAGGAATCGAATGAATAGAACGAATCGAACATTCTTTTCCTTCTAGAAAGAAATAGATTCTTCGAGAAAAAGACTCTTCTATACTTGTTCTGTTGAGATACTATATAAGGCCGGACCCTGGCTAGGAGATGATCAGTTGGTCTGGGAGTTGGAGTTGGCTGAGATCGGGGAACGATCTGTTGTCGCTGAATCGAAAAATGAGACCGTTCAAATCTTACCAATGTAAATCCTGATCATTTGATTTTACTTATCCGACTAATTCTTATTTCTTATGAGTGCCATTCCAATTTTATCTTAAAGAAGGAAATATAAGAAAAAAGATATGCTACACATATAACTTTTTATAAGAAAGAAAGACACAAAGAAAGAAAGAAAGAGAGAGAGAGA
>CM042138.1:17245430-17265430 GCA_023376005.1 Doryteuthis pealeii | reverse complement strand
GAATCATCTATCCCATCACGGAGACCAAACTTAGTATGAATTAACTAAAAAAAGAAAATTTGTCAACTAGTATATTTTGTGGTCCCAGCAGATCAGAGGGTGAAGATGAAGGAAAACGAACAGATGAACAAATAACTGAACCTTGCCAGAGAAGTGAAAAAACTGTGGAATATGAGGGACAAAGTGATACCAATTGTAGTTGGTTGAATTTTGTGCACTTGGAACGGTCGAAAAACATTTGGTTAAAGTCTGGAGGGTCTGGATATCAGAGGAAGAATTAAGACCATCCAGAACACTGCATTGCTGCAATCGGCTAAAATACCCAGAAGAGTCCTGGAGACCTGAGGACATTTGCTGTCACTCAGACTCCAGTGAAATACCATCAGCTAACGCTGGTGTGAAAAACTCAAAAGGAGTGAAATAATAATAATAATAATCTTATTATAATGGAGATTGTATGTTTGTCTGTCTGAAGCCGAAACTAAATCACTACTCAAGTCACAATTCCCTTAGTTATTGACGTCACATTCACCATGAATTTATTTTTATTTAAACCTCAGTTATTGATAAAATTGTTATACATTATTAATACTTTTGACTTTATCTACATTCTAATAACATGCAATTGTATTTATATATGCAACAAAATAGCGGGTTACAGTGTGAACAGGAAAGCTAATTTGCATATTGATATTAAAAGTTTAATTTTATTAAATATGCGCTTGGTATTATTGATTTCTAATTGTTTGTTTTTTTCTTAATGAATATGAGCAAAAATCTCGGAGATAAATCTTAAAAGAAATCCCTTAACAAGAAGAAATAACTAATATTATTCTTTACTTCCTATTTTAACTAAACAGTTAAATTAGGAAAATTTAACAATGAAAGACGGGAGTAAGGGATTCTTATTCAGTTTCATTAGCCTTTCTAATTTAATATGATATTTTATTATATTAAAACTTAAATACTTGCACCCGGAGGGTGCATACATTTGCTAGTAATAATAATAATTGTTCATCATATTGAGTTTTGAGAATGTTTTAGGTTTATATTGACTGCTGGAATCTTTGCCTTTATTGTAAGACTGTAGATCGCAGACTTTATTGTCGAGTTCAGTTCCCCCGGATATTGTGTGAAGATTTGTATTAGCGGTGAAAAGGATTTTTCATTGTCAACTCTGTTCGTTTGTGCAGTTGTGTGACATACTCAGGTGTGGCTTTACAAGGGAGAGACAAAAGACGACACTTAAAAGTAACACCTGCTGATAGGTAAATATATAAAGTTTATATTGAAATTCACTATGTACTCCACATTGATACGTGTTGCAGGTGTATATATATATATATATATATATATATATATTATATATATATGTGTGTGTGTGTGTATGTGTGTGTGTGTGCATGGGTACAAGAAAGCGAGAGAGAGAGAGAGAGAGAGAGAGAGAGAGAGAGAGAGAGAGAGAGAGAGAGAGAGAGAGAGAGAATAGATATATACATGTGTGCGCAATGCGAAAGAAAACAAAACACCTAAACACGATAAGATGAGAGAGTGAGGTGTGTGTGTGTGTGTGTGTGTAAGTTAAAAGTGGAAATGAATCTGACGATATGTTGAAAGGAACATTTACTTTCTTTTATCTATTTATCCTTTCAACATATATATATATATATATATTATATATATATATATATATATATATATAATGAATGTTGTGGTATGTGCACATCGTGTTAATAAGAATTTGCTTCATTATTTTTCTCTTACTCCCTCTCTCACTCCTCCCTCTCTCATTTCCCTTAATAGGCGTTCCGAATATATATATATATATATATATATATATATATATAATATATATATATAAGACCGCTTTAATAAAAGCTCGAAACAGATTTCTGTCAGCGAATTATAACATCATTTGTTTGTTTTTTCTAAAAAATATTTATTTCATACTGTCGGATTTACTTCCATTCACCTTTCATACTGTCTTTTGAAAAAACAAAATACCTGGATTTCTACATCTTTTCCGGGGGCTAATGTGGTCTGCAATGGCTGGAATCATTAACTTTTTGACATTTTTTAATACATTTTTTACATATATTTACATCAAAATCTTTTGAGTTTTCTTTGTGGATTATAATGCTTCTGATTTTAAAAAAATAAAAGAAATAAAAAAAATTCATTTTATTTTTTAAAAACAGAATATGTATTTTCAAAATTAAAAAAAAAATTCCGTCTCCGAACTTGAACGTTCGTTTGTACCACTTTTGTTTCTAACGGTTTACTCACACCGTCTTTCTATCACAAACATTTTGCTCTTGATGAAGACCGCTTTAATAAAAGGTCGAAACAGATTTCTGTCAGCGAATTATAACATCATTTGTTGGTTTTTTCTAAAAATATTTATTTCATATATATATATATATGTATATATATATGTGTGTGTGTGTGTGTGTGTGTGTGTGTGTTTATAATGCAAAAGAAAAACAAAGCAAGAGAATGACATAGGGAGTAAGAGAGAGCGAAAGGGGGAAGAGAGAGACTAAAATTATTAATATGATTCCCCACAAGAAATAAATGAGAGAGAGAGAGAGAGAGAGAGAGAGAGAGAGAGAGAGAGAGAGAGAGAGAGAGATACATTACACCAGTGTATGTAAATTGTATTTAAGGAATGTCGACAAAATGGAAATCTTAAAGTGTACATATGGATTGTTTTATGTTTTTTAATAGATAAAACAATCATTCTTCAGCAGCCTCTGGCAAAAGGTAGACGCGGTCTACCTGAAATGTTATGATTAATAATTGTGTTATAAACCTCTACAGTATGCTGGGTATATATATATATATATATATATATATATATATAACAATATTTCTTCTATTAAGATTATGAGAGTATTTGTGGTTATACTCCCATGTAATTCTTTACTTACTTTCTTGCTGGAGTAGCTGTCTATATATATATATATATATATATATATATATATATATATATATATATATATATCAGTCATCCACAGATGTGTTTCGAAGTTTACTTCTCATCAGTGCGGCTCAACTTTTAACAGCTACCTCTAGCCGGCATCGGAATATATATATATATATATATATATATATATATATATATATATTATAAAATGGGTACAAGAGATAACCTACCCGAGTTTCACCATAAGGATTTTCAGGAATCCACTGCATTAATCGAGACACCGATTAATAGCAGTCCATTTTACGTGTGTGGTCATTGCATTAAAATGTTATGTTGAAACTCGAGTAGGTTATCTCTTGTACCCATTTTATAATAAATTACCTCTACTTAGTATTGAACACTTTGTATTTGTTATATCGCTGACTTACCCCCTGAATTCCACACTTACTAACCATCGTGACCAAATTCACCGGTAAGTCAACTTTTCCTTTATATATATATATATATATATATATATATATATATATATATATATATATATAAAAAAAAATCGGAGAAGAAATATTCCTTATGACACAGAAGATTTTTTAAAAAGTGCCGTAGTTTGCAGAGCTCAATGCATGCTCTTATTGTCAGAGTTACAGTTCAAAATTATATAAGAAAAAATATACCAGAAGATTTATACTTTTAGTTTTATAGCCTATTTCAGGAAGCCTGGATCAAATGTCTAGCCTTTCCAATCAACAGCATCTGAGGATTGGAAAAGCTAGACGTTTATTCTAGGCTTCCTGAAATAATGACTATAATGCTACAAAATCTAAACCTTCTGTTATATTTTTTAATTATATATATTTTACTTATATATATATATATATATATATATATGTATACGCGCGTGGACACAATCATATCATCACAGCCATCACGCATTTCCACGCGCACGCACATGACATCATACACATACGAACAAACAAAAAGAACATTCCACATCACGTAAACACGCAAACACGCAACACGAGAATACAGTTAAAAAAACGCACACATTTGACCATTTACACCATTTCTGTCATTAAAAAAAAAGCATTTCGTTTACCTGATGAATGCTTTTAGCAGGAAACCATTGGTAGTAATATCGTTCCCAAATAAATGAATAAAAGCTAAAACTTTTATTTGTCACTTCATTCAACTATATATATATATATATATATATATATATATATATATATATTTATTTATTTAAATATAATTAATAATACAATTGAAAAGTCGGTCCTACCATTGGTTTCTGAATAACACTTTTTCGGTGTTATTCGTCGTCAGAGGCGTTGACTTTTTATCTTGATGAAGGTTTAAATAAACCGAAACATATAAGCGTCGATAAATAAATTCATCTTATTTTTGGAACGCTTCGTTTTTCAAATTTCTTAATAATGTCGGAGTCGGATCCATTTCCATATTTACTCCCATATATATATATATATATATATATATATGTGTGTGTGTGTGTGTGTGTGTGTGTGTGTATGTGTGTGAGTGTGAGTGTGAGTGTGTGTGTTTTATTGTTTATGTGTGTGTGTGCGTGTATGTTTGTGGAGATGATTCTGTCTACGTGTATTGTAAGGCAAGTCCTAGTTTCAAACATAATGTCTGCGAACAATAAGACAATGTTCCAGGTGTTGTTTTTTCCGATGAACTATTTAAAGTTGCTGAATATTTTATTTTCTGAGAATCGAGAAATATTTTATTTCATCTTTCTCTTTTATAGTTTTCTCGTTTACACCGATTGTTGGAAATTATCTTCACTCACTGAAACCTAGACGTAACTGCGCTCTATAAGAATAATAATGAAGCATTGATCCTGAATATATATATATATATATATATGTATATATATATATATATATATATGGTTTATATGTTTGAAGGCAATTACAATGCGTATATCGTATATAACATTGAATTATTATTGAAAATAATTATGACAAGCAAACTCGACGAATAACGCATGCGACGTGTTGCGATTGTGGACACATACACATGGACACACCAGAGTGGAACGACCATCAAATACTTTCAATGATCAGTTCTATACGGATTCAGGATTTCGTGAATGATGGCCGAGAGGGACTGTTAGAGAGAGAGAGAGAGAGAGAGAGAGAGAGAGAGAGAGAGAGAGAGGAGAGAGAGTGTGTGTGTGTTTGTGTCACGGGAATTCACGCTATCAGCGTGACAAGATGATGAAGATGATGGAAGTTATCATCATCATCCTCATCATCATCATCATCGAGTTCCCAGCTGGCTGTAGAATTTATACAAGTTATTACTCGGTTTTGAATGGTACACACATAGAATTTCTCTGCATGACCGTTTTAAATATTTAAAATACTCTAATATATTTTCCCCCGAAATAGATTAGCCATAGACTAACAAAATATCGAAATAATTACATTACGTTGCATAACCAGAGACTGAATTGGCATTATTGACGTCATATATCTGCCATTTCGCCCCCCCTAATGGTCAAATGAATGAACCTAGGATTACTCGTGACGTAGGGTTAACGTAATGAACTGCGACATAAAAGCCAACGAGTATGAACTACAGCCATCCTTTCACGTTAACTTTCGGACTAATACCGTTGGGAAATGTAGGAACCCCCTCATCGCCCACCAATGGTTTAAATAGTACCACTACTGTTATTTTACATGAATTGTTTTGGCGTTGGCATTAAATACTCCACTTAGGTTGATATGTCATTAAACAAAGAAACTCAACTTGCATGCCCTCGCTGTTTCAGCTGGGGATGTAGAATATATCGAAAAAAATCCGCCCAATTGGGCTACCTGGGTAACTGTTGAGAAAATTTGGTATATAGGGTATGTACTAGATTCTCGCCCATACTTATAGACTAGGCGAGATCATGTGATCTATTTCTTGGCCAATCACTGGCAGTACTCTGAGGCTGATACAATACTTAACCGACCCCACTGGTCATAATTACTGTAGCGTTCATCGAAGATGGACATAGGATTAAATCACTGGACTTTTACCAATACGTAGGATAGGACATACAATCACCAAAGGATTCCATAACATAGGTCTTTCTTTAAGCCTTTTCAACTGGCCAAGGATGGCATTTAACTGGTCAAGGATGGCAGTTACAAACTTTACTGTAACGACCCATGATATTTAAGGACAGGATCCTGGTAGTCGAGCAATCCAGGACAAGCAACACTTGACTTTATTTACGCTAGAAGGGAAGTTGAAGAGCCCCCCCCCCGATCAAGTGACTCTTGTCCTAGCACCAAAATGATTGTAGCAACCCTACAGGTCTTAGGCCAAACCCCAACCCTTTTTATCATATATGTGCTAGAAGGCGGTGGCTGAGGGTCTTAGTGTCCTGGGTATGACGTTAAACTGTATCTAGTGGTGAAGTTCCAATTCTGGAACTCTGTGGGATTTTGAGTACACTTTCCCCACCATTACTTCCAGGTCAACTCTGTGCCGGAGTGGTAGTACCTGTTAGAGTACCATCTATTGGTTAAATAGATCAATAAATGAATATTAAAAATATGTGTTTAAAAAATGGTATACCCACAAAAATGAATAAACCAAAATATTTCTCTAAATGTTTGTATATATATAGTAATCTCGTAAGTAGACCAAGCATAAAAATGAACACAATATGGGAACCTATAATTAAAAAGGCTTGATTATATTAAAAGACACCCAATATTCGTCTAGATAAAAGATTCTACATAAGTGAATAGGTAGATATTCTAACCAAAAACAAGAAATTAGGTTTATAAGTTCCCAAAATTCACACTGGATTGTCCAATTGGACTCATAGCCTAGTGGATAAAGGAGTTAGGTTTAGACAGTTCTAAGTGACAGTTATCTCTAGACTACAGGTTCAATCCTGGTCAGGGGCAACATTAACATAGAATAATAATTAACACAGCTTAACGCCTCTACCCGAGCTCATTAGCGGAATGAGAACAGGATACCTCCGTGGACTGAATAAAGGGTTAGGTTCAAAGTTCCGTGATGGCTCCCGATTACGACAAGAAGGTTGCCGAGTTCGAAAAGAAGGTTCCCGAGTCCGAGATGGTTTCCGAGTCTGAGATGGTTCCTGAATCCGACAAGAAATACCTGAAGAAGGCTGGAGAGCACATTGGCCGAAACGTTGTACAGATAACAATGAATATGATGATAATAGTCCGAATAATACAAATAATACTAAAATAAAATGTATTTCGCATAAAATAACCCAACAATGTTTGACATGCCATAGAACCCGACCAACCTAAACCTAGCATGACTACGTTTTTTTGTCAGCTGTTATCGATAACCAGTCGACCAGCATTACTCAGCGAGATACAGCTGTCTTGAGGTTATTTTAACGAATATTTGGTAAAGATATTCTAATCTTTGCATTTTTATCTTAGCGGGACATCTAGCAATCGGCAAAAAGAAAAGAAAGAAAAAAAGAATAGTAGTAGGAATATTCGGTTTTTAATGACTAAAAATATGAACATTTTCTTTGTTCACACACACACACACACACACACACACACACACACGCACACACACGCACGCACGCATGCACACACAAACACGCACAAATTTATACACACAAATATGTACATCTATAGGTATAGAGTAGGTTAGACATACAGAGTTCAGTTTAGTCTAGGTGCATTATATATTCTTCCCAATATGTACCTATATGCCTTATCTTTTCACTGCCTCTGGGGAAATTAACGTAGAAAATTTCCTCTAAGATAACATAATATTATTTTAAGACATTTTGAAAGACTGACTCGATCTCTATAATAATACTACATATGCCTTTGGCAACTGTTTGCTGTGCTGAATTTAAAAGTCATTATTTTAGCAATGGTACAGCCGTGCTAATCAGCATTTATGAAAAATACTGATGAATTTTCACAGAGTATTAGTTAATTAGAAAAAAGAATTACCTGCGTATCAATAAATTAGCAAAAATAATTTTAATTAATTTCATGTGTATCAACGATGTAAAAAATAACTTCGTGTGTATCAATACATTAGAAAAAATAATTACCTGTGCGTCAATAATTTTTTATTAATTTCATGTGTATCAACGAAATAAAAAAAAAACTTCGTGTTTATCAATACATTAGAAAAAATAATTACCTGTGCATTAATAAATTTTTATTAATTTCATGTGTATCAACGAAATAAAAAATAACTTCGTGTGTATCAATACATTAGAAAAAATAATTACCTGTGCATCAATAAATTTTTATTAATTTCATGTGTATCAACGAAATAAAAAATAACTTCGTGTTTATCAATACAGTAGAAAAAATAATTACCTGTGCATTAATAAATTTTTATTAATTTCATGTGTATCAACGATGTAAAAAATAACTTCGTGTTTATCAATATATTAGAAAAAATAATTACCTGTGCATCAACAAATCCTTATTAATTTCATGTGTATCAACGAAATAAAAAATAACTTCGTATGTATCAATACATTAGAAAAAATAATTACCTGTGCACCAATAATTTTTTATTAATTTCATGTGTATCAACGAAATAAAAAAATAACTTCATGTGTATCAATACATTAGAAAAAATAATTACCTGTGCATCAATAATTTTTTATTAATTTCATGTGTACCAACGAAATGAAAATAACTTCGTGTGTATCAATACATTTGAAAAAATAATTACCTGTGGATCAATAAATTTTTATTAATTTCATGTGTGTCAACGAAATAAGAAATAACTTCGTGTGTATCAATACATTTGAAAAAAAATTACCTGTGCATCAATATTTTTTTATTAATTTCATGTGTGTCAACGAAATAGAAAAAATAACTTCATGTGTATCAATACATTAGAAAAAATAATTACCTGTGCATCAATAAATTTTTATTAATTTCATGCGTATCAACGAAATAAAAAAAATAACTTCATGTGTATCAATACATTAGAAATAAATAATTACCTGTGCATCAATAAATTTCTATTAATTTCATGTGTATCAACGAAAGAAAAAAATAACTTCATGTGTATCAATACATTAGAAAAAATAATTACCTGTGCATCAATAAATTTTTATTAATTTCATGCGTATCAACGAAATAGAAAAAATAACTTCATGTGTATCAATACATTAGAAATAAATAATTACCTGTGCATCAATAAATTTCTATTAATTTCATGTGTATCAACGAAAGAAAAAAATAACTTCATGTGTATCAATACATTAGAAAAAATAATTACATGTGCATCAATAAATTTTTATTAATTTCATGTGTATCAATGAAGTAAAAAATAACTTCGTGTGTATCAATACAGTAGAAAAAAATAATTACCTGCGTATCAATAAGTTTTAATTAATTTTATGCGTAACAACGAAATAAAAAATAACTTCATGCCTATTAATATATTCGAAAAATATAATTACCTGTGTATCAATAAATTGGCAGAAATAATTTTCATTAATTTCATGTGTATCAACGAAGTAAAAAATAACTTCGTGTGTATCAATACAATAGAAAAAATAATTACCTGTGCATCAATAAATTTTTATTAATTTCATGTGTATCAAAGAAAGAAAAGAATAACTTCATGTCTATCAATATATTAGAAAAAATATAATTACCTGTGTATACCAATATATTGGCAGACATAATTTTCATAAATTTTACGTGTAACTATAAATAAGAAATAATAACTTCTTGTGTTTTAATAAATAAGATAAATAAGTACGTGTATCAATGAATGAGGAAAAGATGTCTACATGTTTATCAGTAAATTAGAAGAAATTATTTTAATTAAGTTTATGTGTATTAAAAAAGAAATTGAATTATATCAGAAAAAATATCTTCCTGTGTATCACTGAATTGGCAGAAATTAATTTCATTAAATTCATGTGTATCAATATATTAGAGAAATAACGTCCTGTATATCAGTAAATTGTCAGATATGGATTTCATTAATCTCATATATAACAATAGAGCCGAAAAATAATTTCCTGTGTATCAATAATGTAGGAGAAATAATTTTTATCAATTTCATGTATATTAATGAATTAGAAAAGTAATTTCTTGTGAATCAATAACATAGTGTATAGCCGATTGTGGTGGTGACTCTCTTGAACGACACAGGCGGGCCCTCATCTATTACACAGATAAATACATGCAAACACAATCCTCTGATGTTTACTCCTTAACGTTATACACATATACATACTTACACATCCATATACATACGCATGGATTTGTAAACCCACCAACAGACAACCACTTTTGACTTCAAAGAAACAAATAAATAGACTTAGAAATTAAAGTTTTTAAAAAATTAAAAGACAAAAAAAGTATTAAAGATAATTCAAACCACACTAATTGTCATGCGGACAAGTATATATAAAATGTAACAACCTAAATCTTTTAGTTCTCCCGAACAAAGTGATATTTCGTCCAGACAATTTGAATGGGAACGCTAACGTTACGTAGCGTTTTGATTTGCATTTTCTTATATTTCGAATGTCGACAAAGGCATTTCAATATCGTAAACAAAGGATTACAATCTTTTGCTTGTGCACAATTGTCTTTCATATGATGAATGGCTATTGGTCCTGTCGATAGTTTAAATAAAACAGAAACGCCATAGCGTCAGCTTAAAGAAAATAAATTTCCGACATATTTTCATATTTCTGTGATACACAGACACCGTGTTTCGACGTATGACGTCTCATTAGTATGGCTAGACATCTGCACTTCCAGCCGAGATGGAAACCCATCGATTCATAATCAGTCAGGCTTCTTAATACCTCAGCCATCATCACCCACAGACTGGGAGAAAAGAGGAAGGTTCTAACTCATAAATATACACATCTTTATATATATATATACGAGCGTATGTCAAAAAGCAATGCCATTTTGTTTAGGACGGGTATAATTACCAACACAAGAATATGTATCATACATGAAAAGGAAACTGGTCCTCTGTTGATCTCATCCCTACTTCTCCATATAGTCACTGTCTCTCTCAATAGTAATGTTTCACCTTCAAATGAGAGCATGTATCCCTGCCCCATAAAAATTCTATTGACTGTTCTTTGAGCCATTTGTTCACTACTGATTTCACTTCCTCGTCAGTGGAATAATATTTGTCTCTCTTCGGCCCCATGAAAGACGGTTTGAGAGGCAAACATTACTCCAGTAGCGAGGAAGTGAAATCTGTAGTGAAGATGTAACCCAAAGAACAAAAAGAAAAATATAGGAATATATAAATTACGAGAGACATAGAGAGTGCAAAACATAATAAAAATCTTTAAGAGTATAAACACTACAAAAGTAGTAGATGGTTTGGTTTGTTTTGTTTTACGGCATATCAACCTCAGTGGGTCATTTAACCGATAAAGTTTTGAAATAAATCAATTCTTAATGGATAATACAATTTTTTATAAATACATTTTTCTATTTAATCCATAGATGGGACCCTAACAGGTACTACGACTCCGGGTCAGAGTGGACCAGGGAGCAATGGTGATGAAAGGGTGCTCCACATTCCCCAAACCTCCAGAACTGGAACCTCACCATCAGATAGAGTTTAACGTCATTCCCAGGACATGTAGACCTGCAACCAACGCCTTCTAGCACTCATATGATAAAAAGGGGTTTGGAAAATCATATAGGTGCTAGGGCTTGACGTGACCAGCCAATTGATCGGAGGGGGCCTCCCCGACCGCCCGTCTAGCCCAAGATAGGGCCAAAGTGGAGTATTGCATGTCATGAACTGCTCATCCACCTGGGCATCACGGGTCGCCACCCACGGCTAACAGGTGGCCCCATTGGGGGAGTCTTACCCCTCTGCAGAGGTGCAGTCGGTGCATTCTAACACCCCAGCCGACAGGGCGGAAAAGTAATAGAGTCACCATATTTAGTGATTCATCCAGCAATGCAAACGTTCACTCGATATACTCATCTTTGTCTATAAAGAACGTGTGAGAAATTGATATTATTTCTACAGCAGATAAGAAAATAAAGAAAACGGCAGAAAGGAAAATCAGCTCCAGTTCAGTGGAAAATAGGTTATGTTTTTTTATTGGTTCAATTGTTCCAGACTTCTGTGCCAATTCGATATCTATAACGATGAAAATAGAGTATAAAACTAACCAATTACTATTATCTGCGTTATTCAGACTATTGTCCCCATCTTCATTGTTATTTGTACAACGTTTCGGCCGATACGCCCTCCGGCCTTCTTCAGGTATTTCTTTCGGACTCGGGAAGTTTCTCGGACTCGGGAACCTTCTTTTCGAACTCGGGAACTTTCTTGTCGTAATCGGGAGTCTAATTGGACACATGGCCTAGTGGATAAGGTAGTTAGGTTAAGACAGTTCTAAGTGACAGTTATCTCTTGATCCCGAGTTCAATCCTGAGTAGAGGCAGTTAGAACAATAATTAACAGAACTCCTACACCCAGCTATGGTTAGCGGAATGAGAACAGGATACCCCCGTGGAATAAATAAAGGGTTAGGTTCAAAGTTCCGTGATGGCTCCCGATTACGACAAGAAAGTTCCCGAGTTCGAAAAGAAGGTTCCCGAGACCGAGAAGGTTCCCGAGTCCGACAAGAAATACCTGAAGAAGGCCGGAGGGCATATCGGCCGAAACGTTGTACAAATAACAATGAAGATGGAGACAGTAGTCCGAATAACAGAGATAATACTAATCTTCAAGCCTCATCTCAGACATTCAGAGAAATAGTAAAACTAACCAAGTCACTGACACATATTTTGCAGACTCAAGTGACGTTAGCGAAGTGTACCGTTTTATATAAATATATAAAAGAGCTTCCTCGGTCCTATTACAGGTCTTGTTTTTTTGTTTTTTTTTGTTCTGCGTGGTTTCTAGCTCTAGCTACCCTCCTCGCCAGAATCTACGGAGTTACCAGTTCAGTCAGTGATGATCCAACTATGAAACAAGTAGGACTAGGTTACATAGTACCAGTAGCATGTTGAGCAACCTGACACAGGTATATATATAATATATATATATATATATATATATATATATATATATGAGAGGTAAATACACAGCGTTTTTTTGATATGGCTTTTTTTAGCCGACAATTTTTGGGAAATGTGCTTAATTGAAGTCGTACCTAATTTTGAAATTTAATTAATTAATAATTAATTAATTAAGCGGGCATACCTATTTAAATGTAAGGCTAAACAAATCGAATCACGCACAAGGTGGTCTTCCTATCTATAGCTCTGCTGATGAGTCCTAATAGGCTGAAATGTACATACAGAGATTGATTTTTCTCGATTTGGTTAGCCTTACATTTAAATAGGGATGCCCGCCTAATTAATTAATTATTAATTAATTAACTTTCAAAATTAGGTACCACTTCAATTAAGCACATATTCTCCCAAATATATATATATATATATATATATATATATATATATATATATATATATATAAACTTGTTTATATCTATCCATCTATCTATCTATCAAAAACGGTATGTCCGAAAAGGAGTAAAAAATAAAATTGTATGCAAAGAGCAGGACGGAATCTGTTGATGAGGAGGGCTTCGAGTATAGCCAGGTGGAACTCGCTGGTTGAGGATGCCAGAATCGAGAACATTGCGGGTTTATATATAAATAAACAAATATATATATATATATATATATATATATATATATATATATATATATTGTGTGTGTGTGTGTGTGTGTGTGTGTGTCTGTCTGTCTGTCTGTCTGTCTGTTTCAAATTCTATTATTGTACGTTAGCTGTGGGATTTCCTCTCCAGTTAATCAATAATTTGCCGTTTATGCGCATCATCTCTGACTGAGTTGCGGGTTTTTCCATTTGAATCTCATTATATTTTTTTTATTCTTTCTTTCAATTTCTTAATGCCAATTTAACTCCTACCTTTCTTTCGCGTTTTTTCCTCCCCTTCGTTTAATTAACACTTATGTTCCATTTTTTTCTTCTCGTTTTCTTGCCTCGAATTTTTCTCATTTTAGAAGTAATAAACCCTTCTACTTTCAATTAGGCGAGTTCTTGTAATATTCGCAAACACTAATTAAGTATTTTACAACGAGTCACTTGAAGTGTTTAAAAAATATATGTCGAATGAAAGCAATTAGGTTTAACAAAAAAAAAAAAAATACGCAGAGATATAATCTTTTTTAAGCTGACTAATAAGAAAGTCCGTTAGTAAAACCAATGAGACATCTATCATTGCATTGTTCAGTTGCAGAAATTGGGATGGAATCGTAATATATATATATTTACCAACCCCTCCGCACGAGCAGGATGTGATGCAAGGTCAGTTTCTAAGCGGAGTTCAACAGGTTTGAATTCAGAGTTTTCCTTCTCCTACACTGGTTGCCTAACCAAGGTTAAAGAGCCCAGTCTGCCCTACTATTTATCCATAGCTGGAGGGAGAGTAGGATTCATACCTTTCCCAAGGGTATTAGCGCAAAGTTAAAGGCAATTATCACATCCAGGATTTGAACTCAGGGCGACGAGTCCATTTCCAATGAATTTAACCTCGCACCACGCGCTTCCTACATGGAATCGTAATATAAGCAATGCCTGATAACACTGGTTTACCAACAAATATTTTCTGACGCAAGAATGTGAATGGGTGTATTTTACTAATTTGGGTGTGCTGAATTCAAATTTATAAACAGTTTTGCTGTATCCCCTTTAGTTTTCTATCTTTTAAATAGTCTCATTTTAGTATATACAGAGTATATACGTGCTTATTTCAACAGTTGCAGCAGCTTATTACATATAAAACAGGATAGATAAAGAACATTGATGGAATAAATATACTTGGTTGTGCAATTGTCGTGAAGTTCCCACACATGCATCAGAATGAATTGGCCTTGTTGAGGCATCCTCGGAGCCATCGGAGGAAACCAAACAAAGTAAATATGAAAAACCAAACAAAGTAATATGAAAAACCAAACAAAGTAAAATTAAATCATATGTAAGGCAATAAAATGTGCGTCGTTGGAAATTGTAATACAAATATATACCCAAAAGATTGTGTAGCACAATTGTCGAGGGACACCTTCCTCCTGCGCTGCGAGGGACGACAACCTCCTGCGCTGACTGCCAGTGCACTACTGGGTGTTGATTTAGACGTGTTGGCTGCGCTTAACTGCCAAAATACGTCTTGATGTATATATATATATATATATATATATATATATATACAATGTAATGCTACCACTTACATTTATTGCATAACTAAAAAAGAAGACATAAGTCATACAATATTAGTAATTAACCCTGAATGTATATACGCCTTTATGTACAGTATGTGTACAAAATGTACAGTATGCATATCTAAAAAACTAGAGGTGATGAGTAAAAACGGATTTCAAATCTGAATTCAGCACCGCCAAATTAGGGTAAAACAGCTATTTTTGTGCTTGCCTCAATTTCTTTGTAAACCAGTGTTATTGGAAGAGAAATGTCATCCCATTCTATTATATTCTTATTCTATCTATCTATCTATCTATATTTCTCTCTATATATATTTGTCTATGCTTCTCTGTCTTTCTCTTTCTCTCTCTCTCTCTTTTTCTCTCTCTTTCTCTCTCTCTATCTCTCTCTCTCTCTCTCTGTATCTCTCTCAATGTATATATATATTATATATATATATATATATTTATTTATTTTGAAACATCTCTCTCTCTGTATCTCTCTCTCTCTCTCTCTCTCTCTATATATATATATATATATATATATATATATATTATATATTGAAACATCTTCACCTGATGATTGCATCGCATGAAACCAATATGGTCGTGATTGTTCCTTTGTCACCTAATAAATAGATATGTAAAACCTTTATATATTTATCTTATATTATTATATAACAGGTATATTTTATATTGAGCACTCTGCCTATAATACTGCCTTTGGTACGCCATTCTAGCAAAAGCTGAAACAGGGACACTCTCACACACACACACACACACACACACACACACACATATATAATATATATATATATATATATATATATATATATATATATATATATATATTAGTTAAAAGTATTTTTCTTTAAAAGTCCGGTATAAATTAATCTCATCTGAAAACGGTTACAACTTTAACAATTTGTCTTCCTATTAACAAAATATAATATGCTATGAAGAAGATTTCTAAAGAATCGAAATATTGCAATATCAGCTGGATAAAGCGGAATAAATAGCTTTATTTGAACAACATCAGTGTTTTTTTTTCATATCATCATATCCTTATATACACACACACACACACACACACACACACATATATATATATATATATATATATATATATATATATTTATTTATTTTACAATGTTTTCACAGATCAATGTTCATTATTAACAGCGACCACGGTTTCATGCTAAATAGCAATCATCAGGTTGTGGAGCAAGATCTTATGGTGTTTTTTGGAGTTCTTTACTCAATGTCACATTTTGGATTGTAAATAACGTCGGTTAGCTTTGCGGACGCTGTTAATTAATAAATAAAAATAAATTTTTTTTTTCAAAATTTGTATTATAATATTATAATATTATAATAAATATTAGCTCTTACAAACTGTGATTGAGCACTGTATTTTCTTTGTTTCATCGCAAAAAAAAAATGTTTTTACATATACCTATATATATATATATATATATATATATATATATATGTGTGTGTGTGTGTGTGTGTATGTGTATCAAGCAGATAGTGCTCAGTGTCATTAATAGAGCGTTTGCAATTGGGGTTAAGGTAGTTCTATAGTATCCCAATTCTATCTATCTATCTAGGAAATCGTAATAAAGCCAGATAATTGGAGGGAAAAGTTCATCTCCTCCTGTTGTATCTCAATTCTAACTATATATTTATATTTCTCTCTATGTATTTATCTATGTTTCTGTCTATGTCTCTGTCTCTGTCTGTCTGTCTGTCCCTCTCTCACAATTTCTCGCGTAGCCGACTTTATTTAGTTTGAAGGCCGATAGGCACGAAACTGTCAGTAACCAGGTGTTGACTCCCTGTTCACGCTACGTTAACTATATATGTATATATATATATATATATATATATATATATACAGGTTTGGAGGTTATATGTGCATGATGCAGTTCAAAAGTCATTAGATACGTCCTAATTTGTTTGAGACTTCATATATATACTGTTGGTGATTAGTTGGCTCCCACAGATGGTGAGTAAATCCTTGGGGTCTCATATCACTTCCGTTATATGGAAATATTGATAATGTCTAATGGCTTATATACTATTTGTAGCATAGAGTCACATCCTACTTAATCAGACCGAATATATATATATATATATTATATATATATTATATATATAAGTATATATATTAAGTGTGTGTTTATATATAAGTGTGTGTATATATATAAGTGTGTGTTTGAGTGTGTGTGTGTATGTAAGAAATAATCTCGAAGATGACTGTACGAGTTTAATAATTGTACACTCAAAAATTACATGACTTACATATTACAATATATTTATTTATACATACATAATATATACATCCATATACACACACACATAAATACTCACATAAATACACACACATATATATATATATATATGTGTGTGTGTGTATGTGTGTGTGTGTGTGTGTGTGTGTGTCGCAATGGTCCATGGGGATTTTTGTTGCGCGTCCTTGACAAGGAATGAAAAATAGTGAAAAAAAGAGGAAAGAAGCCGCCACAGAAAAGAGAGCCAGAAGGAAGCAAAGACAACAGCAAATCCAGCAAGCATCTCTGTTTGTTTGAAGTCACTGCAACAGAGATTGCCATGCAAAAATTGGCCTGTTCAGCCAATCGAGCAGATGCAGTTAAAAATGGAAACTACACCATCATCTTTAGCAGATGCAAGGATGCCAGCTTTACGTTACCAACTCAACAGTAAAAAAAAACATATACATATATTATTACGTGTATTTTTTCTCAAATAAGAGTCGTCTCAACAGTACTGGTATTAAATAATTATTATATTTCTGACTGTTGAACTGATCTTTATTGTGTGTAAACACAACTTCCAAGCCACTGTGACCCCGGGCTCTGTTTTAAGTGTTTTTTTAATTTATTATTTAAATTATATAATTATAAAAATCATATAGGTGCTAGGGCTTGACGTGACTAGCCGATTGATCGGATTTTTCTATTTAACCTATAGATGGGACCCTAACAGGTACTACCACTCCGGGTCAGAGTGGACGAGGGAGCAATGGCGATGAAGGGGTGCTCCACATTCCCCAAACCTCCAAAACTGGAACCTCACCATCAGATAGAGTTTAACGTCAATCCCAGGACATGTAGACTCGCAGCCACCGCCTTCTAGAACCCATATGATAAAAACGGGTTGGAGCTTGCCATAAGGGCAATAAGGTTGGGAAAATCATATAGGTGCTAGGGCTTGACGTGACCAACCGATTGATCGGAGGGGGTCTCTCCGACCGCCCGTCTAGCCCAAGATAGGGACATTTTTAAATTTATTATTTAAATTACCTTAGAATAAGTCATCTTCAGACAATTGTCCATTAATTCATACGCTTAATCGGCACTGCTCACTGAATAATAAATGAAAAACAAGAAACCTAAAAGAGAGCCCAAGGTTACGATGGCAAGAACGTAGCGTTTATACACAATGAAGATGAGGACAATAGACCGAAATATCATAATTATTCATATCAAGTTCTTCTCATACATACACATGCAAATAATTTTTGGTTTGGTTTGTTTTGTTTTACGGCATATCAACCTCAGTGGGTCATTTAATGCCGATCAATTTTTGAAATAAATCAATTCTTAATGTAAAATACAATTTTTTTATAAATAGATTTTTCTATTTAACCTATAGATGGGACCCTAACAGGTACTACCACTCCGGGTCAGAGTGGACGAGGGAGCAATGGTGATGAAGGGGTGCTCCACATTCCCCAAACCTCCAAAACTGGAACCTCACCATCAGATAGAGTTTAACGTCAATCCCAGGACATGTAGACTCGCAGCCACCGCCTTCTAGAACCCATATGATAAAAACGGGTTGGAGCTTGCCATAAGGGCAATAGGGTTGGGAAAATCATATAGGTGCTAGGGCTTGACGTGACCAGCCGATTGATCGGAGGGGTTTCTCCGACCGCCCGTCTAGCCCAAGATAGGGACATTTTTAAATTTATTATTTAAATTACCTTAGAATAAGTCATCTTCAGACAATTGTCCATTAATTCATACGCTTAATCGGCACTGCTCACTGAATAATAAATGAAAAACAAGAAACCTAAAAGAGAGCCCAAGGTTACGATGGCAAGAACGTAGCGTTTATACACAATGAAGATGAGGACAATAGTCCGAAATATCATAATTATTCATATCAAGTTCTTCTCATAAATACAACATACAAATAATGTTTGGTTTGTTTTGTTTTACGGCATATCAACCTCAATGGGTCATTTAATGCCGATAAAGTTTTGAAATAAATCAATTCTTAATGGATAATACAATTTTTTTATAAATACATTTTTCTATTTAACCCATACATGGGACCCTAACAGGTACTACCACTCCGGGAGCAATGGTGATGAAGGGGTGCTCCACAATCCCCAAACCTCCAAAACTGGAACCTCACCATCAGATAGAGTTTAACGTTATTCCCATGACATGTAGACCCGCAGCCACCGCCTTCTAGCACCCCTATGATAAAAAGGGGTTGGGGCTTGCGATAAGGGCAATAGACAAATAATGTGCCGGTATTGTATTCACATTGTAGATTCAAATCAACATCGACATCAGAGTGTTTGAGTTTTATTTCCCCTCTTCAGTGTATCAGATATACAAACGTTAATAAGAGACAAGAAATTCGGTCGGAATTAAATATAAATCGAATTGCAAATTCACGGAATAATATTCATGTTTCCCGAAAAAAAAAAAGGAAAGGAAAATGAAAAAAGAAATCAGCAATCCTGAGTTATAAATTCGTTTTCATTTTATATTCCCAACCAATTTACAAATACTAAT
>CM042138.1:17205430-17240430 GCA_023376005.1 Doryteuthis pealeii | reverse complement strand
GGAAGAGAAGGATGGGAAATTGAATTAGACTACAGGGGGATTACTTGGAAGGGGATAACTTGTAGTTTGTAGTTTGGATTAATAATAAATTTGCAATGGAAAGATGTGTCAACAATAGAAATAATTGTGGAATACTTATCTAATTTTCTGTGTTATTTGGAGAAGCTAGAATCTGGCTGTTGGGCTGATGCTGAGTGGGCTGGCAGTTCTTTGATGTTTAGAGTCTGGAAATAACTTTAGTTTGCTGGAGGATATATTGGCTTATTCCATTTATAGTTTTTAGTAATAACACAAGGCGACTTACTTTTTTCTAATGAGATTTTTTATCCCCCCCCCCAACTCAATCTGCCCGGAGTGAGAGAACACTTCTCACTCTATCAGCGCATCGTTACAAACTCGCTTCCACACTCTAACCCCTCACTTCTACTCTCAAACACTTCGCCACGTGACGTATCTCGAGCAGTAGAAAAATGCCATGTGGTTTTGCGCTGACTCATTCTGAAAACTTTTCATGCTAATCTACACGTAATTCTTATATTCATCCTTAAAATGTCCATGATAATTTACGCGTAACTATTACATTCCTGGCCTACCCCACTCAATTTTTCTCTCCCTATTATGTACAGCTAACGCTTGAGGCGGCTTTGAAGAGGAATGTCGATCGAATAAATCATTTTAGGAAAGGTCACCCATGAGATTCCTTTCTTGCGTGGCTCCTCACGATAAAAATGATTTCCTCTTTACCCTGTCTTCGTGCGACGTCGGGAAAATATCATATAAAATTATACTACTTAGCTCAGTCGGTAGAACGCACGCCGCGGAATCCCAAGGTTCCAGGTTCGATATCGATCCCTGTCTAGTCAGTGGGTGAGTAGCATAGATTGGGCAATCTGATCTGTTTGGTAAAGTTGGGAGCTGGCGGTAGGTATGGCACTCAACATCACTGGTCTTGCGCTAGCGTAAAAGGGATAGATTCACTAGATATCGGGTTGATACCGACAAACCCTGCCAACTTTACTGTACTTTTTAACGAGATTCCTGGCCATCTCCCGTGCTATAATGGTTAGTACGAGGGGTCGGGTTAGCTCAGTCAGTAGAGCGTTCGGCTAGAAACCACAAGGTTCCTAGTTCAATACCGGTCCTCGCCAACTCAGCGTATGAGTAGCACATGGATCTGTGCAGTAAAATAAGAAGCTGATGGTAAGTGTGGCGCTCCACCTCAGACGCAAAAGCAATCTCCTTGGTCTAGCGCTAGTGAAAAGGGGATAGACTTCCTGGCTGTATGGCTCATACCGACATTAGGGCGCCCCAACGACTTTGCTTACATCTTTGCTGGTCGGCCCACACTGGCGTGCCCATATACTGGCTTACACAGTAGGACGTCCTTGCTTCTCCAGCTGTGTCCTGCGTGTCTTGTCCGTCTTATTCGGATGGTTTGGATGATATAGGTGGCCGTACAGCTGATTTCTCGTGGGGTGTTGTTTCCACGATTTGTTTAAGACTGCACGCAGCATTCGTGTGCAGCTCCCATCTAGTTTATGCATTGGTTGGTTGATTGGTTGGTTTTTTGGTTGGTTGGATTTTTACGGTATGTCAACCCTTATTGGGTTATTTTATGCTGAAAACGTTCTTGGTTTATTTATTCTTCTTGGGTAATAAAATTTATTTTAAAACTCATTTCAACCCATAGGGTATTAGTGCCATGTGAAATGCAAACCGCTTCGTCCACGAATTGAACTCGGGTCGACGAGTCTATTTCGTACGATTCAAACCATTACACCACGCGCCTCCGTGGAACAATCATATAGGTGCTAGGGATTGTTGTGACAAGCTGATTGATTAGAGGGGGCCTCTCCAACTAAGTAAGTACCTATGTGCGCTGTTGCATGTCATGGACTGCTCAACCACAAAGATTCCGTCCTTAAGCATCACTTGTCGCCACCCAAGATGAATATGTGGCCCTATTAAGGAAGCTGTTAGTCAGGATGCTTGATTTGAAACGGAGGTAAATTAATTACCTAGATGTAGATATAATATTGATAATTTATATCTATATAGTAAATTAATATGATTTATTATAAAGTATTTCAATATATTTAAATGCATGCCATCAAGTTATTTTCTTATTAAATTTAACTTTTAATTTAACCAATCAAGTCATTTTGTAATTCAATAAAGATATACAGCTCATTCAACTCTGGCATATGGAAATCTAATAGATTGCAATGGAGTATCAGATTAATAACACTTTCTTTACAAAGAAATTGAGGCAAGCACAAAATAGCTGTTTTAACCTAATTTGAGGATGCAGCTGAGTTCAGATTTGAAATCCATTTTTACTCATCACTAGTTTTTTTAGATATGCATACTGTACATTTTGTACACATACTGTACATAAAGGCCTATATGCATTCAGGGTTAATTTCTAATATTGTGTGACTTATGTCTTCTTTTTTAGTTATTATGCAATAAATGTAAGTGATAGCATTACATTATATATATATAGCTATATATCAAGACGGATTTTGGCAGTTAAGCGTAGCCAACACGTCTCAATCAACAGCCAGTTGTGCACTGGCAGTCAGCGCAGGAGGAAGGCGTCCCTCGACAATTGTGTTACACAATCTTTTGGGTATATATTTGTATTACAATTTCCAACGACGCACATTTTATTGCCTTACATATGATTTAATTTTACTTTTTTTTCATATTCTTCAATGTCTTCAAGCTCGTCAAACATCGAGAATGCCTCAACAAGGCCAATTCTTTCTGAATTGTGTACATTGTGTCATCTAAGTATATTTATTCCGTCAATGTTCTTTATCTATCCTGTTTTATCTGTAATAAGCTGCTGCAACACCACACACCTATTCACATTCTTGCCTCAGACAAAGTAAATGTAATTAATGAAAATTAATTTTCATTTTTTACTTTCTAAAAGAAGTACAATGGGTAAATTACAAAATACTAATAGTACCGTGTATTCGTTTCGTGACCTCATTTTAGAAATAACTTCTCCAGTTTAGAGGTATCAGATACTTTTTACAATATCATAATTTTCCTTAAGCCCCATTTCCATTCTTTTCGGCTTGCTTGTCGGTACTTAAACTTTTCCCCCGCCCCCGGTTGCGATTGTATTTTATTTCCCATTCATTTCTGACATTTTTTTTATACATTCGTTTCATGATCAATTCATGTATCCTGACTTAGAACCCACCAATTGGGCCACCTGTTGGTCGTGGGTGACAACCCGTAACGAATAAGAAGGTTGACGACCCAGGGTGCATAAGGGTGGATTCTTGATGACTTGCTCAGCTATAACATGCAATACTCCACTTTGGCCCTTACTTTGATTAGACGAGTGATTGGAGGGGCACCCTCCGATCTATAGAATGGTCATCTCAAGACTTATCACCTGTCTCAACGTATAATAAAGATCCAAATAATCTAAATAAATAAAATTACCAAGGCTCATCACAAAAATGTAGAGAAATAGTACTATGGTTGAAACATTAACAGTCCCGTGTACTCGCTTGGTTACCTCATGTCGTGAAATACCCCCTCTCCTTTACCGGTATCGGGTACATTTTTATAATATCATAATTCTCATTAAGAACCTCCTTTCTCGACATAAATGTCTAGTACCTAAACTTTGAACCCACTGTCGCAACGTTTCTTCTTGGTAAGTTATAGTGTATACATTGGTAAACGAAAAGAAATGCAACGAGAAGTGCTCGTTGAATTACAAAAGCAGTTCTGTTCTTCTGTTCTCGTACATTGTCAATGAAGTGTTAATTGCCGTTTCAGTTTAGTATTCACTTATTTTTGTCTTTTATTTTCGACTCTAAAATTTCCATTAGGCGTAATTAACTGGCTGCAACAATTTTAGTCTTATGTAATAAACTATCTAAAAGAAAGTGATAAAAAAGAAATACGTGTACTTAATTGTAATTGTCATTATCTTTTTATTCTACTTAATTTGTTTTTTTTTTATCTTTTTCTTGGAGAAACTAAAAAGAATTTTGTTTTAAAAGAGAGAAACAGGATGTGGGAAAAAAAGAAGAATTCTATGGAAAATAGATTTGGAATATTGAAAGAATAGCCTTAAAGATAGCATAGAAAACAATTAGAAATTTTTTTTTTTTTTTTTTTAAAAAAAAAAAAGAATTATATATTTTAGAGAATTAAAAGCATCGGATTGAGTGCTATGTCCTTAATTTATTTCCTCTCTCTTTCATTCACTGGAAGGAAAACAACAAAAAACCCGGGAAGACTCAAAAGTGGATAAAGGGACATAATCTCATTATTTTAAGAGGATTCGGAAATAAGAATAAGTTTTTTTTCTGGAAACATGAAAAGAATAGCGCAATAATTAGCAAGGCAAAACCCAAATATTTCAGCTCAAAATACAGTAATGTAGAGGCTAATGTGCTGTAATGTGATACCGTGGTAAGAGAGTTCGAACTCCCACCAAGCTATTGCGTTTAATTTCGGGCTAATACCGTTGGTATGGACAGGATCACTAACACAGCAGTCCTGGAGAGAGCTCAACTCCCCAGCCTGTACTCTCTACTGAGACAACGTCATCTCCGATGGTTGGGTCATGTACGTCGGATGGATGATGGACGAAGACAGATTGGTCGCCCCCTACTGCGATTCAAGGATGTCTGCAAAAATGATCTCAGGTGCTTTGGCATTGTCCCTTCCAGCTGGGAAAATTTGGCTCTAGACCGCCCTCGGTGGCGGCAGAATCTCCATAGAGGACTGTACATGTCAGAAGTCACCCTGATACAACATCATGAAGCTAAGAGTCCATAAGAAAGCAACGGCAACAAAGCATCGGAACATCATCATCTACAGGGACAACCTACAAATGCAAAATCTGTGATGGAGAATGTTTCTCAAACATAGGACTTCATAGTCAGAGGAGGCGCTGCAACTTCAGGGGCACACAAAAATTTTTATCATAGTCTTTCGAGACTGAATTGCCAATGAATGGACCCCCATATAGTATCAGTAATGATAGTGTACATTTTTTCCAATTACTGCATTGAGAAATGGTTAAAAAGCTAGTCTCGCAGATCCATTCTTACCGAAAAGCGAGTTTGATCCTTATTGGATGCCCCAAGCTTTCGAGCTTCTTACAGATTCTACCTGTGGTAAATGTGTTGGGTAAATCCCATCAGACATAAAAGGCTAATGAAGTATTGTGGTATACCGGAAATCTAACGGAACACTAGCGACATTCATCATAGGTAGTGGGTTAAAAAAAACAAAAAAAAAACATACCAAAGAATATTGGGTTGCAGATAGGCCTAAGGGGTTGCTTATTTCTTGCTTGCTCAATGTGGTCTTTTCAGTGAAAGAAAGAGAGAATGCGTTAATGTTTTTATCATGAATTCAGTTCCATACCACTAGCTCGCAATGTATGAGATTAGTTAAAAAAGGCAATATCTAAGACGGAACCCAGAAAACACATCAATCTCCTTTGAGACCCCCTACCAAAAGAGGATGAGTCCCCTTACTTATGCCTGTGGTCTCGGGGTGGGGGAAGGGACATATCCGTTTCCGCTCTTTTGCAGAAATTTTAAGACTTCCATTTTCTTTCACCTATTACAGGGGTCATTGAGCGGTGGCTGACTGACATACATTTAGTGCTTTTAGAATCTTAATCCGCTAAAAACTTTATTTTATTATTTCTCTCTCTCTCTCTCTCTCTCTCTCTCTCTCTCTCTCTCTCTCTCTCTCTCTCTCTCTCTCTCTCTCTCTCTCTCTCTCTCTCTCTCTTACGCCCAAATTAGATTACCGTTTTCTTTTAATTTAAATTTTCTATAAACCGTTTAATTACGTTACATGCCTACAATATAGATATTTACAGTTTTTCAATCAGTCTTGATATAATACATTTCCGATGATTAGAGAATTCCATCGTAGTGTAATGGTTAGCACTCTAGTCTCGGTCATCCATTGCTACAGATTAGCGAGTTCGATCCAATACTTGCCACCTTCCGTCACATCCAAGCCGAGGAGAAAAGGTTGCTTAAATACATGAAATGCATTTCCGATAATTAACACCAAAGGAAACCAATCAATACTTTTAAATTCACTCCAAAAATTGTAATTATTGAAGTCAGTTAGTCTACTGTTGGTTTGAATAACAGCAGCTAACTAAGTAAAACTGAATCAGTGTCCAAGACAGTTGGTATATATAGAAATCAAGAATGATCCATTCATGAATTTGGGTGATTTGGTGATTCCATTCCTTGAGTTCTGATTGGCTGCTTGATTTGAATGATACCGTGTAGTTTTATAAATACCCTGTCATTCTGCAGTAGACTTTGCGACTATTCGGGTTTGTATTGAGTTACAACCGTTTGTTGCCATGTCTTCCCAATTCGACGGTAATTGGAATTTTGATTATTCTTCAGTAATAATATAAAAAATCGTTGAAAATATATTCAGTCCATCCAGGTTATTTTCATAGAACATTCGTTATCTAAGATGTCTTTAACTAAAAAAAAAAAAAAAAAAAAAAAATAGTTTTACTTCTCATTCTAACACACACTCAATTTGTCTAGTTAATTTATTTTAATGACATATCAACCCTTCTGTCTCATTTAATGCAAAATCAATGTCTTGTATATATAATTTAAAGCTGACAGATTAAAAATAAATATTTTTGTTTGGTTATATAAACTGGTAGAAGTAATGTTTATTAAATTCACTAGCAAATATATGCACCCTCCGTATTTAAGTTTGAATGTAATAAAATATCGTATTAAATTAGATAGGCTAATGAAACTAAATAAGAATGCAGATAATCTGATTTGAAACAGAGGGAGTATAATCGAAAAATTGAAAAACTGAAACTTACTCTTCCATCACTCTCGTCTTTCATTGTAATTTTTTCTGATTTAAGTATTTAGTTAAAAGGGGAAGTGAAGAATAAAATGACAGTTATTTTTTCTTGTTAATGAATTTCATTTAAGATTCATTGAAGAGATTTTTGCTTATATTCATTAAAATAAAACCAAACAATTAGAAGTCAATAATACTAAGCACATATTTATTAAAATCGCATTTTTAATATCAATATGCAAATTAGCCTTCCCGTTCACACTGTAAACCGCTATTTTGTTGTATATATAAATATAATTGCATGTTGTTAGTATGCAGATATGGTTAACAGTATTAATAATGTAAAACAATTTTATTCATAATTGAGGTTTAAATAAAAATACAATCATGGAAAATGTGATGTCAATAACTAAGGGAATTGTGATATGAGTAGTAATATAGTTTCGGTTACAGACAGAAAAGCACACAATCTCCATTATAATAAGATGTGTATTAATAAACTGGGAGAAATACTTCAAGTATTCAATGTGTATCTATGTCTTTGTAGAAGTTATTTCTATGATAGATTTTCCATTAAATAAATGTGTATAAAAAATGAGTAGAACACTATTTTTATGATCTGTTTATCATTAGGTTCATATGTATCGATAAATAATTTTCAATAATTGAAAATACCCAAGTGTGTCGTAATTTCCATGAATAGATTTCCCGTATTTTCCGCGATGAGATAGTGGTACTCAATACCAGCTTTTTTATTTCCCTCAGCTTATAGCAGTCCAGTATTCAAAAAACAACAGACAGACCCTTAGATATTTCAGCTACCGAAGCAAAAACATAAGCATCGAAATTCACAATGATAACCAAGTTTTACCGTCCTGTTGGCTGGGAATGTAGAACAAACCGACTGCACCACTACAGCACCAATGGGGCTAAATGTTGGCAGGGAGTGGTGCCCCATGATGCTTAAGGAAGGAATCCTTGTGGTTGAGCTGTCAATGACTTGCAACACTCTTCTTTGAGCCTTACTTGGATTAGCACCCACATGATTGTCAGGATGATACTGCTCTCATGGCAGACCCCAACCCATTTTATCCTATGTGCTAGAATTTGATAGATATGGCTTTTAGTATCCTGGGTATGACGTTAAACCGCCTCTCATGTTAAGGTCTCAATTCTGAAGCTCTGAAGTGTATTGGTTACCCCTTCATTGCTATTACTCCCAGGTCCACTCTAACCGGAGTGGTAGTTCCTATTATGGCCCTATCTATGGGTTAAATAGATAACAAATGAATTAAAATTATGTTTAAAATGAAATGGAATGAAAACCCAGCAAGTAAGAGTACGAGGGGCCGGTTTAGCTCAGTCGGTAGAGTATTCGACAAGGAATCTCAAGAGTCTTGGTTCGATACTGGCCCCCGCCAACCCAGCATATGAGTAGCACAGGGATCTGTGCGGTAAAGTAAGGAGCTGGTGGAAGGTGTGGCGCTCCACCTCAGATACTCAAATAATCTCCTTGGTCTAGCGCTAGTGAAAAGGGGATAGACTTCCTCGCTGTCTGGCTGATACCGACACTAGGCCACCCGACGACTTTACTTTACTTTATGAGTAAATAAAAACTTATTTGCTATAAAATAATCCACCTGTTCTCATGGCGTAAAATCAAGAATACCAGCCAACCAACCATTACCAAGTTTTATCCCTAAACTAATTAAAAAATCACATTCAATATGTAATACTCGCGCAAAAAAAGTTATTTTTCAAATTGCTTGTTATATTCTAAGATTGTAAATAAAAATATAACGTACAAGGCATTGCACCCGAAAACTGATAGAGACAAGCTATATTAATTATGTAAGCTATACCCCACTTGTATGGACTGGGCACAAGGCCTCGTTTTCACCTGGGCCCACCCACAAGCCGAAGCTAATGGGTGGGAGAGAACAAAAATTGCGTCGATCCCTTCGGCATTCCCCCTCAAGGGGGCGGCTCAGGCGCTGGGCAATAAACCCAGCCCTGCCCCCAAGGGAGCAGGTATTGCCTGGGGGGATAGCCCCCTGGGATCGACGCTATTAATTTAACACAACCTAACCGGTCCAGTGGCCGAAGCTCACCGGACCCCCGCCCCAAAGCACGGTTTGAAAATGCCTCGTAAGTAAGCTAGAAGAGTTCTGATGAACATTGATGATTGCGTAGATGTCACAATCCAAGGACTCTAAGAATACACAAAAAAAAAACTACAAGGACGGATCAATTACGGCAGTCAATAATAACAGTTAAAAATATGGATACGCAGAAAAAACTACAAAAACAAGAAAACAGAAATGGAAAGAAAACAATTATTTGGATACTTCAAGCGAAAAATTTGGGGATATTGCATATACAAAGATCTTGGCATGGTTAACAAAAGGACACCTAAAGAGGGAAACGAAGTCACTTATAATCGCTGCATAAAATAATACCATAAGAACAAATTATATAAAAGTAAAAATTGATAAGGCACAAGAGAACAGCAAATGTAGGGTGTGTGGAGACAGAGATGAGACAATCAAATATGTATTAAGCGAATACAACAAACTAACACGACGAGAATACAAGGAATAGCAACCACTGGGTTGGAAACGTGATCCCTCGAGAATTGTGCAAGAAAGTAAATTTTGACCATACAACATAATGGTATATGTATAAACCAGAATCTGTTCTTGAGAATGAAAAGCTGGCGTGAAAGACTCAATAGAAGCGAATTAATAAAAATAACTGCTAGATTGTGCAGATCAAGCACATCACAGAATGGAGATGAGAGAAAAAAAATGTAGACCCTGCCAGAAAATTGAAAAAAATGTGGAATATGAGAATGAAAGTGATACAAATTGTATTTGGTGCACTTGGAACAGGTCCAAAAAGTTTAGAAAACAGACAAGGGGGACTGAAAATCGGAGGAAGAATTGAGACCATCCAGACATCAGCATTATTTATATCGGCTAGAATACTCAAAAGAGTCCTGGAGACCTGAGTAGACTTTCTCTCACTCTCACTCAAGTAAAAGACAATCAGCTAACGCTGGTGTGAAAAACTCACAAGAAGCGAAATAATAATAATAATAATAATAATAATAATAATAATAATAATCAGAGAATTGAAAAAGCTGTGGGAAAATGATACAAATTGTAATTGGTGCAATTGGAACGGTCCGCAAAAGTTTAGAAAACAGTAAAGAGGAACTGGAAATCAGAGGAGGAATCGAGACACCAGCATTGTAGAGATTGGCTAGAATACTCAGGAGAGTCCTGGAGACCTGAGGAGACTTTTGTACCCCAGACTCCAATGAAAGACCATCTGCTTGCGCAGATGTGAAAAACTCGCATAATAATAATAATAATAATAATAATAATAATAATAATAATAATAATGAGAATACAAAACTAGACACGACTGGGTTGGGAAGGTGATCCACTGGGAATTATGCAAAAAATTTAATTTTGACCATACAACAAAATGGTATATGCATAAACCAGAATCTGTTCTTGAGAACGAAACACATAACATTCTCTGGGACTTTGAAATAAAAACGGATCACCTTATCCCAGCAAGAAGACCAGACCTAGTGTTGATAAACAAAAAAGAAAGAACTTGTCAACTGGTGGATTTTGCAGTTCCAGCAGATCCCAGGGTGAAGCTAAGGGAAAATTAAAAAATGGACAAATATCTCGAACTTGCCAGAGAACTGAAAAAGTTATGGAATACAAAAGTGAAAGTGATACCAATTGTAGTTGGTGCACTTGGAACAGTCCCAAAAAGATTGGAAAAGGGTTTGGAAAGTTTGGAAATCAGAGGAAGGATTAAAACAATTCAGAACACTGCACTGCTGCAATCTGACAGAATACTCAGAAGAGTCCTGGAGACCCGAGGAGACTTGCTTTCACTCAGATTCCAGTGAAAGACCATCAGCTAACACTGATGTGAAAACTCAAAAGGAGTAAATAATAATAATAATAATTCATTTCAAGTGAATTGAAGTAAACATGCGAAATAGGAGGGGAAAATTATATGATTTGTAGTTGGTACATTTGGAAGAGTCCTCAAAAATTTAGAAAACAGATTAGAGTATTTGGAATTTAGAGGAAGAATCAAAACCATTCAGGCAACAGCATTGTTGTGATCGGCTAGAATACCCAAAAAAGTCCTGGAGACCTGAGGAAACTTGTCACTCAAAATCCATTATTATTATATTGCAACCTTATCAGTTTTTCACACCAGTGTTAGCTGATGGTCTCACACTAGAGGCTGAGTGACAGCAAGTCTCCTCAGGTATACATGACCGTTCAAAGTATTTTAGTCGATCTTAATTATGTTGTTGATTGGATGACCTCGATTCTTCCTCTGATTTCCAATACATCCAGACTCTTTTCCAAACCCTTGGGCACAGTTGCAAGGGCACCAACGACAATTGTTATGACCTTCACTCTCATGTTCCACAGTTTTTTTTCAGTTCTCTAGTAAGGTCCAAGTATTTGCCGATCTTTTTGTTTTCTTTCTTTTCACTTTGTGATCCATCGGGACAGCAAATATTATTATTGTTTACTACTTTTGAGTTTTCACATTAGCATTAGCTGATGGTCTTTCACTGGAGTATGAGTGACAGCAAGTCTCCTCAGGTCTCCAGGACTCTTCTGGGTATTCTGGCAGAATGCAGCAGTGCAGTGTTCTGAATGGTTTCAACCCTTCCTCTGAATTCCAAACTTTCCAGACCCTTTTCCAATCCTTTTGGGACTGTTCCAAGTGCACCAACTACAATTGGTATCACTTTCACTTTCATATTCCATAACTTTTTCAGTTCTCTGGCAAGGTCCAGATATTTTCCATTTTTTCATTTTCCTTTAACTTCACCCTATGATCCGCTGGCACTGCAAAATCCACCAGTTGACAAGTTCTTTCTTTTTTGTTAATCAACACTAGGTCTGGTCTTCTTGCTGGGATAAGGTGATCCGTTTTAATTTCAAAGTCCCAGAGAATTTTGTGCGTTTCGTTCTCAAGAACAGATTGTGGTTTATGCATATACCATTTTGTTGTGTGGTCAAAATTTAATTTCTTGCATAATTCCCAGTGGATCACCTTCCCAACCCAGTCATGTCTAGTTTTGTATTCTCGTTGTGCTAATTTGCTACATTCGCAGAGTATATGGTTTACAGTCTCATCTCTATTACCGCAAAGTCTACATTTACTATTCTGTTGGGTCTTATCAATTTTCGCTTTGATGTAGTTTGTCCTTATGGCATTATTTTGTGCAGCAATTATAAGTGATTCTGTTTCTCTTTTGGTTATTATTATTATTATTATTATTATTATTATTATTATTATTATTATTATTATTATTATTATTTGGAAATAATTATTTTTAATAGGAAAAAGACTAAAAAGGAGATTTTGTTACTTCATAGTGGTTCTTTTGGAAAATAAATATGCTTTATATCAAGTGCGTCACACATCATCCAACCAGCAAACTAGAAACCCTTTGGCATTTATAAATTCATATTCATAGCCACAATCTGCAACACTCTTCTGACAGTAAAATGCGTTTCTTGCTGAAATTCCCAGTAGATATTTATTATTAAGACATTTGAGTTAGCAGATTGTTTTTTTCTTAAAAGCATTTGCATAATGGCTGATGGTAACGTCATAGCGAGCGGTGAGAAGGAGATAATATGCAAAAAGGAAAAAGAGAATCGTTAAAATGTTCGGATGGTGTAGAGAGAAGAAGAAAAAAAAAAAGTTATTAACGTGTTTAGTGGAACCGTAGTTTGGTGGAAGCTGAATGTGCTCTTAGAATTGCAAAATCTTCGTTTGTTTATTTTGTGGTTTTGTTTTATGCGCAACATTTTGTTTTTTACAGACGTTTTTGTTATGTCTGTTACTGTCTGTCATCATTGCTGTTAATGAGGAATTTGTGTTTTGAAAATAACTTTTTAAATTAACTGTTAAAGTTCCAAAAGCGCTCCTATAGTCTCCAAAAACACACACACACACACACACACACACACACACAGAGAGAGAGAGAGAGAGAGAGAGAGAGAGAGAGAGAGAGAGAGAGAGATATTATATCACAGTGTTATGATTAACACCCTCTCCTTAATGAGACAGTAGTCAGCCCAATATACAGTATTATTAGAAGAGTGTTCAATATCTGTGATAGAGAGATATGAATAATAATAGATATATATTTTTGTATATATTCATATATATAAATTAGTTTTCATACAAATAAATATGTACAATATATATATATTATATATATATATATATATATATATATATATATAAAATATATATATATATATGAGAAAGTAACAGATTGGATAAAATTCAACGAAATATAATTAAAGTTGAGGAAAAGTGGATAAAACAACACAAACAATTTCAATCAATTAATATTTTGCTCCTGTGTATTTAGGAAGCTTCATAGGATTTTTTATTTATTTTTGAAGCAAGAACTGCTCTCTCTCTCTCTCTCTCCTCTCTCTCTCTCTCTCTCTCTCTCTCTCTCTCTCCTCCTCCCCCTCTCTCTCTCTCTCTTTCTATCTCTCTCTCTCTCTCTCTCTCTCTCCCTATATATATATATATATATATAAAAGCAATTGGTAATTTGCTTGAAGCATTGTTAAGTATGTTATAATATATTAATATTTTGAAGGCCAGTACAATGCGTATGAAAAATAAAAACAAAAAGATGTTATTTTTGTCTTATCGATTTTGAAGCATGAGCTTCATCATCAGAGTTTATTTTCCGAAAATAAACTCTGATGATGAAGCTCATGCTTCGAAATCGATAAGACAAAAATAACATATTTTGTTTTTATTTTCATACGCATTGTACTGGCCTTCAAATATTAATATATTATAATATATATATATATATATTATATATATATATATATATATATATATATAGTAAAAACGAAGACATGAGCGTTAAAGAATGGGAGGGTGAATGAATACGGAGGGAGAGAAGGAATGTGTCGGGGGGTACGTGGCAGAGATGGAGATAGGGGGGTAAGTGCGGGGAGGTATAACCAATGATACGGTGGATCGCCGGTTGAGGAGGTGCGGACAAGAAGATGAAAGAAATTAGGGAAGGGAATGCCCCGCCCGTCAAGTCAATGGGGCTAATTTATGATGTAAGTTCAGAATTTTCATTTTGTCGTATTTTATGTCAATGGGGCAAATGTGTTTTGATTAATGTCAATGGGGCTAATTTTTGATGACAGTTTATGTCTTTTTTGTTGTTTCAAGAGAATCTTTAACACACACACACACACACACACACACACACACACACACATATATATATATATATTATATATATATATATATATTTGTGTGTGTTTGTGTGTGTCTGCGTGTGTTCCAAACCCCTGTGAGAGGATAAAATTAGCCGAAGGCCATCGTTTACGCTTGAATTGCAAGGCTCTCCTATAATGTAGATGTGATATCTCTGGCGAAATTGACGTATACTCCTATGTATGTATTTATCAGTTATATTTACCTTACTTTACCGCACAGTTCCTTGTGATACTCGCTGAGTTGGCGAGAGCCGGTATTGAACTCGGAACCTTACGGATCCTAATCGAGCACTCTACCGACTGGGCTAAACCGACCCAAGGACGTTTCAGTGGTCACTTATTTTAATAGCTGTCTTGTGTTAGTAGATACCTTTTTAAAATTTCCTTGTGTTTCGCCAATGTAATTTTTCTCACATTTATTAAAAGGAATAGATTAAAGGACAGTTGGCGCCATTTTAAATTATTAATTTCATGTATGCACTTTGTTTTACGTTTTCTCTACTGTGGAGAGAACTAAAATCAGTTGGGCATTGTCTGTGAGGAAAGCAACACCATCACATAATTCAGTCCTTCAGAAATTTGGAAATGTAATATATTTATTAATTATCATGAAATGTATTATACTTATTCATTTCTCATGAAAAATGTTTCTATCAGAATCAGAGCATTATAAAACAAGATATTTCAACAATGTTTCTCTGAATGTTTTAGATGAGGCTTGATAATTAGGATTATTTGGATTATTTGGACTATTATCCTCATCTTTATTGTTATCTGAACAACGTTTCGGCCGATGTGCCCTCCGGCCTTCTTCATTTAAGATCTCATACGTCTGGGGTTACTTGGAAGGCATGATGGAGGAACTGGTTTGTTGTGATAATTTTCTATCAAGCCAGTCTATTGAAGGTCGCTGCTCAAAGTGACTTAAGTCAGCACCCACCGGAACATACTTGAAGGTTCCCGAATCCAACAAGAAATACCCCAAGAAGGCCAGAGAGCATATCGGCCGAAATGTTGTACCGATAACAATTAAGATAAGGACAATAGTCCAAATAATCCAAATAATACGATCTTTGTGCGTTTTACGATACTAGTGAAATTTTTAATGGTTTGAGATGTAGTTTTTATGATTGTGATTTGTTTAGTTAATTTAGCTTTTAAAGGTTTGTTGGGTATATATATTTACCAAATCCCCCGCACGAGCAGGATGTGACACAAGGTCAATTTCTTAGGCGGAGTTCAACAGGTTTGAATTCAGAGTTTTCCTTCTCCTAGACTGGTTACCTAGCCATGGTTAAAGAACCCAGTCTGCCCTGCTATTTACCCATAGCTGGAGAGAGAGTAGGATTCATAGCTTTCCCAAGGGTATTAGCGCTAAGTGAAATGCAATTACCACGTCCAGGATTTGAACTCGGGGCGACGAATCCATTTCCCATGACTTTAACCATTACACCACGCGCTTCCTAGGTTTGTTGGTTATAGGTTAGTGAGGAGGGTAATTTGAATAGAGGGAGTATTTTCCTTCAGTCTAATAGAAGTGTGTATCTTCGGTTCTTTTTTCTAACATTTGATATAAAAGTTAGTGTGTATTTGAAAGTTTTAAGAGAATACTGAACATATTTAAGTTCTTCATCTTGGTGTTGTGGAGACCATATTGCTGAATAAATAAATAAAAAAAACAACTCTTATGCGACAAGTCTTAATAATCAATAATCTTCATACAATGACTGCTATTAACACAGTAGCAATGCAACCAACAAATCCTTCATCAGATGATGACTCTGGGTTGAGGTATGGTTTCGGTGCTGAAACATCATTACCACTAACCAAGAGCGCCCCAGCAGTATCTCACGATACCACCAGACTTTGTCGGTTTGATGTCACAATCTAGGATTGCCATATCCATGCTGATGCGGTTAGAGCTTTATCTTGGATCTTTTTGATGTATTTTCTCTTGTCTGGTGGAGAAAGTCAAATTTTTAGACAAAAATGCCAAGGTTGAGTTGGTAAAAATTCCCCGGCATCCGACTTCGACAGGAAATGCATCTGTTATCCATCCGTTTCTGACGCATTGTTCATTCTACAGTGTTGTCGAAATAGGATTTTTAATAGCTACACACATAGCTATATCCAAAATACATTAAATAAAACAAATACATTTTCACCCGTAAAATCCAACCCACCAAGCAACCAGAATTTTCTTTTTCAGTACTGATGATAATTGCAGATTCTACAGCTGAATTCAAAAAATATTTTATACATTTTGATAAATGTTTCCTGACATTGGACTGACGATGTCAAAGTAAACTAACGTATAGTAAACTTATTTTCTCACCAGCATTTTGATCCTGAATTAGATATTTGTTTATCTACAACAATACATTGTTTTGGATATCTGCTCATTTCCTGACATTGGACTGACGATGTCAAAGTAAAATAACGTATAGTAAAACTTATTTTCTCACCTGCATTTTGATCCTGATTCGGATATTTGTTTATCTACAACAATACATTGCTTTGGATATCTGCTCATAGCCATTTTCTCCTTTACACAAAGGACACAACTCTTTGACACACCAATACTTGCTGGTAGAGTTTTTTTCCTTTTTTTCACGATATTGATGAGATATTTTTGTTTGCATTTCTGAGGACCAATATATATTTAGAAAGGTTTACGCTGTGAGCGAATTTCTTATCGGTGATCAACATTTTATGGAAATAGCCTCTCTTTTTCCTATATATTTCTGTCGCATCGATATATACTTTTTTGTTATCTTTAACTTTGACGCTGTCTTGATAGATAACACTTGTTTTGGAGACAAAACCCACCCAAAGGACATTGCGGTTTCGATCTTTAGTGACTGGCAGGCGTTGTTGGTGTAATTCTAGTGCAGGTGTTACTCATTGGTTGTTGTGTATAATTTATGACATGTTTTCCGTTAAACTAAACTTCTAAAGTTCCTACTGAATATTTTGTATGACTTATTCTTTAATTGGGTAACTTTCTTATCAATTCATTAGGGAAATCTCGTTCCTATATATTATAAAGCATTTTATTGTATGAGGGATTTAAACAAATAATATCTATTTTCTTTTTGTTTTGTTTATTCTGTGTTGGTTAAATTTTAATGTAATTGACAAAACTAACTACAAACTCACAGCCTGGCACACACACACACACTCACCCACACACACACACACGCACATGCACAAAAACACAAACACTCACATTCACATACATATCGATGTGAACAGTAATTAATAACGTTTATTTAACGTGTCACTCGACCACACACACACACACACACACACACGCACACACAGGTGCACAAAACACAAACACTCACACTCACACTCACATACATATCGATGCGAACAGTAATTAATAACGTTTATTTAACGTGTCACTCGACCACACACACACACACACACACACACACACACAGGTGCACAAAAACACAAACACTCACACTCACACTCACATACATATCGATGTGAACAGTAATTAATAACGTTTATTTAACGTGTCACTCGACCACACACACACACACACACACACACACACACACACAAACACACACACACACACACACACACCACAGGTGCACAAAAACACAAACACTCACACTCACACTCACATACATATCGATGTGAACAGTAATTAATAACGTTTATTTAACGTGTCACTCGACCACACACACACACACACACACAAACACACACACACACACACACACACACACACACACACACAGGTGCACAAAAAACACAAACACTCACACTCACACTCACATACATATCGATGTGAACAGTAATTAATAACGTTTATTTAACGTGTCACTCGACCACACACACACACACACACACACAAACACACACACACACACACACACACACACAACACACACAGGTGCACAAAAAACACAAGCACTCACACTCACATTCACATACATATCGATGTGAAACAGTAATTAATAACGTTTATTTAACGTGTCACTTTTCCACGGACTTGATTGGCTGTTGCAGATAACCAATCAAATGCCTAGCATGGTCCATTTAAATGGTATACGGGAACTTTAGCACTTCTTCCCCTTGCAAATGGATAAGGAGCGTTTGCACCACTCTGAGATAACCTAACATTACTAACTTCAGAAAACTACTTTCTTGGTTGTTTCATAGTTTAGTTTATTTCTATTTCGTTTTATATAGTTTTATTTTACTTTTTTTCTTTACTTTTCTTTTGTATTTTCCCGCTTCTTTTTACTTGTTACTCATTCATACTTAACCAGTTGTATCATTTCAAATTACAAATTAACAGGTTTTACGTGTAAAAGAGTAATTTTACCATAATTAAACCATAATTAAACAATTAAAACCGGAATTATTCAAGTAACCCCCTACCAATTAAAACGCGTTTATAGACCAGGTGGAATAATCATTTATAGACCAGGTGCGATGATTCTTTATAGACCAGGTGCGATAATCATTTATAGACCTGTTGATGTTATGGGTTTAAGTAAAGTCGTTGGTGTGGTCTAAAGTCGGTAACAGCCAATCAGCGAGGGAGTCTATCCCCCTTTCACTAGCGCTAGACCAAGGAGATTGATTTAAATTGTGATCATGTTCCAGCTTTATATTCAGCTTAAGTCAAAAACGCCAAAATACAAAATTAAGGTCCTTGTTAAATAGCCAAAATAGAATTTTAAAAAACAAACTACGAATGTTTATACAGGTTAACAGGGGCTGTATCGTATGAATTATAATTGATTAATTATCATTTATATTTTAGATGTTCGTTAAGAAACATTATATCTATAAAGTAGGTAATATAAACTTTTAAAGTAAAATTCTACGTTGTCCTCTCCGGTTATTTTACGTTGCACACTTTGACTAGTTAATAACAATTAAATAACTAAAAAGCAAATTAAGCAAATTAAGTTTGACAAGGTTAATTTCGCAATTTCTCATACAAAGGTAAGTGAAAAAAGTATCGAGATTTTTTATTACTTTTTGACACACGTTGTATTCTGAAAAAAACAAACTGTCCATCCATTCTTCAGTTCTTTCTTGGTAAATACAGCTTTAAACACGGCACTTTTATGACACACCTTGTATTTTGAAAAAAAATAATAATGTTCCATTCATTCTTCATTTATATCTTGGTAATTACAGCTTTGAATTTGGTACTTTTTTGACACACCTTGTATTCTGAAAAAAAAAAAAAAACAATATATGTAGTGTTCTTTTTTTCTTCAAAATACAAGATGGGTGAAAAAGTACAAAAAACCCGAATACTTTTTGACACACCTTGTATATGATATACATGAGAGGGTCCTCTATGCGTGAATGAATAAACTATGCATGCGTAGGATTTCGAGTCTACACGTCCCATATATCAAGACAAATGTAATGTTCCGTGACTTGCATGTTGGTCTTCCCTCCGCGACAAAATCATTATGAATCTGAATACACGTCTTTCAAAAACCGGAACTAATTGACAAAATAATGGAGAAAGTAGGATTATCGATTGTTTTAGCTAAATGAATCACGAACGGTTTATAAACCGTGTTAATATGGGGGATTCCTTAGTGTAATAGTTATCTGCGTGTGAAATTGACATGGCGAACCGAGTTCACATAAAACTAATACCCTTGGGGGGAATGTACGAATTCTATCTATTCCTTCTCCAGCTATGAGTAAATAGTAGCAAAAACTGAGCTCGTTAACCGTAGCTAGGAATTTTGTATAGGAGAAGGAAAAATGAATTTGAACATGTTAAGCTCCGCTAAAAAAATGACTTTGTTTCACAATATATATATATATTTATGAGTAAGAAAAGGTGGAATGAAAACATCACACAATGCTGTTAAAGAAGAAAACAATTTATAATATAATCATAGCTGATACTGATCAATATTTCGATTATACAAAAATCATCATCAGAGTTCATTCACTCCCGTAGTTGTTTGGATCGGAGAGGAAAGTCAAATCAGTTTACAAAACAAAAAACCTTAATACTGCAAAAAAGAACGAAAGACGTTACAATATTCACCAACATGGGCATTCGCGCCATATATATGTCGGTCATGTCTCTATGTATACCTTTTGTCATCCAAATGTAGCGGATTTTTGAGATAATTAGCATTGTATGCCCATGATTATGAAATCAAGGCTCCTGTGTTCGATACGAAGGTTCCTGGGTATGATAAGAAACACCTGAAGAGGGCTGGAGGGCTAATCGGCCGAAACGTTATGTATAAAGCAATAACGATAAAGATATTGGTGGGAAAAACTCAAATAATACAAATTATCAGGAATTATCTCAAGAATTCAGACAAAGAATGAATAAAGTAAAAGGTTCTTCAGCAAAAAATAACCCAGCAAGGGTTGACATGTCATAAAATCCAACTAACCAGCCAACCTTCGTTTCACTTTTCTTTCCCCCTCCTTCTAATAGTAATAACTTACATGTACTTTTAGTACTTCTTGATATTATATTATATATATATATATATATATATATATATATATATGTGTGTGTGTGTGTGTGTGTGTGTGTGTGTTGTTTGTGCCTATTAATATTTTTTTTCACTTGCAACTCTTTAATTCGGTTTGGCTTGATAGGAAGATGTATTTAAAATTCACACTTAAAACATCATGAAAAGCTTAAAATAGTTTCATTTTTAGAATCGCATATGAAGTATTATATATAAATGAACCATTTTTTAACATAAATGAATAAATATATGAATAACCCCATCGAATATAAATTTATATATGATGAACTAAAATACCCATATTTTCATTTATTTAGTCTTTTTTTTCCACATACGTGTTGTCCTGAGGATTAGTGACTGTACACGGCTTTGAAACAAATGTTAACAATGATCTTTTAATTGTATTGTAAAACTATAAAGATATGTATAAATATACATATCTTTAATAAAGTGAGAAAAATATACATTTTCAAAAGTGCGGTAAACGGATATCACACACACACACACACACACACACACACACACACACACACACACACACACAGAGACACACACACACACATATATATATATATATATTCATATATCAATAATATAGTTTGCTATACTTACAATCAAAGAGTGTTCAATATCATCGATAGAATATGTATATCTAACTTATGATAGCAATGCACACGTAGACATGCAGATGCACACGTATAGATTTATAAAAGGATTTTTTCAAATCCCTAAGAGAGCTCAATGTAAGACAATTAATAAAGCAAGTATATGCAAAGCAATATTTACACTTTCTATGAGAAAAAAAAATTCAACCACCCGTCAATTGGCTATTATAAAGTTATTTCGACCAGTAACTCCATAAATGCGCAGTTTCGTCTGAGAATTATTACCGAATTCAGAAGAAAATATACTAAAATAGAGAAAACTAAATGAAACCCTCTTATATATATTTCTACCAACCCCTCCTCACGAGCAGGATGTGACACAAGGTCGATTTCTTAAGCGGAGTTCAACAGGTTTGAATTCAGAGTTTTCCTTCTCCTAAGTCGGTTGCCTTACCAAGGTTAAAGAGCCCATCCTGCGCTACTATTTATCCATAGCTGGAGGGAGAGTAGGATTCATACCTTTCCCAATGGTATTGGCGCTAAGTGAAATGCAATTACCACGTCCAGGATTTGAACTCGGGGCGACGAGTCCATTTCCCATGACTCTAACCATTACCCATGCGCTTCCCTCTTATATGTGTTTGTGAGTGTGTTGTAAAATATATATTCACACACAACAATAAGTAGTGTATTTTCGAGGAAAACGGATTGTCTAGATTTTGACAGACGGTATCAAATGAATACTTAACCTTGGAATATTGGAGCAACACCATATTTCCCCTACATATAAACATACATATACACACGCACATATATACATATATTCATATATATATACACATATATATCCGTGGGTAGGTGTGTGTGTTGATTATATAGCTATGTCTGTTTAAAATCTATCTCACACCAAATGATCAGCATAGAATTCGACACATTGTAACAGGAATATTGAATCAACCATAATTTACCTTACACATAAACATAGATATAAAACCACACACACACACACACACACACACACACACACACACACACACACATATATATATATATATATATATATATATATATATATATGTATATGTATATATATATATTTGAACAATATATGCCGCCTAAATTTATTAATTATTAACTAATTGATTTTTTCAAAAATTAGGTATGACTTCAATTAAGCACATATCCCCCAAAATTGTGTCGGCTAAAAGCCATATCAAATAAACACAGTGTTTATTTACGACTTTCATATTCTATATATATATATAATATATATATATATAATATATATGTGTGTGTGGTGTGTGTGTGTGTGTGTATATATATTATATGTCTGTCTGTCTGTGTGTGTTTTGACTGTGTGTGTGTGTGTGACTGTGTGTGTTCATATATAGATCTTCCTGTTAAAATCTCACACCAAAATGAGTAGCTTTCGGCATATTATAACAGGAATACTTAACCTTGGAATTTTGAAGCAACGTAATATTTCCCTTAGCCAACTCTCTCATTCATACGTGTGTCAGACTAGCGGATGTCAGTTAAATATTGATCTATTATTATTATTATTATTATTATTATTATTATTATTATTATTATTATTATTATTTTCACTCCTTTTGAGTTTTTCACATCAGCGTTAGCTGATGGTATTTCACTGGAGGCTGAGTTACAACAAATCTCCTCTGATCTCCAGGATTCTCATGAGTATTCTAGCCGATTGTAGCAATGCAGTAGTCTGGATGGTCTCAATTTTTCTTCTGATTTCCACGTCCTCCAGTCTTATTTCCAAGATTTTGGGGGGATCGTTCCAAGTGCACCAACTACAATTGGTATCACTTTCACCCTCATATTCTACAACTTTTTCAATTCTCTGGCAAGGTCCAGGTATTTGTCCATCTTTTTGTTTTTTATTTTCAACTTCGCCCTGTGATCTGCTGGAACCGCAAAGTCCATCAGTTGGCACGTTCTCTTTTTTTCTTTTTTTTTTTTTTTTTGTTAATCAACACTAGGTCTGGTCTTCTGGCTGTGTTGGAGTGATCCGTCTCTATCTCGAAGTCCCAGAGAATTTTTATCCGTTTCATTCTCAAGAACAGATTCTGGTTTATGCATGCACCATTTTGTTGTGTGGAGAAAATTTAATTTTTTGCATAATTCCCAGTGGGTCACCTTCCCAACGCAGTCGTACCTAGCTTTGTATTCCCCTTGTGCTAGTTTGCTACATTCGTTTAATATATGGTTTACAGTCTCAGCTCGGACACCCCACAGTCCCACAGTCTACATCTACTGTTTTGTTGTGTATTATTATTATTATTATTATTATTATTATTATTATTATTATTATTATTATCTTTTCCTTCGAATGTCTGTCTGGATCAATGGACCTGTCTACTATATAATAAAGGTCTCCAGCCGATCCATTCGCCTGGGCCTTTTTCTTTCGTATTCCCTGCTGGGGCAACTATCAAATTTGTTCTACCTCTTGCATTTATTATTGAATTGACCGATTCTCATGGCCTCGAAAACCAGAAAAACACAATGGCTCTTCGGAGATAACCGAGTCGAAAGCAAAACTATATAGACAATATATTCAATTTTACGTATATGACAAATAGACCCCCGGCTGGTTTAGCTGATTCGGTAGAGCGTTCGATTAGGAACCACAAGGTCCCTGGATCGATAATGGCCCTCACCAACTCAGCGTACAAGTAGCACAGGGATCTGTACGGTAATGTGAGGTGCTGATGGTAGGTGTAGCGCTCTGATTCAGACGCCAAGATAATTTCCTTGGACTGGCGCTAGTGAAAAGGGTATAGACTCTGTCGTTGTCTGGCAGATATCGACTTTAGGCCACCGCGACGACTTTTTATTTTTATATATAATAAGCATAAGGGTATATCTGCCTGTCTGTCTGTCTGTCTGTCTGTCTCTCTATCCATCTGTCTGTCTGCAAGTCTGTCTCTGTCTCTGTCTTTCTGTCTCTCTCTTCCTCTCTCTCACCGATTATAAACACCTATACTCTCTCTCTCTCTCTCTCTCTCTCTCTCTATATATATATATATATATATATAATATATATATATATAATAATGGACTCTCTCGTCGATTTTCGACGCATGAGGGTTCACACACACAATGAACACCCGCAAAATGATTTGTTTATAGTGTTCACCACTTGTGTTGGACCATCCACACTTTTTGCCACAGTCGATAGGAAATAATTGGTGCATCAACGGTTGCCACAAACCCAATCAACGAACGAATTTTGAATTCAGAGTTATCCCTCTCCTAGACTGGTTACCTACCCAAGGCTGATGGGCCCAGTCTGCCCTACTATTTAAACCATAGCTGGAGGGAATTTTGAATTCAGAATTATCCCTCTCCTAGACTGGTTACCTACCCTAGGCCGAAGGGTCCAGTCTGCCCTATATATATATATATATATATATGCATACAAATATGCAAAAGCAATATTTTATACTTGTAGGTGATAGGATTTATTTCCCTTACTCTAATATATACTCTGCTGATCAAAATCTTATGACCAGATACAAAAAGGTTACACAATTCAAAAAAATGTCACTTTAATCGAAATATATTTGCAAAACATTCACAAATAATTCATCAACAAACTTAAATGTTAAGCTTTTAATTGATTAATTTAAACAAACGTTGAAAAAGTATTTTTTCTACTTTTAAGGACGTCACTTCAAAAATGATACCTTTTATTTCATGGCAACTTAGAGACCCCAGATAATAAGGATTTACATTTGAACGATTTGGACGGTCTCTTTTGTAACCAGAGGGTGTTCAAGTTGAGAACGCTTGGATAATTGAGGAACAAGAGTATTAATATATAGATAATTTAATATTAATTGTTTTATAAATAATATTTTTATTTAGCGTAATAAATTTTGAAACTGTTTTGTGTTTGTGATGGGTTGAAGAAGATCCGAGCTTTGATCTCCACAATTTAAATGTATGAGACTACGGATATGCATTTTCCGTAGAAAACAAAAGAAGAAGATAAAATTTATACAATAAACAACTTTATATACATTAATTTATAATTGGTATATTCAATTGTCCTTTTAGCAATGTTGCCGACTGTATGTGTCTGTATTGTTTATATTTGTGCGTTTGGACTTGTCAAATTTGTAGCAGTTTTGATAAAACAATGTCTGTGATTGAAACTTGTTGTTGTTGAGAGAGAGAGAGAGAGAAAATAGGAAACGAAAATAAGAGACAGACCTGATATATTACATTTTCTGTCTTCGGACAGCGACTTCTCCCAATTGTGTCGAGTTAGGGAGAGCTTTCGCTCCGTCTGTCGAGTTAGAGGGCATTCGCCCCAACTGAAGCTTTTCAGCTAAATGGGTCTTTTTATAATTGTTTTGTAAGTGTCTACGTGTTCCTTAAGCTAAAAATATTCATCAAATATCTGGTGATTTGCAATGATGCAATATCGAATGATTTTGGTATCTGTGGAATTCTGATGACATAAATTATCAGATGATTTTTTAACATTCCGATGGCGTACATATTTTCAATGGAGTTTAAACAATTGTTTCTATCGTTGCTAAAATATTTCTAAGCTAATATTTATTCGATTATCTTTTGTTTACATAATTGTAAACTTAACTTATACAATTGAAAAATTACTTGTTTTAGAAAACTTAATTATTCTAATGTATCCAATTCCACATGCACGTAAATAGGAGGCCAAATTCCCCATAAAACTTAAATGTTTTTAGTGAACTTATTAACATAAGCGTATCTGAACACAAAAGAACATTCGGTTAAGTATCAGCTTGTAACTCAAAAAAACTTGTAAGTTAGTTACTCGTAAGTTAAGACACCACTGTATTTGAAAAAATAAACAAAAAAAAAACCCAGCGTTGAAAGAGGTGTTTCAGGATGCGTGTGAAATATATAGGGATATCGTGAGGTAGGTAATGAAAACAGTAATCGCAGATTTTCTTCGAAAGAAAAATATAAGAATATATATAATATATATATATATATATATATATATATATTATATATATATATAATATTCTAAGATCCGATTACCAGCACATATTGTCCAGATATCTGTCGACCATGAAGTTATAGATTTACATTAAGGTATCCACATATCCAAGTACGAGCTAACATCTTGTTCTGTTTCTTTTTCTTTCTTTCTTTCTTTCTTTCTTTTTCTTTTCCTTTTTTTTTCTTCTTTGAAAATGTTTTTTTGTTGTTGTTGTTAGTAAGATAAAGGGGAAAACTGCGAAGAATGTATTATCACTGATCCACTTGGATGAAGACTGTACGGCTTTTCTAGTGGAAGAACGAAAAAAAGGTATTGTATCTCCAAAAGCTGAGCAAATATTATTATACCGCAACACCTAAATCTCAGCCTCACTGTCATCACAGGATTCTTGTCGCCGTTGTAGGTGATAAGCAGCCTTAGCGTCCGACCAGATATATCAGCGACAATTAGAGCCCTTGCTGAAACCGATTGGAGGGCACGTGCCAGTTCTGTGCACGCTAACGTTAATAATACGACACACCATTTCCGAATATAAATACGAATGTATATTGAGAGAGAGAGAGAAGAGAGAGAGAGAGAGAGAGGAGGAGAGAGGGGGGGGGGAAAGAGAGAAGTATGTGAGAGAGACATATATAATGTTAGAGAAAGAGACATACAGAGAGAGAGAGAGAGAGAGAGAGAGAGAGAGAGAGAGAGAGAGAGAGAGAGAGGAGTATGTGAAGAGAGACATATATATAAATGTTAGAGAAAGAGACATACAGAGAGAGAGAGAGAGAGAGAGAGAGAGAGAGAGAGAGAGAGAGAGAGAGAGGGGGGGGGAGGGGAGGAAAATGAAAGAGGAGAGAGATACAGGGAGTAAAAGAGATACGGGTCAGAGAGATAGGGACAGAGAAAGAGAAATCCAGAGAGAGAAAAAAAGAAAGAAAGATAGATAAATCTGTCTCTCCAGTCAGCATAAAAAGGAAGTTTTTTGGTTTTTTTTATAGCTTGTATGTCGGGATAGGGGGAAGCAGTTTGTAGCTAGGTACCATTGTCTTGTAAAATCTGTCTTGTTCAGGCTAACATTTTTTTTTCGGTAAAAGAGTTTGTAAGTCGTTACTGCTATTGAGTGAAACATTATCTATTTGAATTTAAATTCAGTCAAATGTTTTCTTTTTTTTAAAATCTTACGAAATGATTTTAATGTTTGTTTTTTTTGTTGTTTTTTCTTTTTGTTTTAACTCTCTGGTCGTATTTTTAACCGGCCCTCGCCAACTATATATATATATATATATATATATATATATATATATATATATATGTGTGTGTGTGTGTGTGTGTGTGTGTAAGATAATCCAAATGACTGGTAAGTAAGAGATGATTATATTGTGATCATCGAAATGTCACTGTACAATCATACGACAGACTCTTGTTGGGGCAAGCATATATATTCATAGAAGGATCTTTATAGATACCCAAGAGAGCGCAATGTATAATCAATAAATCAATTATATACAGAGCAATATTTAACTTTCAAAGAAAGAAAACTTAACAAACTGTCATCCTGGATGAAGGTTTGTTTACATTTTCTTTCTTTGAATGTGTGTGTGTGTGTGGGTGTTTGTGTGTGTGTGTGGTGTGTGTGTGTGTGTGTGTGTGTGTGTGTGTTACGTGTGCGTGGTATTATCAAATTTCTATTTCCGCCCTGTAGCCTTTAACACACATATACACAAACCCTTGCAAACATATAAATACATATATACATACAAACGCACACACACATATATACATAAAGATATATAGCTATAGATAGATATGTAAATAGATTATTCATTTATTTACGTTGCACTAAGATTATAATCTAAATCAAATTATGTTTTTTGCAAGAGCTATAATAACGAAATTACGTTTCAAAAGCCATTTCTGACCCAGTTATTTAAGGCCCAAAAAAATTCGAGCAGACAGTTTTAATATAAAAGTCTGATGAGACTAACGTCAGAAAATTATTTTCACTTGGTAATCCATCCGATTACGTATTTATAAAACTTATAGAAAGTGTTCTTTTTACTTTTTAAAATTTTTAGACTCAATATTCAGCACATTCTATCTACAATAGGTTTGTTGAAGTTAAAAAAAAGTCGACAAATTAAAGAAAGAAACGAGAGAAAAAAAGAAGAGAAATAAGAAAATAATAATATTATACATTTTAATTCTATACAAGGTGACTCAAAAAAGTATCGAGATATTTTGTACTTTTTGACACACCTTGTATTCTGAAAAAATAATCTTCCATTAATTCTTCAGACCAATAGCAAAACATAATTCATCTTTTAGAATTCTGTTTTTTATATATTTTTTTGTTCTCTTTATATTTCCAATGCTTCTAATATTACCAGAAACGGTCCTGAGAATACATACATATATATATATTTATTTATAAAAAGCATAGGTTGACTCAACATCAACTATACACGCACACACATACACACACATACACACACCCACGCACACACACGCACACACTCACAAACACACACACACATATATGCATATCAATTTGTATATATATATATATATATATATATATATATATATGAAGTGGTCAAATGATGTGTTTGAAATGGCGAATGCCGACAATTTTTAGGGAGATTATGTGCTTAATTAAAGTCATAACTAATTTGTTAATTAATTAATTATAATTAAATGAATTAGGCGTGCATATCGGTTTAAATGTAAAGCGTAAACAAATCGAGAAAAAGTCGATCTCTGTATGTACATTTCAGCCCATTAAGCCTCATAATGTCCGCCTGTCAGCCAGAGAGGTAGGGTTCGAATCGCGCACAAAGCACTGCCCTGTCTATAGCTCTGCTGATGATTAAGCACATAATCTCCCTAAAATATATATATGTAAAGATAAATCTAATGAGTCAGACAAACCTACTAAAAGTTTCGCTTAATGCTCTTCAGGGCTAAAATCCGACTCTTAGCCCTGAAGAGCATTAAGCGAAACTTTAGTAGGTTTATCTGACTCATTAGATTTATCTTTATTATTTCCTCTACTTAAGTATTGAGCACTTTTTACTTATTAGCTTTAGTTTCCTGGCGGTTTTGTATGAATATATATATATATATATATCTTATATATATATACATATAAATTGTTTTTTCTTTTGGCCAAATATTGTGACAATAGATTATTTTTGATTGGTACGATTATATTGGTTTTTTCTTTTTTACAAAAAATTTTTCTCCCCAGGTAATGTTTGTTTAGTATATTTTTACAATCAAACTATTTGCTGGGTTTTCTCACCGCGAGGATTTACCAACAAGTTTGGTATATTAAATATATATATATAGATAGATCGATATATATATATATATATATATATAATTATATATATGTGTGTGTGTGGTGTGTGTGTGTGTGCATATATATCTGCTTAAACTAGCATTTTTTCAGCAGAGCCCGATGAAAATGATTCGAGTTTTAAGACAGTGATCATGTGATTTATCAAATGTATAATTATACTGATTTCAAAATTGTATGGATGAAAAATATCTTGGTGTCTATTTTTTTTTCTGCTTCTTTTCACATGAATAACAATACAACTATTTTCTTTCCCTTAAATACCATACTGGGTATTTTATATTTTGTTAATATTTTTTTTCCTGGCGAAACCATAGAAAATTATAGTCTGAAATGTCTGGCATAGAAGTAAAACGGTAAAGCTAGCATAAATGAATAAAAATGTAACGTCAGTATATTAAAAGAATATTTAAAAAAATGCGAAGCCAAAATCGAACGAAAGTGATCTTTTAAAATTGTCTACGATATGCTAAAAAAATGTTTAACATTATGCAGTCATTACAAAACCAAGAGGCAGGGGGTATTTGCCTCATACCCCACTTGTATGGGCTGGGCACAAGGCCTCGTTTTAACGTGGGCCCACCCACAAGCCGAAGCTCATAGGTGGGAAAGAACAAAAATTGCGTCCATCCCTTCGGTATTCCCCCTCAAGGGGGGCGCCTCAGGCGCTGGGCAATAAACACTGCCCTGCCCCTTTAAATCAAGGGGGCAGTTATTGCCTGGGTGATAGCCCCCTGGGATCGACGCTATTAATTCAAACACACCGATCCAGTGGCCAAAGCACACCGGACCTCCGACCCAAGATGTAGGGTTTCGACCGCTCGTGGCAGCAGTGAAAAAGAGATGGGAGGTAACCAGTGGCTGGGGGGGGTAAAAAGATAAAGGTACTGGAATATATGCCGAAAAGTTGGGGGTTCATAAAAAATTGTGATATTGTAAAAAGTATCTGTTACCTCTAAAGGAGGACCGTGAGTGAGTATATCCCCTTTTCGCTAATGTAATTATTACAACGTTTGATATGTTTACCTAAGAGCTATTGCTAAATAGTTCAATATGTAAAAAGTATAATAATCTTGATGTAACTCTTTCTCACTCTTATCTTTCTCTCCTTTCATTATGTTCGTTAAAAACAGATTAACGTTATTGCTTCCTTACTTCCTTCTTTTCTTATTATATTTTTCTGTGTAGCATGTCCTATTCATCCCTTTCTTTCTTTAAATAAATAACAACGGGATGGTCCTCGTTTTAGCCGAGGTGAGGTCCCTCATAGGAAATAAGAATTCAGTGGATAAGCAACACTAGGTAATTATGATTTACATTTTGGGATTCTATCTTGGACGGTTTCATTATTAACCAGATGGTGTTGCAAGATGATAACGGAAGTATTTCTAGGAACACCAGACTTAATATATAGATACAAATATTTCATGCACACTAAAGGAGGTGGCTTCATTCTTGAAATGATGTAACCATACAAGTACATGGTACGATTAGTATTCTTGAAATTTAACCATTGTAGTTCTTTTTGATAATAATAAATAAATAAAATTATTCTAATCTCTGTATTAATACTCTGGTTCCTTAATCTTCCGACCGTTATCATCTTGCACCAACCTTCTGTTAAAGAGAATCTTATAATACTAATTAATAAGACGTGCATAATTTGTTTTTAGTGTCGAGTTTTACATATCTTCTTTCTTTGAACATCGTAAATGTATATTCTATGCTGTTAATTACAACCTAGAGCAACTTTGTTTTACGTTAATTATTGTTTATTGTCTAAGATACCATAACCAAAAATATATAGAACTAAATATAGTTTCAGAGGCAGACCATTAAATTGAACTGTTTTCCGTTGAGTATATATATATATATATATATATATATATATATATCTATATATATATATATAATGTGTGTGTGTGTGTGTGTGTGTGTGTGTGTGTGTGAAGAAAGGAAGTGAATCCGACGGTATGTAGTATATTAGGAAAAATGAAAAAACACAGGTTTAAATGGGTAAAGTGGCGAGTTTATGGCCGACGCTGCAGTGTTCGATCTATTAATTAGACATTCTTCAGGGCATTTGTTGGTATATGGAAGGTGATAATAAATTATTTATCACAGAATAACGAGAAAAGCGAGTGGTAGTTATGTGTTATTCAGTTAAAAAAATTTTGAAGTTTGAAAGAAGAACGGTTTTGAAATATGACGTAAAATATTCTATTTTACAGCGTTGGTATGGGATGGTGTATGTGTGTGTATCGAAAGGAAATATATATATATATATATATATACATATACTCTAGTATGAGATGGTCACTGTTTCAGCTTTTGCTGGAATGGCGTACCAAAGGCAGTATTAATTGGTAGAGTGCTCAATATAAAATAGAACTGTTATATAATATAATAAAATAAATATATAAAGGTTTTACATATATATTTATTGGGTGACAAAGGAACAGTCACTTCGTCATCAAATAAATAGATATGTAAACCCTTTATATATATTTTATTATATATATATATATATATTATATATATATATATATATATATATATATATATATATATATATATATGAACAATGGTTCATATGATGCCGTCATATCTGAATGGGGTCCTGTAGTCCTATACCAGTCACAGTACTTGATAAGATGACTAAGTTCCTTGACTACCACATATGTCTCCGGCTAGCTGCTCTTCCGATGAGTCTGCGCCCACGTTGTGTTTCTTTGATCCTCAGAACTGGGAACGATGCAACTTGGTCGGCGCGTCTTTGTGACGGGTCTGATGATTAGTGGAAATGAGATGCTCTAGTCGTTGGCAACTCTAAGAACGAGACGTTTACCAATAACAACGGTCTTATTATTATATATGATGGCGAGGAATATGTTTTGCACACTAGACCGGAGAGAAAAGACACGGTGGAGAGCTTTGTCTGGAAGCATTGAGTAATTCAGCAAAGGTGAACTTCTTTTATCGGAGTTTTTTTTTTTATTGACGGCACGGGTCTATTTCTTCTAGTGGCAAATATTTATTATTTCAGCAATTTTGAAGTTGAGTCTACAAAGTTCAGGGAACTTCAATCAGTGCTGTCATATCAAACAATATCACGTCAGCTGCTCCGGGCTGTCTGATTGGCAAGTTACAGTTGTTTACTATAACGCTTATCAAAACATAACTCTTAATCTCTAATTGTCAGGTAGTTTGATATCTGATTTTTGTGCCTGGTATAGTTAAGATAATCAATATCCACAGTTTTTGTCTCTTTACAGAAAATAGAGGAGTAGTCCTGATCCAAGTTTTCTTGGTTTGTTCTTGTTTACGGCACATCACCCTCGGTGGCTCATTTAATGCCACCAAGTTTGTGAAATAAATTAATTCTTAATGCATCATACAATTTGTTTATCAACTCATGTTTTTTCTATTTAACCCATAGATGGGACCCTAACAAGTACTACCACTCGGTCAGAGTGGACCAGGAGCAATCGCAGGAAGGGTTTCTCCGCATCCATCTATAACAGGAACCTTACATAGATAAAGTTTAACGTCATTTCCAGGGCATGTAGACCACTCAATCACAGCCTGTCTAGCAGCCATATGATAAAAGGGGTTGGGGCTTGCCATAAGGGCAATAGGGTTGGGACAATCAATAGGGGTTAGGGCTTGACGTGACCATCAGATTGATCGGAGGGGTCTCTCTTGATCGCCGTCAAGACCAAGATAGTGGAGTATTGCAAGAGTCATGAACAGTTATCCACCTGGCTCTATCAAGCATCACGGGTCGCCACCCACGGCGAGTTTTACCCTTCTGCAGAGGTGGAGTCGGTGCATTCTGATGCCCCAGCCGACAGGGCGGGTTGAATCCAGATCTAAAATTGACTAGCAACATGTGTGTGTGTGAGTGAGAGTGTGTGTGAGTAAGTGTGTGTGTATGTATGTGTATGTATATGCATGTGTGTATGTATGTGTGTGTATATGCATGTGTGTGGGTGTAAAAGAAAAAAATCTGTCTCGCTGTATGTTTGTTTGTACAACCACCAAGTGCAGTTTCTTTGTCTAAAGGGAAATATCACGGAAACGACAATGTTCAATAAATCCAATCCTATTTTTGTCCGAGAAAAAAACCATTTCACCAACATTTTTCCTCAGAAAATCTAATAAAGGTAATAGACCAATGATAAAAGAATATATAATATAAAAAATGATTGAAACATCAAACACAGATTGATTAAGAATAAAATACAGTAAAAATCAAATAAAAATAACAAAGTAATTGGTAATTTGCTTGAAGCATTGTTAAGTATGTAAATGTATCTCTCGCACCAATGCAAGTATAAAAATAACAAAAAAATATGTTATTTTTTGTCTTATCGATTCCAAGTAAAACTTTATCTCAAGACGATTTTCGGAAATGGACGCGTTTTTTTTTTTGTTTTTTTGTCGTTATTTTTTTATTGTAATGTTATAACATAAAACGTTGATCGTGGTGTTCTTTTTTTTAAACGTCACGCGCAAACCAGTAATGGACATTTAGCCGTTCATTTAATTCAATTTTATTATTTTCATCTATTTTATATGTTAAAATAAAAAGTACAAACAATAATAATACTGTTTGTCTTTATTTTTTGTCTGACAAAGAATAGTGATATAGGTTTTTTTTTTACAATTTGGTTGCGCTGAATTCAAATTTAAGAATACAGTTTTGTATCCCTCTATTTCTTTCTGTCTTTTAAATAGTCTTATTTTAGTATATACAGAGTATAACGTGCTTATTTCACAGTTGCATTCAGCTATTACAGATAAAACAGGATAGATAAAGAACATTGACGGAATAAATTATTGGATACACAATGTACACATTCATGAGTACGCAGACATTAGAAGTAAAAAAGAAGACATAAGTCACACCATATAGAAATTAACCTGAATGCATATGCGCCTATGTACAGTATGTGTACCAAATGTACAGTATGCATATCCCTAAAAAAAACTAAGAGGTGATGAGGGAAAACGGATTTCAAATCTGAATTCAGCTGCCATTCCCAAATTAGGTTAAAATAAAGCTATTTTTGTGCTTGCCTCAATTTCTTTGTAAGTAGAAATCGTCGGGGCGGCCTAAAGTCGGTATCAGCCATCAGCGAGGGAGGCTATCCCCTTTTTCAAAGCGCTAGACCAATGAAGATGGTTTTGGCGTTCTGGGTGGAGCACCACACCCTACCATCAGCTCCTTACTTACTGCACAGACTCCGTGCCTACTCATACACTGAGTTGGCGAGGACCCGGTTAATCGAACAGGAACCTTGTCTTTTAGGCCGAACCTTCTGTGTG
>CM042138.1:17175874-17205420 GCA_023376005.1 Doryteuthis pealeii | reverse complement strand
ATTAATAATAATTTGCAATGAACGAGTGTCAACAATAGAAATGTGGAATACTTAACTAATTTCTGTTGTTATTTGGAGAGCTAGAATCTGGTGTTGGGCTGATGTAGTTGCTGGCGTTCTCTGATGTTGAGAGTCGGGGGATAACATTTAGTTGTGCGAATATTTCTTTGGCTTGTTCCATTTATAGTTTTAGCTAATAACACAGGCGCTTACTTTTTCTAATGAGATTTTATTCCCCCCCCCCCAACTCATCTGCCGAAGTGAGAGAAACACTTCTCACTCTACAGCGATGTTCCAACTCGCTCCACACCTAATTCTCTCACCTCTACCTCCACAACTTGCCACGTGAACCGTATCTCGGCAGAAGGAAAAATGCCATGTGTTTTTGCGCTTGACTCATTCTTCAAACTTTTCATGCTATCTACACGTAATTCTTATAATTCATCCTTCCCTATGATAATACGCGTTAAGTATTACATTCCTGGGTTTACCCGCAACTCAATTTTTTCCTCCCTGATTATGGTACAGCTAACGCTGAGCGCTTTGAAGAGGAGTCGATCGAATAAATCATTTTGTTAGGAAAGTCACCCGATGAGCTTCCTTTCTTGCCGTGGCTCCTCACGATAAATGGTTTCCTCTTTAACCCTGCTGTCGTGCGAAGTCGGGGAAAATATTCATATTAAATTACTACTACTGTGCTCAGCTCGGTAGAACGCACGCCGCGGGATTTCCAAGGTTCCAGGTTTCGATATCAGATCCCTGCAGTTCAGTGGCAGGTGAGTAGCATAGATTGGGCAATCTGAATCGTTTGATTAAAGTTGGGAGCTGCGGAGTATGGCACTCTCAACAATCACTGGGTCTTGCGCTTAGCGCGTAACACAGGGATATATTCCCACTAGTATATCCGGTTGATACGACAAAACCCTGCCAACTTTTATTGTACTTTTTAATGAGATTCCTGGCCATCTCCCGTGCTATAATGTTAGTACGAAGCCGGTGTTAGCTCAGTCGGTGAGGTTCGGCTAGAAACACCAAGGTTCCGCTAGTTCGATACCGGCTCTTCGCAAACTCAGCTATGAGTAGCACATGGATCTGTGCAGTTAAAATAAGAAGCTATGGTAAGTGTGGCGCTCCACCTCAGACGCAAAAGCAATCTCTTTGGTCTAGGCTTAGTGAAAAAGGGATAGACTTCCTGGCTGTAATGGCTCCATACCTACATAGGGCCCCAACGACTTTGCTTACGTCTTTGCTGGTCGCCCACACTGGCTGCCATGTACTGGCTTGCTCAGTAGGACTCACTTATGATTTCGTCCTTGCTTCTCCAGCAGTGTTTCCTGCGTGTCTTGTCCGTCTTATTCGGATGGTTTTGGTCGCCCCTTACCAGCTGAATTTTCTTCTGGGGTGTTGTTCCCACGATTTGTTTAAGGAGACGCAGCATTCGTGTGCAGCTCCCCTTAAGTTTATGCATTTGGTTTGGTTGATTGGTTGGTTTGGTTGGTTGATTTTTACGTGCATGTCAACCCTTATTGGGTTATTTTATGCGTGAAAACGTTGCTTGTTTATTTATTCTTCTGGTAATAAAATTTATTTTAAAACTCATTTTCAACCATAGGTATTGTTCATGTGAAATGAAACCGCTTCGTCCACGAATTTGAACTCGGGCGACGAGTCCATTCGTACGATTCAAAACCATTTACCACCGCAACCTCCATGGAACAAATCATATAGTGCTTAGGGATGTTGTTGAACAAGCTGATTGATTAGAGGGGGCCTCTCCAATAATAAACTACCAATGTGCCATGTTGCATGTCATGGACTGCTCACCACCAAGATTCGTTCCTTAGCATCACTGTTTGGGCGGATCCAAGATGAAATATGTGGCCCCATTAAGAAAGCGTTAGTCAGGATGCTTGATTGAAAAACGGAGGTAATGTTGAGGGATTGTTACCTAGATGTTTAATAGGTGTGTGTGAATATTTGATAATATATCTAATATAGTAAATAAATTAAGGAAGCGCGTGGGCGATGGTTAAAGGTCATTCGGGAAATTGGATTCGTCGCCCCCGAGTCAAAATCGCTAGATGTGATAATGCATTAACTTGCGCTAATTACCCTTGGGAAAGGTATGATCCACTCTCCTCCAGGCTTTGAATAAAATAGTAGGCCAGACTGGCTCTTTAACCTTGCGTTTAGTAACCAGTCTAGGGCAAGAATAACTCTGGAATTCAAACCTGTGAATCCCGGCTAATGAAATTGACTTGTGTCACATCCTGCCTTCGTGCGGAGGGGTTGGTAAAAGTACAATATATAAATAATATGATTATAATAATATTTCAATTATATTTAAATGCATGCCCATCAAGTTTAATTTCTTATAAATTAACTTTTAATTAACCAATCAAGTTGCATTTGAATTTAATAAAGGATTATCAGCTCATTTGCTAACTACTGGCATTACTGGAATCTGAATAGATTAGCAATGGTAACTAAAGTAATCGAATAGGATAAACACCTTTCTTGACAAGAAATAGGACAAGGCACCCAAAATACTGCTTCAACCTAATTTGGAGGTGCTGACGTTGTTCAGATCTTGAAATCCTTATTTACTCATCCACCTCAGTTTCTTTAGATATTGCATACCGTACATTTAACACATACTGTACATAAGGCGTATATGCTTCCAGGTTCAATTTTTAATATGTGTGACTTATGTTCCTCTTTCGTTTATTATGCAATAAATGTAAGTGATAGGGCATTACATTAATATATATATATAGCTATTATATCAAGGGACGTTTTTGGCTAGTTAGGGTACCCAACAGCGTCGCAATCAACAAGCCAGTAGTGCACTGGCAGTCAGCGCAGAAGTTGTTCGTCCCTCGCAGGCCGCAGGGGAAAGGGTTTAACCCTCGACAATTTGGTAGACAATCTTTTGGGTATATATTTGTATCTACAATTTCCAGCGACGCACATTTTATTGCCTTACATATGATTTATTCTACTTATGTTTTTTTTTCTTATGCTCCAATGGCCTTCAAGCTCGTCAAAAACATCGAGGATGCCTCAACAAGGCCAATCTATTCTGAATGTATAGCATTGTGTCATCCAAGTATATTTATTCCGTCCAAGTTCGTGTTTATATACTCCTGTTATCTGTTAATAAGCTGCTGCACACACCTATTCACATTCTTGCCTCCAGACAAGAAATATTATTCAAAATTAATTTTCATTTACTTTCTGGAAAGAAGTACAATGGTTAAAATACAAAATAACTAATAGACCGTGTATCGTTTGTGACCTCATTTAGAAATAACCTCTCCACTGTTAAAGGTATCAGATACTTTTTTACAATTATCATAATTTCCTTCAGCTCCCATCTCCCACTCTTTTGGCTACTTTTCCCCCGCCCCGTTTTGCGTTGCGATTGTATTTATTCCCATTCGTTCTGACTTTTCTTTAACTCTCCGTTCATAATTCAATCTATGAATTCCGACTGTAGAACCACCAAAGCTTGGGCCACCGTGTTTGTCGGGGTGACAAACCGTTAACGAATAAGAAGGTGACGACCCAGGGGGTGTATAAGGGTGTGGATTCTTGTGGCTTTGCTCGGCCATAACTATGCAATTACTGCCACTTTTGGCCCTTACTTGGTTAGGACAGAGTGATTGGAGAGGGCACCCCGATCTTATAGGATTGTCATCTCAAGACCTACACCTGTCCCAACGTATAAAGATCCAAATAAATCTAAATAAATAAATTACCAAGGCTCAATAGCACAAGAATTTAGAGAAATAGTACATATGTTGAAACATTAAAGCAGTCCCGTGTACTCCGCTTGTACCTCATGTCAAGAAAATACACCGCTCTCCTTTGCGGTTATCGGGTTTACGTTTTATATATCACTAATTCTCATTAAAAACCCTCCTTTCTCACATAAATGTCTAGTACCCTAAACTTTTGAACTCCCTGGCACAACGTCTCTTGGTAAGTTATACGTGTATAACATTTGAGTAACGAAAGAAATGCAACGAGAGTGCCACACGTTGAATTACAAAAGCAGTTCTGTTGCTTCTGTCCTCCGTACCATGTTTCAATGAAGGTAATGTACCAGTTTCAGTTATATTCATCTTATTTGTCTTTTATTTTCGGACTCATAAAATTTCATTAGGCCGTCAATAACTGGCATTGCAACAATTTTAGTCTTATGTAATAAACTATCTAGAATAAGTGATAAAAAAAAAAATACGTGTACTTTAATTGTAATTGCTATTATCTTTATTTCTACTAATTTGTTTTTTTTTTTTTATCTTTTTTCTTGGAGGAAACTAAAAAAATGTTAAAAGAGGAAAGGATTGGTGAAAAAAAGAGAATCTATGAAAATAGATTTGGAATATGAAAATAGCCTTAAAGATAGTCATAGAAAACAACTTAAATTTTTTTTTTTTTTTTTTAAAAGAAAAAAGAATTTATATATTCTTTAGGAGAATAAAAAGCATCGGACTTGAGTCGCTATGTCCTTAAATTTATTTCCTCTTCTTTTATTCATCTGGAAGGAAAACAACAAAAACCGGGAAAAGACTCAAAAGTGGTATAAAGGGACATAATCTCACTTATTAACGAGGATTCGGCAAATAAGAAAATAAGTTTTTTTCTGAAACATGAAAGAATAGCCGCATATATAGCAAAGGCCAAAACCCAAATATTTTCAGCTCAAAATACAGTAATTGTAGAGGCTTAATGTGCGTAATGATACCTGTAGAGAGTCTCGATACCCCACCAAGTATTGCGTTTAATCGGGCTAATAGCCGATTGGTGATGGACAGATCACTAACACAGCAGTTCCTGGGAGAGAGCTCAAACTCCCCAGGCCTGTACTCGTTCTACGGACCAATGTCAATCTCCGATTTGCGTTGTCACGTACGCTCGGATGGCATGATGGACGAAACGAGATGGGGTTCGCCCCCTACCTGCGATTCAAGGACTGTCTGCAAAAATTGATCTCAAGTGGCTTGCATATCCTCCAGCTGGGGGGAAAAACTTGCTCTAGACCGCCCTCGGTCGCAGATATCTCCATAGAGGAACTGTACATGTCAGAAGCACCTGACTACAACATCATGAAGCTAAGAGTTCCTAAGAAACAGACTCGCAACCAAAGCATTCGAACATCATCATCACTAGGACAACCTACAAATGCAAAATCTTGTGTCGAGAATGTTTCTGCAAAACACTAGGACTTCATAGGTCACAGAAGGCGCTTGCAACTTTCAGGGCACACAAAAAAACTTATCATAGTTGTCGAGACTGAATTGCCAATGAATGACCCCATAGTATCAGTAATGATAGTGTACATTTTTTCCAAACGCATTTGAGGAAATGGTTAAAAGCTAGTCTCGCAGACCATTCTTACGAAAAGCGAGTTGATGCCTTATTGTATGCCCCAAGCTTTCAGTTCTTACAGATTCTACCTGTGGTAAAGTGTGGGTAATCCCATCAGGACATTAATAAGGCTAATGAAGTATTGTGGTAGCCGGGAAGCTAACTGGCACTAGCGGACATTCTTCATAGGTAGTGGCGTTAACAAAAAACAAAAAAAATACATACCAAAGAATATTTGCGGTTGCAGATAGGCCTAAGGGTGCTATTTCTTGCTGCTCAATGTGGTCTTTAGTTTGAAAAGAAAGAGAGAATGCTCGTTAATGTTTTTTATCATGAATCATTCCATAACACTAGCTACGCAATGTAGGAGATTAGTTAAAAAAAGTTAATATCTAGACGAACACTCAGAACGAAACACTCAATCTCCTTTTGAGACCCCCTACCAAAGAGGATGAGTCCCCTTACTTATGCCTGTATGGTCTCGGCGGTGGGGAAGGGACATATCCGTTTACCGCTCTTTGTAGGGGACATTTTAGACTTCCATTTTTCTTTACTTTACAGGGGTTTATCATTTGAGCGTGACTGACTGACCATACATTTAGTGCTTTTAGATTCTTAATCCCTAAAACTTATTTTATATTTCTCTCTCTCTCCTCTCTCTCTCTCTTTCTCTCTCTCTCTCTCTCTCTCTCTCTCTCTTTCTCTTTACGCAGGAAATAGATTACCGTTTTCTTTTCAATTTAAATTTTCTATAACCGTTTAATTACGTTACATGCCTACAATATAGATATTTACAGTTTTTCAATCAGTCTTGATATAGTACACTTCCATGATTAGGGAATTCCATCGTGGTATAATGGTTTAGCACTCTAGTCCGTGAATCATTGCTACGATTAGCGAGTTCGATCCAAAACTTGCAATTCTTCCCAGCACATTCAACCCAAGGATGAAAAGGTTGATTACCAAACCTGAAAGCATCGAAATTTCACAATGATACAAATTTTTACCCGTTGCTGTTGGCTGAATGTAGTTAGAGAACATGCCACTGCACCACTGCCCAGCACCCATGGGGCATAAATGTTCGGCAGGGAGTGGTGCCCATTGGATTGCTTAAGGAAGGAATCCTTGTGGTTTGAGCTGTCAAGACTGCAACCCTCTTCTTTGGCCCTACTTTGGGACTAGCACCTACATGATATGTCACGATCGATATTGCTCTCATTGGGCAGACCCCCAAGCCCATTTAATTGGTTGCCTAAGAATGATTAGAATGGCTTAGTCCTGGGTATGACTGTTAAGAACCGCCTCTATGTTAAGGTCTCAATTTCTGAAAGTCTGAGGTGTATTGGTTTACCCTTCATTGCTATTATTCCCAGCGTCCACTCTAACCGGAGTTTACTATGATGGTCCTATCTATGGTTAAATTAGACTAACAAATGAATAAAATTATTGTTTAAAATGAAATGAAAACCCCAGCAAGTAAGAGATACGAGGCCGGTTTAGCCTCAGTCGGGTTTAGAGTGTTCGGGCTTGGAATCTCAAAGATTCTTGCGTATCGAATTACTGGCCCCCGCCAACTCAGCGTATTGAGTAGCACAGGGATTTTGTGCGGTAAAGTAAGAAGCTGGTGGAAGTGTGGCGCTCCACCTCAGATACTCAAATAATCTCCTTGGTTAGCGTAGGTGAGAAAGGGATAGACTCCCCTCGCTGTCTGGCTGATAACCGGACACTAGGGCCATCCGACTGGACCTTTACTTTACTTTATGAGTAAATAAAAACTTATTGCATTAAAATAATCCACCTTTGTCTCATTGGCGTAAAATCAAAGAATACCAGCCAACCAAACCATACCAGTTTGGCCCTAAACTAATTAAAAAAATCACCATTTCAAAATGTAATACTCGCGCCCCAAAAAGTTATTTTTCAAATTGCTTGTTAATTCTAAGATTGTAAAATAAAAATATACGTACAAGGCATTGACACCCGAAAACTGATAGAGACAAGCATATATTTAATTATGTAGCTATACCCCACTTGTATGGACTGGCACAGGCCTCGTTTTCACCTGGGCCCCACCTCACAAGCCGAGCTAATGGGGGGAGAGAACAAAATTTGCTCGATCCCTTCGGCATTCCCCCTCAAGGGGGCGCCTTCAGGCGCTGGCAATAAACCCAGCCCTGCCTCAAGGGATAGCATGTGTATGCTGGGGGAATAGCCCCCGTGGATCACGCTATTAATTTAACAAACCTCACGCGTTCCAAGTGGCCGAAGCCTCACCGGGACCCCCCGCCCGAAGGACGGTTTTAAAATGGCCTCCTAAGTAGAGGCTAGAAGAGGTCTGATGAACATTTTTGATTGATTGACACCGATAGATGTCAACAATCCAAGGAACTCTAAGGAAAACACAAAAAAATCTCAAGGACGATTAATTACGGCAGTCAATCAATAACAGTTAAAATTATGATTAAACAGAAAGAACTACCAAAAAACAAGAAAAACAGAAATGGGGGAAGAAAAACAATTATATGGGATACTTCAAGGGACAGAATGGGGATATCGCATAACAAAGAGTTTCTTGGCCTATGATTAAGAAAAAGGGACACCTAAAAGGAGGGAAACGAAGTCACTTTTATAACGGCTGGCAACAAATAATTTTGACCATTAAAAACAAATTATATCAAGTAAAAATTGATAAGACACAAGAGAACAGCCATAAATGTAGGGTGTGTGGAGACAGGATGAGGACAATCAACGATGTATTAAGCGAATACAAACATAACTAGCACGACGAGAATACAAGGAATAGCAAACACTGGCGTTGGAAACGTGATCACCTGAAGGGAAATTTGCAAGAAAAGGTAATTTTTTGACCATACAACATAATGGTATACTGATAAACCGAGAATTCTGTTTTTGAGAATTTGAAAAGCTGGTGGTTGAAAGACTTCAATAGAGCGAATTATAAAAATAACTGCTTAGATTTTTGCAGTTTCAAGCACATCACACGATTGGAGATGAGAGAGAGAGAGAAAAAAAAAGACAGGACAGAAAAAAATGTGGGATATGAGAAAAAAGTGATACCCAAATTGTTATTTTTGGTGCATCTTGGAACAGGCCCAACAAATTCGAAAACGACGAAGAGGACTGAAAATCGTGAGGAAAGATTGAAACCATCCAGACGATCGAGCGATTGTTTATAAGTCGGCGTAGAATACTTAAAAGAATCGCAAGTAGGGTAGACCTAAGTATGACTTTCTCCTCTACTCTCACATCAAAGGTTAATTAAGACAATTTCAGCATAACGCTGGTGTGAAATAACTTATCAAGGAGTGAAGTAATAATAGATAATAATAATATAATAATATAATAATAATTATAATTAATCAGAGAATTGAAGAAAGCTGTGGAAAAAATTTGAAACAAAATTGTATTATTGGGCCCGTGCACGTGGAACGGTCCGCAGAAAAGCTTTTAGAAAACAGTCAAGATGGAACTGGAAATCGGATGAGGGAATCGACGTATAAGCAGCCATGTACCGAAGGACCCATTGAGTCTACGAGGATACCTCAAGAGAGAGTGGACTTGGAGGACCTTAAAGGAGACATTTTGCACCCCAGACTTCCAATGAATAGATCCATCTGGTGCTCCGACTTGCAGATGTGCGATATAAGACTCGGGATTATATAATAATAAATAATAATTAATAATATAATAAAAATACATAATAAATTCCTTTTAAGTGATTGAAGTAAACATGCGGAATAGAGTTAGGGTAAAAATTATTTTGATTTGGTAGTTGGTACATTGAACAGTCCCCAAAAGTTTAGAAAGCAGATTAGGGTATTTTGAATTTAGAGGAGAATAAAACCATTCCGACAACAGCATTGTTTGTTGATCGGCTAGATATACAGAAAAGTGGCTGGAGATCTGAGGAAACTTTTGTCACGTCAAAGTCCCATTAGTTATTATTATTATTATTAGCTCCTTTTGGTTTTCACTATCAGGGCATTAGCTGTATGGTCTTTCACGGGGTGGGACTTGCAACATGCCCTGACAGCTGAGTCTTCTTCAGGTCCCCTCCAGGACTCTTCTGGGGTATTCTGGCAAGATTGCAAGCAGTGGTCAGTGTGGTGGGCTGAATTAGGTTTCAACCCATTCCTCTGATTTCGCTAAACTTCAGACCCTTTTCCATTCCTTTTTAGGGGACCGAGTCCAAGTGCACCAACTATAAATTAAATGTGTTATCACTTTCACTAATATCATATATCCATCAAACTTTTTCAGTTCTCTGGCAAGGTCCAGATATTTGTGCGATTTTTTCATTTTCCTTGTAGCTTCACCCTGTGATCGCTGGCACTGCAAAATCCACCAGTTGACAAGTTTCTTTCTTTTTTTTTTATTTCAACACCTAGGTCGGTTTCTTGCTGGAATAAGGTTATACCGTTTTATTTCAAAGAGAGTCTCAGAGAACTTTTATGCATCTTTTGGTTGGCTCAGACAGATTTCTGGTTTCATGCAATTCCATACCATTTTGGCTTGAATGATGTCCAAAATTTAATTTCTTGATTATTCCCAGTGGATCCGGTCTTTCCCAACTTTCCGTTTGTGATTTTAATGAAGTGCTAGCTTTTCGTCTTGTTGTGCTAATTGCTACGGATAACCCAAGTTCTAGCATTTACTGAAGTTTTGTATGGTCTTAGGGTCAATTTTCGGCTATTGATATGATTGGGTAGTCTAAATATGGCACAATTATATGGGTTGTAGGTAGCAGCAAAAATTATAAATGATTCAGTATATCTCTTTGAACGGCTTTCCCTTTCTTAAACACGCTGGTCCAAAAGTCTTGAATTTATGTGGACAACCTCTAATCTAATTTAGTCGTTGAAGCGTCGCATATTAATTAATTTCTTTTTCCCGAGTTTTTGTTTTCGTAGTGTCTTTTGTTGTTTTTCTGTTGTCCATGCTTGTAACGCATTTTTACTAAATTGATTGTCGGCTCTAAGTAGTTGGTCTCTTTGCTTCTCCTCTTGTTAGCTCAAGAGTTCGTCAATTCTTCAAGTAGTTGGATTGTGGTTCTCCTTACGCATTCCTCCTCATGTTGGCAAGACCCTCTTTCCCCTCTCCTTTGACTTGACACATATAAGTCTATCTCTTGTCCGTCTCCTTAGGGATGGAAGAGCCTTGGTGCATGGCATTAATGTTCTCCGTCTTTGGTCTATCTGTCTGTGTTCTTCTTTTGTCCGATTTTAAGGAATGGTTCCTGAGTATACTTTATATGAGGACAGCCCAGATATTATATTCCTTTGATCAGATTTCTGCTGTGTTAAGTTTGGTTTCATTAGAAGAGTTATTAGTTTCTCCTGAAGATAAATTCTTTATTTAATTTTTCCTTCTATTTGCCTATTTGCTTAAAAATATTGTCCGCTTACTTTAAAATTCCTAAGTGAGGTGTTAAGCTTCCATTTCTTTCATCAAGATAGATTTTATAGTATGGCCTTACTTGGTAGTTGTATTCCCATTCAATCCTAACCCTTATCTTTATCGCCCTGTTTCGCAGGTACTAGCAATAGCCACCATCTGTTCAATTCCAATTCCTCATTCCTCATATTCTTGGGCTATATATTCTAATCAGTTGTACCAGGGCTTTTCTAATTATAATAATTCATTCTCTGTATGAGTGTTATTTATTTATTCCCATGGTTTGGAGTTTTCACATCAGTGTTAGCTGATGGTTCCTTTTCCCCTGGAGTATGAGTGACCAGCAGTTCTCCTCAGGTCTCCAGGACTCTTCTGATAGTATGTCTTGGCAGATTGCAGCAGTGCCGTGTTCTTGAAATGGTTTCTAGATCTTGGCGGCGTCTGATATCCAAACTTTCCAAAACCCTTTTCTAATCTTTTTTGGCGAACTGTTCCAAGTGCACCAATTACAATTGAGGATATTGATATAAACTTTCAGCTCTTTCATATCTCCAATAACTTTTTTCCAGTTTCTCTGGCAAGGTTCCAGATATTTGTCCAGATTATTTTTCCATTTTCCTTTAACTTCACCCAGTGATCTGGCTGGCCACTGCAAAATCCACCCGGTTGACAAGTTCTTTTCTTTTTTGTTAATCACACTGGGTCTGTGGTCTTCTGCTGCTTGGGGATAAGTGATCCGTTTTAGATTTTCAAAGTTCCCAGAGAATTTCCTGGGTATGCGTTTCGCTTCTCAAGAACAGATTTTGGTTGATGCAATATACCATTTTGTTGTGTGGTCAAAATTTAATTTCTTGATAATTTCCCAGTGAGGTTCACCTTGCCCAACTCAGGAGGTCTGAGTCTCAGTTTGTAGTATTCCCATTCGTTGATTTGCTCCAATTTGCTTACAAGATTCACAGGAGTATATGGTTTTTACAGTCTCATCTTCATTAACCGCAAAGTAACTACATTTACGTATTTCTGTTGGGTTCTTATCAATTTGGGTCGCTTTTGGATGTTAGTTTGTGCTTTATGTCATTATTTTTGTGACAAGAAGAGTGCAATTATATATGATTCTGTTTCTCTTTTGCATTATTTTATTTATTATTATATTTATTCATTATTATTTTTATTTATATTTATTACTATTATTATTATATTATTATTATATTATTATAGTTATTATTAATTAATAATATAATATAGAAGAAAATAATTATTTTTAATAAGGAAAAAGACTAATATAAAGGAGATTTTGCTTTTTCCAGTTCGTGGTCTTTTGCGAAACAAGGTATAATTATGCTTTATATCAAGCTGTCGTCACAACTCACGGTCAAGCAATACTAGGAAATCCACTTTGTCATTTATAAGGATTCATATCATTCAGTACCACCCCAATCTCGCACACACTCTTCTGACAGTAAAAATGGCTCTCGGTTTCATTGCTGAAGATTGCTCCAGTAGACCCTCATCCTTAAAATTATTAAGACATACTTTGATGTTAAGTCATGATATTTGTTTTTCTGTAAAAGCATTGCCATATGGCTGATGCGTAAACGTCATGAGCTGAGCGGGGTGAGAAGGAGATTACATATGCACAAAAGGAATGAAAGGAGAATCGTTGATGAAAATGTTTCAGGTGGATCGGTGATGTAGAGAGAAGAAGAAACCAAAATAAGTTTATTAACAACGTGTTTTAAGTGAATGCCGTAGTTTGGTGGGAAGCCTGAATTGTGCTCTCTAGAATTGCAAAATCTTTCGTTTGTTTATTTTGTGGATTTTGTTTTGGATAGCGGAACATTTTGTTTTTTATACAGACCGTTTTTTTGGTTATGTCTGAACTGTTCTTGTCTAAATCAAATTGCTTGTAAGGTGAGGAATTTTGTGTATGTTGTTGAAGATAACTATTTTAAATTAACTGTTAAAGTCCAAATTAAGCGCTCCTATAGTCCTCCAAAAATATCCATATACTTTCACACACAAACATCACATCACAGAGACGAGAGAGTTAGATGAAAGATACCAGGAGAGCGAGACCTATGAGAGAGAGAGAGAGAGAGAGAGAGAGAGAGACACACAACATATATATATATATATATATATTATATATATATGTATATATTATCACAGTGTATGATTAACACCCTCTCACTTAATGAGACAGTAGTCAGCCAATATATACAGTATTATTAGTAGAGTGTTCAATATCTGTGATAGAGCGATATTAATAATAATAGATATATATTTTTGTATATATTCATATATATTAATTAGTTTTCATAGAAATAAATATGTACAAAATATATATTTTTCTATAATTATTATTTCAATATATATATATAATAAAAAATAAATAAAGAAATAAAAACGGAAAAAATCATCATATAAACACGAGACCCAATGACGACAAATAGTGATGCCGTTGAATGACGAAAGCAAAATGCAAGAACGATTAACGGATCACGTAAACACGAGCAAAAAGTTTTAAAACTGTCTATTTTTTCAAAAGTCAACGTCTCTGACGACGAATAACACCGAAAAAAGTAATATTCAGAAACCAATGGTTAGACAGACTTTCATTTGTATTAGTTAATATATAATATATATATATATATATAATATATATATATATATATATATATGAGAAAGAAACAGATTGGTATACAATTTGACAAAATATAATTAAAGTTGAGGAAAAGTGGATAAAACAACACAAACAATTTCAATCAATTAATATTTTGCTCCTGTGTATTTAAGAAGCTTCATAGGATTTTGTATTTATTTTGAAGCAAGAACTGCTCTCTCTCTCTCTCCCTCTCCCTCTCTCTCTCTTTCTAATCTCTCTCTCTTCTCTCTCTCTCTCTCTCTCTCTATAATTATATATATATATATATATATATATATATATATATATAAAGCAATTGGTAATTTGCTTGAAGCATTGTTAAGTATGTTAATAAATATATTAATATTTTGAAGGCCAGTACAATGTATGAAAAATAAAAACAAAAAGATGTTATTTTTGTCTTATCGATTTTGAAGCATGAGCTTCATCATCAGAGTTTATTTTCAGAAAATAAACTCTGATGATGAAGCTCATGCTTCGAAATCGATAAGACAAAAATAACATCTTTTTGTTTTTATTTTTCATACGCATTGTACTGGCCTTCAAAATAATTAATATATTATAATATATAATATATATATATATATATATATATATATATAGTAAAAAACGAAGACATGAGCGTGGAAGAATGGAAGGGATGAATAGGGAGGGAGAGAAGGAATGTGTCGGGGGGTACGTGGCAGAGATGGAGATAGGGCGGGGTAAGTGCGGGGGAGGTATAACCAATGATACGGTGGATCGCCGGTTTAGGTGGTGCGGACAAGAAGATGAAAGAAATTAGGGAAGGGAATGCCCCGCCCGTCAAGTCAATGGGGCTAATTTATGATGTAAGTTCAGAATTTTCATTTTGTCGTATTTTATGTCAATGGGGCAAATGTGTTTTGATTAATGTCAATGGGGCTAATTTTTGATGACAGTTTATGTCTTTTTTGTTGTTTTCAAGAGAATCTGTAACATATATATATATATATATATATTATATATATATATTATATATATAAAATAAAATGAGATATTCTTTATATTTTATAATTCTTGAGAACAACCTTGGACAGGTAAGGCGATAGAAGGAAAAATCCGGGTCTCTGTTTGATTGTATTGAAAATGGAGATGGCGCTAGATTCTACAATTTTTCTTTCGTTTTTATTGTGAATTCTACTTAACAACTTGGATTCTTTAAAATTGAAGGAATGGTTAGTTTCTGAGATGTGTTTTGTGAGTGCGTTGTTCATTTGACCATTTCTGATATCTCTCTTGTGTTCTAGGATTCGTTAGTCAATATGTCTGGACGTCTCTCCTATGTATTGTTTGTCGCAATCCAAACATTGAATGGTGTACACACCAGCATTTGACCTTGTGTGAGTGTTGTTATTTTGTTGTTTTTTTTGTTATTAATATCTCATTTTATTTTCTACATATTAACTCTCCTCATTTATAACTGAATGACCACCAACATATATATATTATATATATATATATATATATATATATATATATATATATATTTGTGTGCGTGTTTGTGTGTGTGTGTCTGCGTGTGTTTCCAACCCCTGTGAGTGGATAAAATTAGCCGACGGTCATCGTTTACGCTTGAATTGCAAGGCTCTCCTATAGTGGATGTGATATCTCTGGCAAAATTGACGTATACTCCCATGTATGTATTTATCAGTTATATTTACCTACTTTACGCACAGTTCCTTGTGCTACTCGCTGAGTTGGCGAGAGCCGGTATTGAACTCGAACCTTACGGATCCTAATCGAGCACTCTACGACTGGGCTAAACCGACCCAAGGACGTTTCAGTGGTCAGCATTATTTTAATGCTGTCTTGTTTGTTATGTAGAATATTTTTAAAAATTTCCTTGTGTTTCGCCAATGTAATTTTTCTCACATTTATTTAAAAGGAATAGATTAAAGGACAGTTGGCGCCATTTTTAAATTATTAATTTCATGTATGCACTTTGTTTTATACGTTTCTGCTACTGTGGAGAGAAACTAAAAATCAGTTGGGCATTGTCTGTGAGGAAAGCAACACCATCACATAATTCAGTCCTTCAGAAATTTGGAAATGTAATATATTATTTAATTATCATGAAAATGTATTATTATTATTCATTTATCATGAAAATGTTTCTATCCCGAATCATAGAGCATTATAAAACAAGGCATAGATATTTCACATGTTTCTCGTGAATTTTTTAAGATGAGCTTGATAATTAGGATTATTTGGATTATTTGACTATTACCTCATACTTTATTGTTACTGAACAACCGTTTCGGCCGAATGTGCCCTCTGGCCTTCTTCTTTAAGATCTCATACGTCTGGGGTTACTTGAGGCATGATGGAGGAACTTGGTTTGTTGTGATAATTTTCTATCAAAGCCAGTTCATTGAAGGTCGCTGCTCAAAGTGGACCCACCGGAACATACTTTGAAGGTTCCGAATTCCAACAAGAAATACCTCAAGAAGGCCAGAGAGCATATGGCGAAATGTTGTACCCGATAACAATTAAGATAAGGACAATAGTCGCAAGATATCCAAATAATACATCTTTGTGCGTTTTATTACGATACTAGTGAAATTTTAATGGTTGAGATGTAGTTTTTATGATTTGTGATTTGGTTCTACTTATTTAGCTTTTAAAGGTTTGTTGGCGTATACTAGTGAGAGGGTTGATTTGATAGGGGAGTATTTTCATTTAGTCTAATAGACGTGTGTATCTTCAGTTCTTTTTTCTAACATTTAATATAAAGGTTAGTGTGTATTTTAAAGTTTTAAGAGAATACTGAATATATCTAAGTTCTTCATCTTGGTGTTGTGGAGACCATATTGCTTAAAATAAACACCATCTTATGCGGCAAGTCTTAATATAATCTTCATGCAATGACTGCTATTTACACAGTAGCAATGCAACCAACAAATCCTTCATCAGATGATGACTCTGGGTTCAGGTATGCTTTCGGGGCCGAAACATCATTACCACTAACCAAGTGCGCCCCAGCAGTATCTCACGATACCAACAGACTTTGTCGGTTTGATGTCACAATCTAGGATTGCCATATCCATGCTGATGCGGTTAGAGCTTTATCTTGGATCTTTTTGATGTATTTCCTCTTGTCTGGTAGAGAAAGACCAAGTTTAGACAAAAATGCCATGGTTGAGTTGGTAAAAAATCCCCGGCATCCGACTTCGACAGGAAATACATCTCTAATCCATCCGTTTCTGACGCATTGTTCATTCTACAGTGTTGTCGAAATCGGATTTTTTTAATAGCTACACACATAGCTATATCCAAAATACATTAAATAAAACAAATACATTTTCACCCGTAAAATCCAACCCACCAAGCAACCGGAATTTTCTTTTTCAGCACTGATGATAATTGCAGATTCTACAGCTGAATTCAAAAAATATTTTATACATTTTGATAAATGTTTCCTGACATTGGACTGACGATGTCAAAGTAAACTAACGTATAGTAAACTTATTTTCTCACCTGCATTTTGATCCTGATTCGGATATTTGTTTATCTACAACAATACATTGCTTTGGATATCTGTTCATTTTCTGACATCGGACTGACGATGTCAAAGTAAATAACGTATAGTAAACTTATTTTCTCACCTGCATTTTGATCCTGATTGGATATTTTTTATCTACAACAATACATTGCTTTGGATATCTGCTCATTTCCTGACATTGGACTGACGATGTCAAAGTAAAATAACGTATAGTAAACTTATTTTCTCACCTGCATTTTGATCCTGATTCGGATATTTTTATCTACAACAATACATTGCTTTGGATATCTGTTCATTTTCTGACATCGGACTGACGATGTCAAAGTAAAATAACGTATAGTAAACTTATTTTCTCACCTGCATTTTGATCCTGATTCGGATATTTTTTATCTACAACAATACATTGCTTTGGATATCTGCTCATTTCCTGACATTGGACTGACGATGTCAAAGTAAAATAACGTATAGTAAACTTATTTTCTCACCTGCATTTTGATCCTGATTCGGATATTTTTATCTACAACAATACATTGCTTTGGATATCTGTTCATTTTCTGACATCGGACTGACGATGTCAAAGTAAAATAACGTATAGTAAACTTATTTTCTCACCTGCATTTTGATCCTGATTCGGATATTTGTTTATCTACAACAATACATTGCTTTGGATATCTGCTCATTTTCTGACATTGGACTGACGATGTCAAAGTAAAATAACGTATAGTAAACTTATTTTCTCACCTGCATTTTGATCCTGATTCGGATATTTTTTATCTACAACAATACATTGCTTTGGATATCTGTTCATTTTCTGACATCGGACTGACGATGTCAAAGTAAACTAACGTATAGTAAACTTATTTTCTCACCTGCATTTTGATCCTGATTCGGATATTTGTTTATATCTACAACAATACATTGCTTTGGATATCTGTTCATTTTCTGACATCGGACTGACGATGTCAAAGTAAAATAACGTATAGTAAACTTATTTTCTCACCTGCATTTTGATCCTAAATTGGATATTTGTCTATCTACAACAATACATTGCTTTGGATATCTGCTCATTTCCTGACATTGGACTGACGATGTCAAAGTAAAATAACGTATAGTAAACTTATTTTCTCACCTGCATTTTGATCCTGATTCGGATATTTTTTATCTACAACAATACATTGCTTTGGATATCTGTTCATTTTCTGACATCGGACTGACGATGTCAAAGTAAAATAACGTATAGTAAACTTATTTTCTCACCTGCATTTTGATCCTAAATTGGATATTTGTCTATCTACAACAATACATTGCTTTGGATATCTGTTCATTTTCTGACATCGGACTGACGATGTCAAAGTAAACTAACGTATAGTAAACTTATTTTCTCACCTGCATTTTGATCCTGATTCGGATATTTTTTATCTACAACAATACATTGCTTTGGATATCTGCTCATTTCCTGACATTGGACTGACGATGTCAAAGTAAAATAACGTATAGTAAACTTATTTTCTCACCTGCATTTTGATCCTGATTCGGATATTTTTTATCTACAACAATACATTGCTTTGGATATCTGTTCATTTTCTGACATCGGACTGACGATGTCAAAGTAAAATAACGTATAGTAAACTTATTTTCTCACCTGCATTTTGATCCTAATTGGATATTTGTTTATCTACAACAATACATTGCTTTGGATATCTGCTCATTTCCTGACATTGGACTGACGATGTCAAAGTAAAATAACGTATAGTAAACTTATTTTCTCACCTGCATTTTGATCCTGATTCGGATATTTTTTATCTACAACAATACATTGCTTTGGATATCTGTTCATTTTCTGACATCGGACTGACGATGTCAAAGTAAAATAACGTATAGTAAACTTATTTTCTCACCTGCATTTTGATCCTAAATTGGATATTTGTCTATCTACAACAATATTGCTTTTGGATATCTGTTCATTTTCTGACATCGGACTGACGATGTCAAAGTAAACTAACGTATAGTAAACTTATTTTCTCACCTGCATTTTGATCCTGATTCGGATATTTGTCTATCTACAACAATACATTGCTTTGGATATCTGCTCATTTCCTGACATTGGACTGACGATGTCAAAGTAAAATAACGTATAGTAAACTTATTTTCTCACCTGCATTTTGATCCTGATTCGGATATTTTTTATCTACAACAATACATTGCTTTGGATATCTGTTCATTTTCTGACATCGGACTGACGATGTCAAAGTAAAATAACGTATAGTAAACTTATTTTCTCACCTGCATTTTGATCCTAAATTGGATATTTGTTTATCTACAACAATACATTGCTTTGGATATCTGCTCATTTCCTGACATTGGACTGACGATGTCAAAGTAAAATAACGTATAGTAAACTTATTTTCTCACCTGCATTTTGATCCTGATTCGGATATTTTTTATCTACAACAATACATTGCTTTGGATATCTGTTCATTTTCTGACATCGGACTGACGATGTCAAAGTAAAATAACGTATAGTAAACTTATTTTCTCACCTGCATTTTGATCCTAAATTGGATATTTGTCTATCTACAACAATACATTGCTTTGGATATCTGTTCATTTTCTGACATCGGACTGACGATGTCAAAGTAAACTAACGTATAGTAAACTTATTTTCTCACCTGCATTTTGATCCTGATTCGGATATTTGTTTATCTACAACAATACATTGCTTTGGATATCTGCTCATTTCCTGACATTGGACTGACGATGTCAAAGTAAAATAACGTATAGTAAACTTATTTTCTCACCTGCATTTTGATCCTGATTCGGATATTTTTTATCTACAACAATACATTGCTTTGGATATCTGTTCATTTTCTGACATCGGACTGACGATGTCAAAGTAAAATAACGTATAGTAAACTTATTTTCTCACCTGCATTTTGATCCTAAATTGGATATTTGTCTATCTACAACAATACATTGCTTTGGATATCTGTTCATTTTCTGACATCGGACTGAAGATGTCAAAGTAAACTAACGTATAGTAAACTTATTTTCTCACCTGCATTTTGATCCTGATTCGGATATTTGTTTATCTACAACAATACATTGCTTTGGATATCTGCTCATTTCCTGACATTGGACTGACGATGTCAAAGTAAAATAACGTATAGTAAACTTATTTTCTCACCTGCATTTTGATCCTGATTCGGAATTTTTTATCTACAACAATACATTGCTTTGGATATCTGTTCATTTTCTGACATCGGACTGACGATGTCAAAGTAAAATAACGTATAGTAAACTTATTTTCTCACCTGCATTTTGATCCTGATTCGGATATTTGTTTATCTACAACAATACATTGCTTTGGATATCTGCTCATTTCCTGACATTGGACTGACGATGTCAAAGTAAAATAACGTATAGTAAACTTATTTTCTCACCTGAATTTTGATCCTGATTCGGATATTTTTTATCTACAACAATACATTGCTTTGGATATCTGCTCATTTCCTGACATTGGACTGACGATGTCAAAGTAAAATAACGTATAGTAAACTTATTTTCTCACCTGCATTTTGATCCTGATTCGGATATTTGTTTATCTACAACAATACATTGCTTTGGATATCTGCTCATTTCCTGACATTGGACTGACGATGTCAAAGTAAAATAACGTATAGTAAACTTATTTTCTCACCTGAATTTTGATCCTGATTCGGATATTTTTTATCTACAACATTACATTGCTTTGGATATCTGCTCATTTCCTGACATTGGACTGACGATGTCAAAGTAAAATAACGTATAGTAAACTTATTTTCTCACCTGAATTTTGATCCTGATTCGGATATTTTTTATCTACAACAGTACATTGCTTTGGATATCTGCTCATAGCTATTTTCTCCTTTACACAAAGGACACAACTCTTTGACACACCAATACTTGCTGGTGAAGTTTCTTTTTTTTTCTCACAATATTGATGAGATATTTTTGTTTGCATTTCTGAGGACCAATATATATTTAGAAAGGTTTTTCGCTGTGAGCGAATTTCTTATCGGTGATCAACATTTTATGGAAATAGCCTCTCTTTTTTCCTATATATTTCTGTCGCATCGATATATACTTTTTTGTTATCTTTAACTTTGACGCTGTCTTGATAGATAACACTGTTTTGGAGACAAAACCCACCCAAGGACATTGCGGTTTTCGATCTTCAGTGACTGGCAGGCGTTGTTGGTGTAATTCTAGTGCAGGTGTTACTCATTGGTTGTTGTGTATAATTTATGACAGTTTTCCGTTAAACTAAACTTCTAAAGTTCCTACTGAATATTTTGTATGACTTATTCTTTAATTGGGTAACTTTCTTATCAATTCATTAGGGAAATCTCGTTCCTATATATTATAAAGCATTTTATTGTATGAGGGATTTAAACAAATAATATCTATTTTCTTTTTGTTTTGTTTATTCTGTGGTGGTTAAATTTTAATGTAATTGACAAAACTGACTACAAACTCACAGCCTGGCACACACACACACACACCACCCACCACCAACACACAACTCACCCACACACACACACACACAGTCACCCACACACACACGCGCCATGCACAAAAACACAAACACTCACATTCACATACATATCGATGTGAACAGTAATTAATAACGTTTATTTAACGTGTCACCGACCACACACACACACAAACACGCACACACACATGCACAAAAACACAACACTCACACTCACATACATATCAATGTGAACAGTAATTAATAACGTTTATTTAACGTGTCACTCGACCACACACACACACACACACACACACACAAACACATACACACACACACACGCACACACAGGTGCACAAAAACACAAACACTCACACTCACACTCACATACATATCGATGTGAACAGTAATTAATAACGTTTATTTAACGTGTCACTCTACCACGGACTTGATTGGCTGTTGCAGATAACCAATCAAATGCCTGGCACGGTCCATTTAAATGGTATACGGGAACTTTAGCACTTCTTCCCCTTGCAAATGGATAAGGAGCGTTTGAACCACTCTGAGATAACCTAACATTACTAACTTCAGAAAACTACTTTCTTGGTGGTTTCATAGTTTAGTTTATTTCTATTTCGTTTTATATACTTTTATTTTACTTTTTTTCTTTACTTTTCTTTTGTATTTTCCCGCTTCTTTTTACTTGTTACTCATTCATACTTAACCAGTTGTATCATTTCAAATTACAAATTAACAGGTTTTACGTGTAAAAGTGTTACCATAATTAAATCAATTAAAACCGGAATTATTCAAGTAACCCCCTACCAATTAAAACGCGTTTATAGACCAGGTGGAATAATCATTTATAGACCAGGTGCGATAATCCTTTATAGACCAGGTGAGATAATCATTTATAGACCTGTTGATGTTATGGGTTTAAGTAAAGTCGTTGGTGTGGTCTAAAGTCGGTAACAGCCAATCAGCGAGGAGTCTATCCCCCTTTCACTAGCGCTAGACCAAGGAGATTGATTTAAATTGTGAACATGTTCCAGCTTTATATTCAGCTTAAGTCAAAAACGCCAAAATACAAAATTAAGGTCCTTGTTAAATAGCCAAAATAAAGATTAAAAAAAACAAACTACGAATGTTAATACAGGTTAATAGGGGCTGTATCGTATGAATTATAATTGATTATCTACCATTTATATTTTAGATGTTGGTTAAGAAACATTATATCAATAAATTAGGTAATATAGACTTTTAAAGTAAAATTCTACGTTGTCCTCTCGGGTTATTTTACGTTGCACACTTTGACTAGTTAATAACAATTAAATAACTAAAAAGCAAATTAAGTTTGTTTTACTTTAAATACTATCGAGTAAATGAATTTTTGAGTGGATTAGTTGAAATCGCTGAAAAAAAAACTGTCATAGTTTACAGAGCTCAATGTGTGCTCTTATTGTCAGAGTCCCAAAGCAAAATTATATAAATAAGAAATACAGCAGTAGATTTAGAATTAAAGTCTATTTCAGGAAGCCTTGGGCAAATGTCCAGTCTTTCCAATCATCAGATCCTTTATTCGCATCTGATGATTGGAAAGACTAGAGATTTGCTCTAGGCTTCCTGAAATAGGCTATAAGCTAAAAGTCTAAATCTTCTGTTATATTTTTTACCCGGATCACTGATTCCATTTCCTTGGTCAATAACTCTTACGCTACGCACCCGAGCAAGCATTTGCGTGTTTTTATATGTGAATGAGGCCCGTGGTTACTGTCGTAGGAAATGGAAACGTCAAGACTGGTTCAATTCCTGGACGAGGCTGTTTACATTACACATAGCATTAACTCCCATGGGAAAGGGGTGAATCCAACTATTCTCCCTCTAGCTATGAGATGATAGTAGGGAAGACTGGGCTCTTTGACTATGGTTATGGCAACCTGGCTAGGAAAAGGAAAGTTCTAAAAAAAATCTGTTTAACTCCACTTAAGAAATTGACTTAGTGTCTCATCCTACTTGCGCGAAGTGTTTGGTAAATATACAAAGGTAAGTGAAAAAAGTATCGAGATTTTTTATTACTTTTTGACACACGTTGTATTCTGAAAAAAAAACCCAAACTGTCCATCCATTCTTCAGTTCTTTCTTGGTAAATACAGCTTTAAACACGGCACTTTTATGACACACCTTGTATTTTGAAGAAAAAAATAACGTTCCATTCATTCTTCATTTATATCTTGGTAAATACAGCTTTAAATACCGCACATTTTTGACACACCTTGTATTTTGAAAAAAAACAAAAAAACAACGTTCCATTCATTCTTCATTTACACCTTGGTAATTACAGCTTTGAATTTGGTATTTTTTGACACACCTTGTATTCTGAAAAAATCAATCAACGCAATGTTATTTTTTCAGAATACAAGATGGATAAAAAAGTTTTAAAAAACCGAATACTTTTTGACACACCTTGAATATAATATACATGAGAGGGTCTTCTATGCGTGAATGAATAAACTATGCATGTGTAGGATTTCGAGTCTACACGTCTCATATATCAAAACAAATGTAATGTTCCGTGACTTGCATGTTGGTCTTCCCTCCGCGACAAAATCATTATGAATCTGAATACACGTCTTTCAAAAACCGGAACTAATTGACAAAATAATGGAGAAAGTAGGATTATCGATTGTTTTAGCTAAATGAATCACGAACGGTTTATAAACCGTGTTAATATGGAGGAGTCCTTAGTGTAATAGTTATCTGCGTGTGAAATTGACATGGCGAACCGAGTTCACATAAAACTGATACCCTTGGGGGAAATGTACGAATTCTATCTATTCCTTCTCCAGCTATGAGTAAATAGTAGCAAAAACTGAGCTCGTTAACCGTAGCTAGGAATTTTGTATAGGAGAAGGAAAAATGAATTTGAACATGTTAAGCTCCGCTAAATAAAATGACTTTGTTTCACAATATATATATATATATATATATATATATATATATATATATATATATATATATATATATATTTATATATATAATTGGCATTGTATGCCCATGATTATGACATCAAGGCTCCTGTGTTCGATACGAAGGTTCCTGGGTATGATAAGAAACACCTGAAGAGGCTTGGAGGGCTAATCGGCCGAAAAGTTATGTATAAAGCAATAACGATAAAGATATTGGTGGGAAAAACTCAAATAATACAAATTATCAGGAATTATCTCAAGAAATCAGACAAAGAATGAATAAAGCAAAAGGGTCTTCAGCAAAAAATAACCCAGCAAGGGTTGACATGCCATAAAATCCAACTAACCAGCCAACCTTCGTTTCACTTTTCTTTCCTCCCTCCTTCTAATAGTAATAACTTACCTGTACTTTTAGTACTTCTTGAATATATATATATATATATATATATATATTATATATATATATATTGTTCTTATATATATATATATATATATATATATATATATATATATATATATATATATATATATATATATATAATATAATACCAAGCGTGTTTGTAGATCCTTGCGGAGAGAAAAAACCCGGCAGAGAGTTTGATTGTAAAAATATACTACCAAACATCAACCAGGAAGAAAAAAAATGTTTGAAAAAAAGAAAAGACCAAGATATTCGTACCAACAAAAAATAATCTATTGGTATAGTATTTGGGCAAAAGAAAAAACAATTTATATGTATATATATGTATATAAGATATATATATATATTCATATAACCGCTAGGAGAAGCTAATTTGTAAAAAGTGCTCGATACCTAAGTAGAGCCAAGTAATAAAGATAACCTACTGAGTCAGACGAACCTACTATTAGTTTCGCATAAAGCTCTTCAGGGCTAAAATCTGACTAAGATTTTAGCCCTGAAGAGCTTTATGCGAAACTAATAGTAGGTTCGTCTGACTCAGTAGATTATCTTTATATATATATATATATATATATATATAATATATATGTGTGTGTGTGTGTGTGTGTGTGTGTGTGTGTGTGTTTTTGTGCCTATTAATATTTTTTTTCACTTGCAACTCTTTAATTCGGTTTGGCTTGATAGGAAGATGTATTTAAAATTCACACTTAAAACATCATGAAAAGCTTAAAATAGTTTCATTTTTAGAATCGCATATGAAGTATTATATACAGATGAACCATTTTTAACATAAATGAATAAATATATGAATAACTTCATCAAATATAAAGTTATATATGATGAACTAAAATACCCATATTTTCATTTATTTACTCTTTTTTTTCCACATACGTGTTGTCCTGAGGATTAGTGACTAGTACACGGCTTTGAAACAAATGTTAACAATGATCTTTTAATTGTATTGTAAACTATAAAAATATGTATAAATATACATATCTTAATAAAGTGAGGAAAATATACATTTTCAAAAGTGCGGTAAATGGATATCACACACACACACACACACACACACACACACACACACATATATATATATATATAATATATATATATATATATATATATATTCATATATCAATAATATAGTTTGCTATACTTACAATCAAAGAGTGTTCAATATCATCGATAGAATATGTATATCTAACTTATGATAGCAATGCACACGTAGCCATGCAGATGCACACGTATAGATTTATAAAAGGATTTTTTCAAATCCCTAAGAGAGCTCAATGTAAGACAATTAATAAAGCAAGTATATGCAAAGCAATATTTACACTTTCTATGAGAAATAAAAATTCAACCACCCGTCAATTGGCTATTATAAAGTTATTTCAGCCAGTCACTCCATAAATGCGCAGTTTCGTCTGAGAATTATTACCGAATTCAGAAGAAAATATACTAAAATAGAGAAAACTAAATGAAACCCTCTTATATATATTTCTACCAACCCCTCCTCACGAGCAGGATGTGACACAAGGTCGATTTCTTAAGCGGAGTTCAACAGGTTTGAATTCAGAGTTTTCCTTCTCCTAAGTCGGTTCCCTTACCAAGGTTAAAGGGCCCATCCTGCGCTACTATTTATCCATAGCTGGAGGGAGAGTGGGATTCATACCTTTCCCAATGATATTGGCGCTAAGTGAAATGCAATTACCACGTCCAGGATTTGAACTCGGGGCGACGAGTCCATTTCCCATGACTCTAACCATTACACCATGCGCTTCCCTCTTATATGTGTTTGTGAGTGTGTTGTAAAATATATATCACACACAACAATTAGTGTATTTTCGAGGAAAACGGATTGTCTAGATTTTGACAGACGGTATCAAATGAATACTTAAACTTGGAATATTGGAGCAACACCATATTTCCCCTACATATAAACATACATATACACACGCACATATATACATATATTCATATATATATACACATATATATCCGTGGGTAGGTGTGTGTGTTGATATATAGCTATGTCTGTTAAAATCTATCTCACACCAAAATGATCAGCATAGAATTCGACACATTGTAACAGGAATATTGAATCAACCCATAATTTACCCTACACATAAACATAGATACACACACACACACACATACACATACATATATAATATTATATTATATATATATATATATATACACATTATACATATACACACACTTATATATATATATGTATGTGTGTGTGTGTGTGAGTGTGTGTGTGTGTGTGTGTGTTCATATATAGATCTTCCTGTTAAAATCTCAAACCAAAAATGAGTAGCTTTCAGCATATTGTAGCAGGAATACTTAACCTTGGAATATTGAAGCAACATAATATTTCCCTTAGCCATGTCTCTCATTCATACGTGTGCCAGACTAGCGGATGTCAGTTAAATAGTAATCAATTATTATTAGTAGTAGTATTATTGTTATTGTTATTGTTATTATTATTTTTTTTTTTTACTCCTTTTTAGTTTTTCACTTCAGCGTTAGCTGATGGTATTTCACTGGAGGCTGAGTTACAACAAATCTCCTCTGATCTCCAGGATTCTCATGAGTATTCTAGCCGATTGTAGCAATGCAGTAGTCTGGATGGTCTCAATTTTTCTTCTGATTTCCACGTCCTCCAGTCTTATTTCCAAGATTTTGGGGGGATCGTTCCAAGTGCACCAACTACAATTGGTATCACTTTCACCCTCATATTCTACAACTTTTTCAATTCTCTGGCAAGGTCCAGGTATTTGTCCATCTTTTTCTTTTTTATTTTCAACTTCGCCCTGTGATCTGCTGGAACCGCAAAGTCCACCAGTTGGCACGTTCTCTTTTTTTCTTTTTTTTTTGTTAATCAACACTAGGTCTGGTCTTCTGGCTGTGTTGGAGTGATCCGTCTCTATCTCGAAGTCCCAGAGAATTTTATCCGTTTCATTCTCAAGAACAGATTCTGGTTTATGCATGTACCATTTTGTTGTGTGGAGAAAATTTAATTTTTTGCATAATTCCCAGTGGGTCACCTTCCCAACGCAGTCGTACCTAGCTTTGTATTCCCCTTGTGCTAGTTTGCTACATTCGTTTAATATATGGTTTACAGTCTCAGCTCGGTCACCCCACAGTCCCACAGTCTACATCTACTGTATTATTATTATTATTATTATTATTATTATTATTATTATTATTATTATCTTTTCCTTCGAATGTCTGTCTGGATCAATGGACCTGTCTACTATATAATAAAGGTCTCCAGCCGATCCATTCGCCTGGGCCTTTTTCTTTCGTATTCCCTGCTGGGGCAACTATCAAATTTGTTCTACCTCTTGCATTTATTATTGAATTGACCGATTCTCATGGCCTCGAAAACCAGAAAAACACAATGGCTCTTCGGAGATAACCGAGTCGAAAGCAAAACTATATAGACAATATATTCAATTTTACGTATATGACAAATAGACCCCCGGCCGGTTTAGATGATTCAGTAGAGCGTTCGATTAGGAACCACAAGGTCCCTGGGTCGATAATGGCCCTCACTAACTCAGCGTACGAGTAGCACAGGGATCTCTACGGTAATGTCAGGTGCTGATGGTAGGTGTAGCGCTCCGGTTCAGACGCCAAGATAATTGCCTTGGACTAGCGCTAGTGAAAATGGTATAGACTCTGTCGTTGTCTGGCAGATACCGACTTTAGGCCACCGCGACGACTTTTTATTTTTATATATAATAAGCATAAGGGGAAATTTCTCTCTCCCTTTCTGTCCATCTCTTTCTGGGTATATCTGCCTGTCTGTCTGTCTGTCTGTCTGTCTCTCTATCCATCTGTCTGTCTGCACGTCTGTCTCTGTCTCTGTCTGTCTATCTCTCTCTTTCTCTCTCTCACCGATTATATACACCTATACTCTCTCTCTCTCTCTCTCTCTCTCTCCTCTCTGCACGTCTGTCTGTCTGCACGTCTGTCGCTGTCTCTGTCTCTGTCTGTCTCAATCTTTCTCTCCTCTCTCTCTCTCTCTCACTGATTATATACACCTATACTCTCTCTCTTTCTTTCTATTTCTCTCTCTCTCTCCCTATATAATATATTATATATATATATATATATATATATTATATATTACTTACAAATATGCAAAAGCAATATTTTATACTTGTAGGTCATCGGATTTATTTCCCTTACTCTAATATATTCTCTGCTGATCAAAATCTTAAGACCAGATACAAAAAGGTTACAAAATTCAAAAAAATGTCACTTTAATGGAAATATATTTGCAAAAGTTTCACAAATAATTTATCAACAAACTTAAATGTTAAGCTTTTAATTGATTAATTTAAACAAACGTTGAAAATGTATTTTTTCTACTTTTAAGGACGTCACTTCAAAAATGATACCTTTTATTTCATGGCAACTTAGAGACCCCAGATAATAAGGATTTACATTTGAACGATTTGGACGGTCTCTTTTTTAACCAGAGGGTGTTGCAAGTTGAGAACGCTTGGATAATTGAGGAACAAGAGTATTAATATATAGATAATTTAATGTTAATTGTTTTATAAATAATATTTTTATTTAGCGTAATAAATTTTGAAACTGTAGAGACTGGTTTGTTTGGTGTTTGTGATGGGTTGAAGAAGATCAGGGCTTTG
>CM042138.1:17165874-17170874 GCA_023376005.1 Doryteuthis pealeii | reverse complement strand
TGGCGAAACCATAGAAAATTATAGTCTGAAATGTCTGGCATAGAAGTAAAACGGTAAAGCTAGCATAAATGAATAAAAATGTAACGTCAGTATATTAAAAGAATATTTTTAAAAAATGCGAAGCCAAAATCGAACGAAAGTGATCTTTTAAAATTGTCTACGATATGCTAAAAAAATGTTTAACATTATGCAGTCATTACAAAACCAAGAGGCAGGGGGTATTTGCCTCATACCCCACTTGTATGGGCTGGGCACAAGGCCTCGTTTTAACGTGGGCCCACCCACAAGCCGAAGCTCATGGGTGGGAAAGAACAAAAATTGCGTAGATCCCTTTGGCACTCCTGCTCAAGGGGGCGCCTCAGTCGCTGGGTAATAAACCCAGCCCTGCCCCTTTAAATCAAGGGGCGGGTATTGCCTGGGGTATAGCTCCCCTGGGATCGACGCTATTAATTCAAACACACCGATCCATTGGCCAAAGCACACCGGACCTCCGACCCAAGAGGTAGGGTTTCGACCGCTCGCGGCAGCAGTGAAAAAGAGATGGGGGTAACCAGTGGCTGGGTGGGTGGGGTTTCAACGATAAAGGTACTGGATATATATGCCGAAAAGTTGGGGATTCCTAAAAAATTATGATATTGTAAAAAGTATCTGGTACCTCTAAAGGAGGACCGTGAGTGAGTCTATCCCGTTTTTGCTAATGGAGAGTGTGTTTTTGCTGAGGTGGTGCGCCACACCTATCATCGGGTCCCCACTTTATCACGCAGGTCAGATTATCCAATCTGTACTACTCAACGAGACACACATTGCTTCCGGTGCTGGTTTTCCCCGTCGTGAAGTGGTTAAGTTTGAATTGGGGAACTAAATTCATGTGCATATAAAAATGATGTTACCAAGCAAGTACATGGTACGATTAATATTCTTGAAATTTAACCATTGTAGTTCTTTTTGATAATAATAAATAAATGAAATTATTCTAATCTATGTATTAATACTATGGTTCCTTAATCCTCCGACCGTTATCATCTTGCACCAACCTTCTGTTAAAGAGAATCTTATAATACTAATTAATTAAGACGTGCATAATTTGTTTTTAGTGTCGAGTTTTACATATCTTCTTTCTTTGAACATCGTAAATGTATATTCTATGCTGTTAATTACAACCTAGAGCAACTTTGTTTTACGTTAATTATTGTTTATTGTGTAAGACACCCCGCCAAATACCATAACCAAAATATGTAGAACTAAATATAGTTTCAGAGGCAGACCATTAAATATAACTGTTTTCCGTTGAGTGTGTATTATATATATATATATATATATATATATATATATATATATACTATAGTGTGAGATGGTCACTGTTTTCAGCTTTTACTGAAATGGCGTACCAAAGTCAGTATTATTGGTAGAGTGCTCAATATAAAATAGAGCCGTTATATAATATAATAAAATAAATATATAAAGGTTTTACATATCTATTTATTAGGTGCTCTACTTAGGTATTGAGCACTTTTTACTTATTAGCTTATTTTCCTAGTGGTTGTATATATATATATATATATATATATATATATATATATCTTATATACATATATATACATATAAATTGTTTTTTCTTTTGGCCAAATACTGTACCAATAGATTATTTTTGTTGGTACGACTATCTTGGTCTTTTCTTTTTTCCAAAATTTTTTTCTCCCCGGTTGATGTTTGGTAGTATATTTTTACAATCAAACTATTTGCTGGGTTTTTTCTCCCCGCGAGGATTTACCAGCACGCTTGGTTTATTATATATATATATATATATATATATATATATATATATATATGAACAATGGTTCATATGATGATGTCATATCTGAATGGGGTCCTGTAGTCCTATGCCAGTCACGGTACTTGATAAGATGACTAAGTTCCGTGACTACCACATATGTCTCCGGCTAGCTGCTCTTCCGATGAGCCTGCGCCCACGTTGTGTTTCTTTGATCCTCAGAACTGGGAACGATGCAACTTGGTCGGAGCGTTTTTCTGACGGGTCTAATGATTAGTGAAAATGAGATTCTCTAGTTGTTGGCAACTCTAAGAACGAGACCGTTACCAATAACAACGGTGTTATTATTATATATGATGGCGAGGAATATGTTTTGCACACGAGATCGGAGAGAAAAGACACGGTGGGGAGCTTTGTCTGGAAGCATTGAGTAATTCAGCAAAGGTGAACTTCTTTTATCGGAGTTTTTTTTATTGACGGCACGGTCTATTTCTTCTAGTGGCAAATATTTATTATTTCAGCAATTTTGAAGTTCAGTCTACAAAGTTCAGGGAACTGTCAATCAGTGCTGTCATATCAAACAATATCACGTCAGCTGCTCCGGGCTGTCTGATTGGCAAGTTACAGTTGTTTACTATAACGCTTATCAAAACATTACTCTTAATCTCTAATTGTCAGGTAGTTTGATATCTGATTTTGTGCCTGGTATAGTTAAGATAATCAATATCCACAGTTTGTTGTCTCTTACGAAAAGATAGAATAGAATAGTGCTTAATCCATTTTGGTTTGGTTTAGTTTGTTTTGTTTTACAACATATCAACCTCAGTGGTTCATTTAATGCCGACAAAGTTGTGAAATAAATTCATTCTTAATGCATAATACAATTTTGTTTATCAACTCACGTTTTTCTATTTAACCCATAGATGGGACCCTAACAGGTACTACAACTCCGGGTCAGAGTGGACCAGGGAGCAATGGTGATGAAGGGGTTCTCCGCATTCCCCAAACCTCCAGAACTGGAACCTTACCATTAGATAAAGTTTAACGTCATTTCCAGGACATGTAGACACTCAATCACAGCCTTCTAGCAGCCATATGATAAAAAGGGGTTGGGGCTTGCCATAAGGGCAATAGGGTTGGGACAATCATATAGGTGCTAGGGCTTGACGTGACCATCCGATTGATCGGAGGGGTCTCTCTGACCGCCTGTCAAGCCCAAGATAGTGTATTATTGCAAGTCATGAACAGCTCATCCACCTGGGCTCTATTAAGCATCACGGGTCGCCACCCACGCCCAACAGGTGGCTCCATTGGTGGAGTTTTACCCTTCTGCAGAGGTAGAGTCGGTGCATTCTAATGCCACAGCCGACAGGGCGGGCTGAATCCAGATCTAACATTGACTAGCAACATGTGTGTGTGTGTGTGTGTGTGTGTCTGTGAGTATGTGTGTGTGTATGTGTGTGTGTATGTATGTGTGTGTATGTATGTGTGTGTGTGTGTGTGTGTGTGTGTGTGTAAAAGAAAAAATCTGTCTCGCTGTATGTTTGTTTGTACAACCACCAAGTGCAGTTCCTTTTCTAAAGGGAAAGTCACGGAAACCGACAACAAAGAATATTCAATAAAATCCACATCCTATTTTTGTCCGAGAAAGGGATTAAACAAAACTATTTCACCAACATTTTTCATGCGTAAATCTAATAAAGGTATAGACCAATGATAAAAGAAAATATATAATAAAAAAATGATTGAAACATCAAACAGATTGATTAAGAATAAAACTAAGTAAAAATCAAATAAAAACCAAATAAAAAAGTAATTGGTAATTTGCTTGAAGCATTGTTAAGTATGTTATAATGTATTAATTTGAAAGCAATTACAATGCACGTAAAAAATAAAAACAAAAAGATGTTATTTTTTGTCTTATCGATTTCAAAGTAAAACTTTATCTTCAGAGACGATTTTCGGAAATGGACGCGTTTTTTTGTAGTTTTTTTTGTCGTTATTTTTTTTATTTTATAAACACGCGTTTCGTGGTGTTCTTTTTTTAAACGTCACGCGCAAACCAGTAATGGACATTTAGCCGTTCATTTAATTTCAATTTTATTATTTTCATCTATTTATATGTTAAAATAAAAAAGTACAAACAATAATAACACTGTTTTTTTATTTTTTGTCTGAGGAAAGAATGTGAATAGGTTTTTTTTACTAATTTGGGTGTGCTGAATTCAAATTTAAAAACAGTTTTGCTCTATCACCTCTATTTTTCTGTCTTTTAAATAGTCTTATTTTAGTATATACAGAGTATATACGTGCTTATTTCAACAGTTGCATCAGCTTATTACAGATAAAACAGGATAGATAAAGAACATTGACGGAATAAATATACTTGGATGACACAATGTACACAATTCATAGTACCGCAGACAGTTAGAAGTAAAAAAGAAGACATAAGTCACACAATATTAGAAATTAACCCTGAATGCATATACGCCTTTATGTACAGTATGTGTACAAAATGTACAGTATGCATATCTAAAAAAAACTAGAGGTGATGAGTAAAAACGGATTTCAAATCTGAATTCAGCTGCATCCCCAAATTAGGTTAAAATAGCTATTTTTGTGCTTGCCTCAATTTCTTTGTAAGTAAAGTAAAGTCGTCGGGGCGACCTAAAGTCGGTATCAGCCAATCAGCGAGGGAGTCTATCCCCTTTTCAATAGCGCTAGACCAAGGAGATTGTTTTGGCATCTGAGGTGGAGCGCCACACCTACCATCAGCTCCTTACTTTACCGCACAGATCCCTGTGCTACTCATACGCTGAGTTGGCGACGACCGGTATCGAACTAGGAACCTTGTGGTTTCTAGCCGAACGCTCTACTGACTGGGCTAACCCGGCACATGGGCCGGATTTCTTTGTAAACCTGTGTAATAATAAGAATAAATGAAAAACAATAATATATGAAGAATAAAAGATAATAAAAATATAAACAAAAATATCTAATAAAGCAAGTGGTCGTATTTCATTCGGAAGCCTGAATTCACAGCTTCCAAAATTCTGGTTCTTCACGCCACGATTCAAACCAACCGTCACTGACTAAAAGGTTTAACACTATTATTATCATTTAATTTCATTTTATATATAAAATAATTTCAAATACAATGCTGCCCTACTATTTAAACCATAGCTGGAGGGAGAATATATGGATTCATACCTTTCCCAAGGGTATTAGC
>CM042138.1:17158374-17163374 GCA_023376005.1 Doryteuthis pealeii | reverse complement strand
TGGATCGACCTTCCGAAAACCCGTCCATCCAGTCAGCATAAAAAGGAGTTTTTTTGAGTTTTTTTTTGTTTTAACTCTCTGGTCGTATTTTTAACCAGTCCTCGCCAACTCAGCGTATGAGTAGAACGGGGATCTGTGTAGTAAAGTGAGGAGCAGACGGTAGGTGTCGCGCTCCTTGGTATAGCGTAAGTGGAGAGAGGATAGACTCTCTCACTGTATGACTGATACCGGCTCTAGGCCTGCCCCGACGACTTTACATATCTATTTTTTTAAAATTTAATTCATTTTGCAAAATCTCTTTTTTCCCTAATTCCCGGAACTGCCAATATGTTGTCTCCTTTTCCTTTTAAAAAGGAATTAAACTTAATTAAATCGATTATTTTCGTCGATGCATATCACATAAATGTTTCCTGGCCTCCTGCCCTAAAAAAACGCTATGCGGTGCCTGCAGAAAACTAAGTTGGTCAATGTACGTCTTTGCTCAACGGTACACACTGGCGTGCCTATGTGATAATTTCCATAGAAAAATGTTACTTCTGAGTAGTGCAGTAGCAATGATACAACTAGAGCTTGGAAGAAAACCTTTTTCACTTAAAACGTGTGTGTGGGAGGGAGTCAACGTTTGCTCACTTGAAGAAAATTCCATAATTTTTAGATATCTAGAAAATACATTAACTACCTTTTACTCGACATGAAATATTTTTAAAGATTCATCTTTTTATAAAGAAAAAAAGTTTAATAATCATGGTATATCAGACATGTTTTCCGAATTTTCATATTGAATTTTTTTTTATGTTACGGTTGTTCTCATTGAAAATCTTTGTAGCTCGTAGTGTAGTGAAATTTATTTCGCGGTAAGTTTTTTAAATTATAACTAGAAGGTAGTTAAATTTTGTGTTTAGCTCTGTTATGCGAGCCAAGGTTTTTTTCTTTATTTCTACTTGATTTTGTTATATATATTTGTGTTTTCGAAACTGTCATATTTACTTAACTTTTTTTTACGGTTGCTTTGAATAAAAAGAAAAAATAATATTTGCATTTACTTGTTCGTAAAAACAACTTGGGGTGGTTAACTTTTATCGCCTTCAAACCACTAAAAGTTTTTCGTCGATAAAAATGCTTTCAAACCGCTAAAAAAATATTTTAAATTTGGGAGGAGGTAACATATTTACATGTCGAGAAAACTTGGGGCGCTTAAAATATCACTTTATCCCATTAACGTTTCATGAAAAATACCTCTTAGACAAGTAGGGATTCCATAAGTACCACGGCTCGATTTTTTTAGCAGGCACGACTTAGTGTTTTAAGGCAGGTGGTCAGGGCGTATTTATCCGATATGCACCTTTTTTGTCTAAGTCGAAAAGTAGTTACATTATGAGGATGGGCTAAAAAATTTATATTACATATGTAATTCATTTTTAATACATTTTATACTAGGCTCTGCAAAAATGGTAAATCCCTATTTTACAAAACACATTTAAATTGAAGAGAAATTAACAAAAATCTGGGAATTATCCGATTTTAATGAAATTTTCAATGTTGATTTATCAATGAAAGAATTTTTAAATGCATCAGTTATTTTATTTCAAAACCGCCTTTTTTTTTTGATTGATGTAAAATTTTGGTGGGGTTTATTCGCGGTCTAGGCGGTGATAAAATCCTCCCACCAACGAAGTCGCCGATCTGATGCGGTGCCTGCTAAAAAAAAAAACAGCGCTTAAGGTGTTTTTTTTTCGAAAAGTTAATGCGATATTTTACCCACTCCATACTTTTTTTCGGCATGAAAATATAAATATTTTAACCCCTTTCTTTAATTTTTTTTGGGGGGTGGGGGTGGGGGTGTGATTGGGGTGGCTATTTACAAAAATATTTACATTCACTTGTCGATACAAGTATGGCTTACTTTTAATGCCATAAAACCACTAAAAAATAATTTTTCGATAAAAATGCCTTTAATCTGCTAAAGTATTTTTTCCAGTTTTTCATTTTATTTTAATATATTCATTTCCAACAAATAAAGATTAAAATATTTAGATATGCTTTTTTATTTTAACTAAAAAAAGACATTAAACATTTAAAAAATCCTGAAGATTTAGATATTTTTTTATATTCTAATAATAAAATGTCAGGCCCTTTTGAATTTTTAAAAAATATTTCATTTTACGGTACGATCAAAAAAACGTCACATGATTAGTTTACTCCATATTGAAGGAAGAAACGTAATACCCTTTTTATGATAACTTACTTTAAAAAAATTATTTTTTTTATATACCTTTCCTTTTTGGTATTTCTGCAGCGACTATTATATCCATATTAATTCCTAATTTAAGCACGCTGGTGTTTTTTTTTCTTTTAGAAAAATCATAGCTGTATCAGCTAGGATATTTCAATCACCAAGCCCAAACCCCTAAAAAGTTTTTTCAAATTTATTTGCATCCAATCATTTTTTTAAAAATAAAGTCGTCGGGGTCTTCTAAAGTCCGTATCAGCCATACAGCGAGGGAGTGTATCCCCTTTTCACTATACCAAGGGGATTGTTTTCTTAGTGTCAGAGGTGGAGTGCTACACATACCCTCAGCACATTACTCTGCGACACAGATCCCTGAGCTACTCATACGCTTTGGCGAGCACCAGTATCAAACCAGGAACCGAGAGGCTCCTAGCCGAATATGCTACAGTATTATACTGTAAATAAATGAGAACAATAGTTTGTTATACATACTTATATATATTACACAAAATTTTGTAAAACATGTCTGATTTAACATGATTAGTAAACTTGCTTTTTGTTAATAATCTCTCGCCAACATAGTCTGCAGTAAATAAATTTGGAAAAAATGTTTTATTTAACATGATTATTAAATTTACTTTTTTTATAGATTAGATAAATATTTAATTAGAAATATTTCATGTTGAGTAAAGATTGTTACTGAGCTTTTCTAGATATTTAAAAATTGTGGAATTTTATTCAAATGTTACAAACGTTGACTCTCCTCACCTATGATTGCAGCACTTGGACCCTAACATGGCGCCTAGAGAATAAGCATTTGAGCGTATGAGTAGCTCAGGAATCTGTGTCGTAGAGTAATGAGCTGATGGTATGTGTAGCACTCCACTTCTGACACTAATGCAGTACGTAATATTTAACAACTTGTGAAAGCAACTGTATAGCTACTTGCCATTTATGACACAAACCATCAAAGTAACAGGAACAAGGTATGCTGGACACTGCGGGAGGATTTAGGACAAACTCGTAAGTAATATGTTTCTATGGAAACCAACATACAGGCACGCCAGTGTGGACCGTTGAGCAAAGACGTACGTTGACCAACTCTTCGCAGATACTGGATGCTGTGCAGAGGACTTCCTGAGAGCAATAAATGATAGGGTAATGTTGGTGAGAGATTGTCATGGATATCCATGATTAAAATCCTAATTACCTGTAATTAGAAATAAAGTAACTAAGTGACCATTCTCTTGTTTTTTTCCTTTGCTCAAATGAAAATGTTTACTCCGGTTTAAATAACTTATTTGGATAGTTTTGAAAAACTTTAAATTAATGAAATTATTTTTCATGTGATTTTTCCAACAATCTAACCTGGGCTCACGTTTTTTCTAGTATATATGTATGGGTAAGAGGATTGGCGAACGAAAGTTCATTCGGGTCTCGAACCCGGCCAGCGGTAGCTGATAAACGGTATAACCACACTGATGAAGTGTGATACTCCGAAACACGTGTATGTGGATTACTTATTATATATATATATATATATATATATATATATATATATATATATATATATAATGGAGATTGTCTGTATTTCTGTCTGTAACAAAAACTACGTCATGGCTCTACGCCACAGCTTACGTCACAATATCCTTATGCTATATACACCCAAAATTTGAGTAAGCAATTCTAAAAATTGTTTTTTACTCTCGCCCCCCCCCCTCCCTTTAACAGTAACAAGAAGTTAACTAAAAAGTTTACTAATAAATACCTACGATTTTGTGTAAAATTGATGTGGAAAATATTCAAAATAATTGTTTGATTATTACATGCACGCAACATTTTATTTGAGAGGGACGGGGCCCAGTTTTCATTTCAAATTGCTTTATTTTTTATTTTTTAAATTTTTTTACTCCTTTAATAAGTATGAAAATTTCGCTTACTTATGATACAAACCCTCTGACATTGAATTTTTAACTCCCGCCCTCTCAGGCAATGGACTTTCAAAAATTAATTTTTACGACGCCCGAAGGGTGTTTTCTGGAGCTAGCAATAGTAATAGTGTAAAAAAAAGTAATGGGTCTACCACAGTTTTGATCTCAATTATACCTGACTAAATTAATGTCTACTTCTTGGAGTAAAACTGCGATAAATGTATTAAAAGTTTGACGCTTCGAAAGAGATTGATGTCTATCGTCAGATAATATTCTCTGGAAGTTTGTAATGAAAACAAATTCATTGAAAGATAAATGTAAGAAATTTATTAAAACTTTGTTATCCTCCTTCAGTCTGTTTAACCGTCTCAAGGGAAGAGACTGAGTTTTCCTCATCATCAATAGAGACTGTTGTGATTAGTTGAATTCGATGTTTGAGACCCGACGTGTCAGTTATGTCAGCCATGGTGTCGGTAATCATTTTTAAATATTTGACGTAGAAATACGCAATGTGTTAGCCACAAAGGAGTTAGTGTTAGGTTCGATATAATAATAGATTGGTGTCGAAAAAAAGTTATCCCTTACTGTATTTAATCAATATCTTTAGAAAATTTCTTACGTATAACTCAAGGAATCAAAATGTTAAAAAATGGAGAATCATATTATATATATATATAATATGTATATATATATAGGGAGAGAGAGAGAGAGAGAGAGAGAGAGAGAGAGAGAGAGAGAGAGAGAAGAGGGGGAGAAAGAGTATCTGATATATATATATATATCAGTGACTCTTTCACTCCCCCTCTCTTTCTCTCTCCTCTCTTCTCTCTCTCTCTCTC
>CM042138.1:17056929-17158274 GCA_023376005.1 Doryteuthis pealeii | reverse complement strand
TAATGCCTCGAGTGTTAACATCGCTTATTTCTGTGGATTAGATATTACTACCTAGGTATGTGAATGGTTTCTACTGTACTAGAGGCTTGCCGTCAAGTGTGCGCAGACTTGATGTTTCCCTCTGTCATTTTTGAAGCTCATGAACTCATTTTATTTAGTTCACATAAAGGCCGACGTTCTTTACTGCCTCCTCCAGGCTGTGTAGAAGTGCTTCAGCCTGTGCGGTGTATCTGTCACAGAAGTGCGAGGTCATCAGCATAAGTCTAGCTTCTGTGATAGTTTGTGCGGGTATACGCGCCTGCTTCTTGGCCTTTGCTTAGTGTAGAATCCTTTCTTTATGTTATCTTATGAAGTTTGCGGAGTACATAGTCTACGGCCATATTATGAAATATAATGGTGCTAGAGTAATCTCCCGTGCAGGATCCAGTGGTGGAATTGTCCAAGAAATATGTGTCACCAATCAGGTGAGCGTACCTCTTCCTTTAGTGGTCTTTGAAGAGCATCATTATGGCGGGGCAACAATTTTCTTTGGGAGACCAATGTACTAGTAAGTATTTGTTCCATTTTGCCTGCTGTGGTGGGGATCAATATTATATATATCATACTCTATATATATATATAATTAATATATATATATATATATATTATGGACTCCTCGGTCGATTTTCGATGCATGAAGTTCACAGCAAACACAAATTGAACACACACAGTGATTTGTTTTATAGTGGTGAAGGCTTGTGTTGGACCATACCGCCCGACACTTTTTGGCAACAGTCGTTGATAGGAAAGAATTGGTGCATTCAGGGTTTGCGCAACAAAGCCAATCAAACAACGACCTCAGGAAATTTTGAATTCGAGTTTATTCCTCTCCTAGACTGGTACCTAACCAATAGGCTGAAGAGCCCAGTCTGGCTCTACTATTAACCCATAGACTGGAGGGAAGAACATATGGACTTCATACCTTCCCAAGGTATTAGCGCTATGTGAAATGCCAACAGCTTTGTCTAGGAATTGAACTTCGAATCAATGAGTCCAATATATATTATATATATATATATAATTTAATTTTATATATATATTATAGGTAGTGAAGACTATGTGGAAAAAGGGACAAAACTCCACATATCTTCACTACATTCTGTCGGATTTACTCAAATCCTCCTCTTCATATATATATATATATATATATATATATATTATATATATATATACTATATATTTCGATGTCCTTTAATCGCAAGATTTATACATTATTCTAATGTACGCGCAACGCACATTTTGTCATAACACCTAAAGATGCACAATGCCTTTTTTCGAATATACACACGTCACACACGCCACATACTTACATTGTAAAAGAGAATTATTTGGACGTCACATTTCAAACCGTTCCATTTTTCAGCGGTCCTTTCTTCAGATTTGAACAGATTGATAAACCAAGGGCTATCAGGCTTGTTTTTCTCGTTATTTCTGTGAATAAAAAATTTCTCACCTTCCATATACCAACAAATGCTCTGAAGATGATCTGATTAAAAGATCGGAAACCTGCGAGCGTCGGCCATAAACTGTACCACTCAAACTTATTATAAACTGTGTTTTTTTTTTCAATTTTCTTAAATATACACATACCGTCAGGTTTTCACTTCCATCTCTTCACAAGCACAACACACACACACACACACACACACACACTACACACACACAATATTATATATATATATACTATATATATATAATACTAGATAAAAACGTGACCCGTTGGGCCACCCTATTTCAGTCATCTCGTAGATACTGGGATTGAGATAGGCTTGCCAAAAGAATGATGTCAAATCGTGTATTGTTACAAAAAAGAATTGCGCCCCCCCACCCCCATGATTGAAAAATAATACCAAAATATGATATGTCAAAAATGTCAAGGGTGGATATTATCCGATTTAATGAAATTTTTCAGTGTTGATTTTATTCCTATGAATGAAGTTTATAATGCACTTATTTATATTTTAGTTTGTCAAAACTCTGATTTTTTCAGAACTCACTCTTAATTTTGGGGAACCTCTTCCTTTTGGGGAGTCCTGCAACATGATAGTTATAGTATAATATATATATATATATTTATATATCTCTTAATATATACCCTAGAATAGTCGCCAAAGACTCAGGCTACAATACCAGAGAGTGGGCCGACATTGGAGAGTATTCTATTTACACTCTGCCAGAGGTAGGCAGTCGGTGCATTCTAACGCCGCACAGCGCCAGACCAGAGGCGATAAATTGAATTTAAATTTCACACGAGAGTTTTTGTCATATCAATACTTAAGTACGATTAGCTTTGATTGCGAGTGCAATAAGTTCCAAAAATTAAAAACCCAGAGTGGAGAGACAAATCTTTGAGGCCAAATTCACACTCGCACATAAGATAAATTCCAATTGTTTAACAAGGAGCGTAATGTCTATAGTTGAATAAAAGTAAAATATATAAAAAAATAATTATTATAACTGCATGTTTATACAACGCAAATTTAGGGCTGAATTTATGTTCAGGTGGGGGGCAGAAAAACATAAAACGACAAGGCCTATAATACATCTGAAAAAAAAATATGATAACGCTTATTTTCAGTTTTGATAATTATTCTACATTGTAGTACGTCTATATTAGAGCATAATCAGTAAAATATCAAAATTCTTCAGTTTAAAACCCTTTTTTATTTGCTAATAACTAAGTAATTTTTTTTACCTCCTTCAGTTTTGAAGTCCAGTTTACTTTTTATTGAAAATGTCGATAATAAGCAATATAAATATTTTTAAACTATGAACGCTAGTTCTGTAATTCCTGGGTTTGCGCGCGAGCTATGTTTACTCATTATTTCTGTTTCTAACTATCACGCTGTATGGTTAGAAATTGAGTATGTCGTAGTCTATAATGACGAATCAGAGATATTGTTAAAATAGCTATTAAATCCTCATGATTTATTTTATGGATTGGAGGTCTTTAGTAGTTGTATGAAATTGGGATTAATTCTATGTAAACTTAGATGAAGATATTCTTTGCACACTAACGTCATTACTCCAGGTCAACTCACATATCCAGGACTTTCGCTCGGAAATGGGTTATAAATTATGAATTTAGTGTGATTGGTTATCTTGATTGTTATATATAAAAAAAATAGATAATTGAATGTTAAAAATGGTGTTCAAAAAAATGAAGTTTAGGTCTATCACACGCAAATGGGATTAATAAGGGGAAAAAACGTTTTCTATATGCATAGAGAATATGATAAATTTAGGGGATGTGTGCACGAGGATCACTGATTAACTCTCTAGTTAAACAGAAAATAGAATTTGATGGCTGTTAGTATGAAGACGCAACTCTTAAATTACATGAATTTTTCATAGTGACATCATTAATAATAAGATTTGTTATTTATGTATATTTAAAAGATTTATTGATACTATAAAATTATAAAAACTTACATATTAGATAATTATCATTATACGCTAATTCTATTGAGGGTAGTGTGATATAATAAAGAATTAGATGTATAGTTTCGATAATTTAACAGACTGACAGAACACTACTGTACTACATTATATTGCAAAAATGAATTTGTGATTGGCAATTAATTATGGCATTTGCAAGCGAACGCTTGCAGCTAAGATGTTTCTAGGCGAAAATATAATGGGTAACTCCTTTCCAACATTGTTCATCCGAAAATTCCTATCCATAAGATAACTGAACTCATGTTTAATGTCCGTCGTTTTTGCATAAATGTTTTACTTTGACTATATCTTAGCACCACGCTTATGGTGGTTCAGCATAAGTTAGAAATATAATTCCTTATATTTAATTTGTTTGATTTATTCATCTCTTATGTGTTTGTCATTTATAAAGTTTTATATTTTAGTGGAATTGAGTTAGTATTAAAATAGTTGGCGGGTTCGTTTATTTTATAGTTGCACAATAAATATAGGATTTTCTACGATTTATGAACCGAAGAATGCTAATTTGAGAATTATTTTATTCGTCGGCAGATATAGGATATAAATGAATCTGAAGCGTTTGTCTAGATTATAATTATCGATATGTGTTAAGCTCAAAAAGCCAAAAAAGAAGAAAGATTCAACACAAGATAAATGACAGAGAGTGGGGTACTAATTTATATTCTGGAAAATGAGACCCAGATGATAAGTGAAAATACAAATACTATCTATAGAACCAGACCTTTTAACATTAATGATCTTACATCTCATTTTTCTCAGAATATGTCTATAGTGTACTTGCAGTACTATTACTCCTTAACCCTCCCTCTTTCATTGGTTTAAATTTTCCCTAATTTAACTATTTAGTTAAAATAGGAAGTAAAGGATAATATTACAGTTATTATTTCCCTCTGTAAATAAATTTATTTTAAGATTTATCCACGAGATTTTGTTTATATTCTTTAAGATAAAAAACAAACAATTAGAAATCAATAATAATAAAGCACATATTTTAGAGAATAAAATTTTAAATATCAATATGCAAATTAGCCTTCTCGTTCAAACTGTAAACCGCTATTTTTTTGTTGTATATATAAATTACAATTGCATTTTATTAGTACTAGATATGGTCAACAGTATTAATAATGTAAAACATTTTATTAATAACTGAAGGTTTAAAAGAAAAATGAAATCATGGAGAATTTGACGTAAATAATTAAGGGAATTGTGACTTGAGTAGTAATATAGTTTCGGTTACAGACAGAAAAAACACACAATCTCCATTATATAAGATTAAATATATAATATATATATATATATATATATATATATTATATATATATATATTCTGTAGTTAGGATCTATCCATGTGCGGTTTAACCAAGCTGATGCAGGAAGGTCGTAAAGAGAGCTCAATGTGCCTAGTGCCAAACATATAATTAGTCGTGATTAGCAATTAAGTCAAAAACTGACCCGTCCCTCAACGTTTGCTCACTTGAAGAAAATTCCATAATTTTTAGATATCTAGAAAATACATTAACTACCTTTTACTCGACCTGAAATATTTTTAAAGATTCATCTGATGTATTAAAATAAAGAAAAAAGTTTAATAATCATGCTATATCAGACATGTTTCCGAATTTTCATATTGAATTTTTTTTTTTTTTGTTATGGTTGTTCTCATTGAAAGTCTTTGTAGCTCGTAGTGTAGTGAAATTTATTTCACGGGTAAGTTTTTTAAATTATAACTAGAATGTAGTTAAATTTTATGTTTAGCTCTGTGTTATGCGAGCCAAGGTTTTTTTTTTTTTACTTGATTTTGTTAAAAATATATTTTTGTTTTCGAAACTGTCATATTTACTTAACTTTTTTTACGGTTTGGTTGAATAAAAGAAAAAAGAATATTTGCATTTACTTGTTCGTAAAACAACTTGGGGTGGTTAACTTTTTATCGCCTTCAAACCACTAAAAGTTTTTCGTCGATAAAATGCTTTCAAACCGCTAAAAAATATTTTAAATTTGGGAGGAGGTAACATATTTACATGTCGCGAAAACTTGGGGCGCTTAAAATATCACTTTATCCCATTAACGTTTCATGAAAAATACCTCTTAGACAAGTAGGGATTCCATAAGTACCACGGCTCGATTTTTTTAGCAGGCACGACTTAGTGTTTTAAGGCAAGGTGGCCAGGGCGTATTTATCCGATATGCACCTTTTTTGTCTAAGTCGAAAAGTAGTTACATTATGAGGATGGGCTAAAAAAATTATATTACATATGTAATTCATTTTTAATACATTTTATACTAGGCTCTGCAAAAATGGTAAATCCCTATTTTACAAAACACATTTAAATTGAATAGAAATTAACAAAAATCTGGGAATTATCCGATTTTAATGAAATTTTCAATATTGATTTATCAATGAAAGAATTTTTAAATGCATCAGTTATTTTATTTCAAAACCGCCTTTTTTTTTTTGATTGATGTAAAATTTTGGTGGGGTTTATTCGCGGTCTAGGCGGTGATAAAATCCTCCAACCAACGAAGTCGCCGATCTGATGCGGTGCCTGCTAAAAAAAACAGCGCTTAAGGTGTTTTTTTTCCGAAAAGTTAATGCGATATTTTACCCACTCCATACTTTTTTTCGGCATGAAAATATAAATATTTTAACCCCTTTCTTTAATTTTTTTGGGTGTGTGGGTGTGGGGGTGTGATTGGGGTGGCTATTTACAAAAATATTTACATTCACTTGTCGATACAAGTATGGCTTACTTTTAATGCCATAAAACCACTAAAAATGCCTTTAATCTGCTAAAGTATTTTTTCCAGTTTTTCATTTTATTTTAATATATTCATTTCCAACAAACAAAAATTAAAATATTTAGATATGCTTTTTTATTTTAACTAAAAAAATACATTAAACATTTAAAAAATCCTGAAGATTTAGATATTTTTTTATATTCTAATAATAAAATGTCAGGCCCTTTTGAATTTTTAAAAAATATTTTATTTTACGTTACGATAAAAAAAACGTCACATGATTAGTTTACTCCATATTGAAGGAAGAAACGTAATACCCTTTTTATGATAATAAGTTATCTTTTAAAAAATTATTTTTTTTTATATACCTTTCCTTTTTGGTATTTCTGCAGCGACTATTATATCCATATTAATTCCTAATTTAAGCACGCTGGTGTTTTTTTTTCTTTTATAAAAATCATAGCTGTATCAGCTAGGATATTTCAATCACCAAGCCCAAACCCCTAAAAAGTTTTGTCAAATTTATTTGCATCCAATCATTTTTTAAAAAGTAAAGTCGTCGGGGTCTTCTAAAGTCCGTATCAGCCATACAGCGAGGGAGTGTATCCCCTTTTCACTATACCAAGGGGATTTTTTTCTTAGTGTCAGAGGTGGAGTGCTACACATACCCTCAGCTCATTATTCTACGACACAGATCCCTGAGCTACTTATACGCTTTGGCGAGCACCAGTATCAAACCAGGAACCGAGAGGCTCCTAGCCGAATATGCTACAGTATTATACTGTAAATAAATGAGAACAATAGTTTGTTATATATACTTATATATATTACACAAAATTTTGTAAAACATGTCTGATTTAACATGATTAGTAAACTTGCTTTTTGTTAATAATCTCTCGCCAACAATAGTTTGCTGTAAATAAATTTGGAAAAAATGTTTTATTTAACATGATTATTAAATTTACTTTTTTATAGATTAGATAAATATTTAATTAAAAATATTTCATGTTGAGTAAAGATTGTTACTGAGCTTTCTAGATATTTAAAAATTGTGGAATTTTATTCAAATGTTACAAACGTTGACTCTCCTCACCTATGATTGCAGCACTTGGACCCTAACAGGGCGCCTAGAGAATAAGCATTTGAGCGTATGAGTAGCTCAGGAATCTGTGTCGTAGAGTAATGAGCTGATGGTATGTGTAGCACTCCACCTCTGACACTAATGCAGTACGTAATATTTAACAACTTGTGAAAGCAACTGTATAGCTACTTGCCATTTATGACACAAACCATCAAAGTAACAGGAACAAGGTATGCTGAACACTGCGGGAGGATTTAGGACAAACTCGTAAGTAATATTTTTCTATGGAAACCAACACACAGGCATGCCAGTGTTGAATGTTGAGCAAAGACGTATGTTGACAAACTCTTCGCAGATACCGGATGCTGTGCAGAGGACTTCCTGAGAGCAATAAATGATAGGGTAATGTTGGCGAGAGATTGTCATGGATATCCATGATTAAAATCCTAAATACCTGTAATTAGAAATAAAGTAACTAAGTGACACTTCTCTTGTTTTTTTCCTTTGCTCAAATGAAAATGTTTACTCCCGTTTAAATAACTTATTTGGACAGTTTTGAAAAACTTTAAATTAATGAAATTATTTTTCATGTGATTTTTCCAACAATCTAACCTGGGCTCACGTTTTTTCTAGTATATATGTATGGGTAAGAGGATTGGCGAACGAAAGTTCATTCGGGTCTCGAACCCGGCCAGCGGTAGCTGATAAACGGTATAACCACACTGATGAAGTGTGATACTCCGAAACACGTATATGTGGATTACTTATATATATATATATATATATTATATATATATATATATTATATATATATATATAATGGAGATTGTCTATATTTCTGTCTGTAACAAAAACTACGTCATGGATCTACGTCACAGCTTAAGTCACAATATCCTTATGCTATATACACCCAAAATAGGCAATTCTAAAAATTGTTTTTTACTCTCGCCCCCCCCCTTTTTAACAGTAACAAGAAGTTAACTAAAAAGTTTACTAATAAATACCTACGATTTTGTGTAAAATTGATGTGGAAAATATTCAAAATAATTGTTGATTATTACATGTACGCAACATTCTATTTAAGAGGGACGAGGCTCAATTTCATTTCAAATTGCTTAATTTTTTTTTTTTTTAATTTTTTTTTTTACTCTTTAATAAGTATGAAAATTTGGCTTACTTATGATACAAACCCTCTGACATTGAATTTTTAACTCCCGCCCTCTCAGGCAATGGACTTTCAAAAATTAATTTTTACGACGCCCGAAGGGTGTTTTCTGGAGCTAGCAATAGTAATAGTGTAAAAAAAGTAATGGGTCTACCACAGTTTTGATCTCAATTATACCTGACTAAATTAATGTCTACTTCTTGGAGTAAAACTGCGATAAATGTATTAAAAGTAATGACGCTTCGAATGAGATTGATGTCTATCGTCAGATAATATTCTCTGGAAGTGTGTAATGAAAACAAATTCATTGAAAGATTAAATGTAAGAAATTTACTAAAACTTTGTTATCCTCCTTCAGTCTGTTTAACCGTCTCAAGGGAAGAGACTGAGTTTTCCTCCTCATCAATAGAGACTGTTGTGATTAGTTGAATTCGATGTTTGAGACCCGACGTGTCAGTTATGTCAGCCATGGTGTCGGTAATCATTTTTAAATATTTGACGTAGAAATACGCAATGTGTTAGCCACAAAGGAGTTAGTGTTAGGTTCGATATAATAATAGATTGGTGTCGAAAAAAAGTTCTCCCTTACTGTATTTAATCAATATCTTTAGAAAATTTTTTACGTATAACTCAAGGAATCAAAAGGTTAAAAAATGGAGAATCATATATATATATATATATTATATGTATATATATATATGGAGAGAGAGAGAGAGGAGAGAGAGAGAGAGAGAGAGAGAGAGAGAGAGAGAGAGAGAGAGAGAGAGGGGGAGAGAAAGAGTATCTGATATATATATATACATATCAGTGACTCTTTCACTCCCCTCTCTCTCTCTCTCTCTCTCTCTCTCAATAATATACATAGGATAGAGAGAAGAGAGAGAGAGAGAGGAGAGAGAGAGAGAGAGAGAGAGAGAGAGAGAGAGAGAGAAGAGAGTCTGATATATATATATATATCAGAGACTCTCTCTCTCCTCCCCCCTCTCTCTCTCCCTGTATATATATATAGTATATATATGATTATAAATATATATATATATATATACAGAGAGAGAGAGAGAGAGAGAGAGAGAGAGAGAGAGAGAGAGAGAGAGAGAGAGAGAGAGGGAGGGAGAGAGAGTTTGTGATATATATTATATATATATATATATAATTATATATATAGTCTCTGATGAGACTAAGTTCATTTATTGAGTTATGATCGAAATTAATGTATAATAGCCAAATGACGGTTTACTAAGTTTTTCTTTCATCTTGAAAGGGTAAGTATTACTCTGTATATAATTAATTTATTAATCATCATACATTTAACTCACTTTGGGATTTGTAAAAATACTTTTATAAATCTATAAGTGCGCATCAACATGAGAATGCTTTGTGGATGCACAGGAGATATTGATGATCCCAAATAAATTATCACCAACATACCAGTCAATTGGATACTTATATATGGTAAATGGACCAGTCGCCCTGAGTTCAAATCCTGGACGTGGTAATTGCATTTCACTTAGCGCTAATACACTTGGGAAAGGTATGAATCCTACTCTCTTTCTCCAGCTTTGGGTAAATAGTAGGGCAGACTGGGCTCTTTAAGCTTGGCTTGGCAACCATACTATAAGAAAGAAAACTCCGCATGGGGCGGTTACTAGTAGAATAGGCTCAGTCCTAATTGGTGATCTATTTTACTATTTAAAAAACAATTCTACTCTTTTTTCTTTTCCGTGGTAACAAAGAGTCAAACACCAACCGCATTCTCGTTTACCAGTATAAAATCTATTTTCACCGTAGTCGTCCAAATGGAGGACGATAGAAAGAAAGATGAAAGCACAATTAGCTAATGACATTGTTTACGCCAGAAGAGAAAGAAAGAAAGAAAGAAAGAAAGAAGGCAAACGAATTGGCTGATCTATTCACCGGCTCCACACCTGTTAGTTTTTAGGCGTCTCCCCCGGCTTCTTCTTTCACTCAGAACTCGTCTTTTTATATACCTAAATATTTTTTAACTAACTGTTATGTTTTTACATACAGATAAAATACGATGCACTGAAGGAAAATGCAAGACCAGGTTGTTGGAAATTAACAAGGTTTTATTTAACACAGGGTAGATAATGCTTCTACTGTAAAAGTGACTTAACTAGCTCAACCGTACTGTGCACGTGCATCCACTCGGTACAAACCCAAATCCAAAAGTGTCATGGTGGAAACCTCACCTCCGGTTGATGGGAACCCGGAAGTGGGGTTTCCATCATGACACTTTTGAATTTGGGGTAAAAATCGTATGCAAATTATTCACACCATATAATATGTAAGAATGTATTACTTAATGATACATCGCAGGAATTTAAACACATTAGTAATATGGGATGTTTTGAGGCAACACTATCTCACCTTGTCCTTAATAGAGATATTCCTTATAAATAAGGTACTAATTATGATTAAATATTGATTATTTAATAACCAATGAGAATATAACTTAAATAACTAAGAGAATCATATATTTGGTGGTGACGTAGTTTCGGTCAGAGACAGACAAACAGTATTCATATATATATATATATTATATATATAATATATATATATATATATATATATATATATGAATGAAATAGATAGAAAAAATAGAGTTGCTCTTGAGGAAGACCGTTTTATTAAAAGGTTGAAACAGGTGTCTGTCAGCATACTATTATTATCATTTGTTTTTTTCTATCTATTTTCATTCATACTGTCGGATTCATATATATATATATATATATATATATATATATATATATATATATATATATTTATTATAATGGAGATTGTGGGTTTGTCTGTCTGTAACCGAAACTATATTACTACTCGTCATAATTCCCTTTGTTATTTACATCACATTCTCCATGATTTTATTTTTATTTAAACCTCAATTCTTAATAAAATTGTTTTACATTAGTAGTACTGTTGGCCTTATCCACATACTAATAACATGCAATTGTATTTATATATACAATAAAATAGCGGTTTACAGTGTGAATGGGAAGGCTAATTTGCATATTGATATTAAAAATTTGATTTTAATAAATATATGCTTAGTATTATTGATTTCTAATTGTTTGGTTTTATCTTAATGAATATGAGCAAAAATCTCGGGGATAAATCTTAAAAGAAATCCATTAACAAGAAGAAATAGCTGTAATAGCTGTAATATTATTCTTTACTTCCTATTTTAACTAAATTAGGAAGATTTACCAATGAAAGACGGGAGTAGTGGATAAAGAGTTAGTTTCAAAGTTGTTCTATTTTTCAATCATATCCCCTCTGTTCCAAATCTTTTTATCTGCATATTTTATTCAGTTTCATTAGCCTTTCTAATTTAATATGATATTCTATTATATTAAAACTTAAATACTTGCACCCAGAGGGCGCATATTTTTGCTAGTATATATAATGGAGGTTGTGTGTTCTTCTGTCTGTAACCGAAACTATATTATTACGGAAGTCACAACTCCCTGAGTTATATACGTCACAATCTCCATGATTTTATTTTTATTCAAACTTAAATTATTAATAAAATCGTTTTACTTTATCAATACTATTAGCCTTATCTACATACTAATAACATGCAAGTGTATTTATATATTCAACAAAATATCGGTTTACAGAGTGAACGGGAAGGCTAATTTGCATATTGATATTAAAAAAATGATTATAATAAATGTGTGCTTAGTATTATTTCTTTCTAATTTTTTGGATTTATCTTAATGAATATTAGCAAAAATCACGCGGATAAATCTTAAAAGAAATCCATTAACAAAAAGAAATATCTGTAACTTTATTCTTTTCCTGCTAATTTTACTAAATAGTTAAATTAGAAAAAATAGAAATAAAAGACGGGAGTGATGGAAAATGATTGAAGAGTTAGTTTAAAAGTTGTTCTATTTTACGATTATACCCCGCTCTGTTTCAAATCATTTTATTTGTATTCTTATTTAGTTTCATTGGTTTTTCTAATATAAAACAATATTTTAGTACACCAAAACTTAAATACTTGCAACTGGAAGATGCATATATTTGCTTGTTCATATAGTGGCTTTTATACACCATTGGTCTGATTCTAAACTACCTGCTTTAGTTGGCGTTATTAAAACCGGGGCATTAAGCAAAATCCCCATTTCCACTGACAGGAGAAAAGGAATTTGGCTTGCCAAAATCTGAGGCAAAAGAATTGTCATTTTCCTGAATAGCAAAGTTGATTAGTTAGGTGCCCCCCGGTTACACAAATTGGCATTCTGGGATCCATGTTTGGAAATGGAAATTATTCGAACGTCGTCGGCCCAACGTTCTTTGAGATGGTAGTCCATTGCAAGCCGGTTGTCTTGATTGGAGTCAAGAACACGTCTTCCTCTGCGTATAAAAACGTCGATATATGATTCAGAGAGTGATTCTGCCGGGGAAAGGAACAAACAACAGAGGTCGATGAGTCGGTGAGACTAACACATTAAAGAAGTTAACGACCATTACTTCATTTCTGGACACTTCTGTTTCTCTGCAAACTTACGGGATGATTGTAAAGTAACTCCTTATTTTACAGATCTTATTTCTGAGTCCTAATTTTTACACACACACACACACACACACACAACACACATATATATACATATATATATATATATATATATATATATATATATATATATATGTGTGTGTGTGTATATATATGAGAAAAAGTGGGAGTAAATCTGACAATATGTAATATTATAAAAATTGAAAAAACAAAGTTCTAATGTGGTCGGGGTGGCCTAAAGTCGGTATCAGCCAGACAGCGAGGGAGTCTATCTCCTTTTCACTAGCTATAGACCAAGGAGATTCTTTTGCTGTCTGGGCTGGAGCACCACACTTACCATCAGCTCGTCACTTTACTACACAGATCAATGTGCTACTTCTATGCTCAGTTGGGGAGGACCAGAACCTTCTGGTTCCTAGTCGAACCCTCTACCAATTGAGTTAAACTGATTGGAATCTAAATCCTTCTGCTTCATTACAATTCACTAACCATCAGTTTTTTTTACTTTACTTAGGTGTGGTATGCGAGGTATATATATATATATATATATATATATTTTTGCTTGAAGGCAACTACAATGCGAATATCGCATAAATTCGATAATTATAGAAGATAATAATAATGACAAGTGAATCCCGCAAAGAATCACTCGGTGTGTAGAATATCGTACAGACTGTTTCAACTTTATTAAGTCTCATCAGCGATATATACTAACGACTCCCCTCCGACAGGAATCGAAACCGTGACCTCTAGCAGGATAGTTAAACACTATACTGTTTCAGCCATGATACAGCACCGAGAAACTCATGCGAAATTAACCTTGTCATTGATACTGAGGAGACTACTGCCATATGAGGCAAGTGAGTCGCTGAGTGGATAATAACAGACACATCCGGGGCCTTATGCTCCTCGGCGAAGGAAATAAGATTTTTTTGGATGTTTGTTTATTTTTAGAAGCATTGTCGATAATATTTATATTTTTGCTTGAAGGCAACTACAATGCGAATATCGCATAAATTCGATAATTATAGAAGATAATAATAATGACAAGTGAATCCCGCAAAGAATCACTCGGTGTGTAGAATATCGTACAGACTGTTTCAACTTTATTAAGTCTCATCAGCGATATATACTAACGACTCCCCTCCGACAGGAATCGAAACCGTGACCTCTAGCAGGATAGTTAAACACTTGCCTCATATGGCAGTAGTCCCCTCAGTATCAATGACAAGGTTAATTTCGCATGAGTTTCTCGGTGCTGTATCATGGCTGAAACAGTATAGTGTTTAACTATCCTGCTAGAGGTCACGGTTTCGATTCCTGTCGGAGGGGAGTCGTTAGTATATATCGCTGATGAGACTTAATAAAGTTGAAACAGTCTGTACGATATTCTACACACCGAGTGATTCTTTGCGGGATTCACTTGTCATTATTATTATCTTCTATAATTATCGAATTTATGCGATATTCGCATTGTAGTTGCCTTCAAGCAAAAATATAAATATTATCGACAATGCTTCTAAAAATAAACAAACATCCAAAAAATCTTATATATATATATATATATATATTATATATATATATATATGTGTGTGTGTGTGTGTGTGTGTGTGTGTGTGTGTGTAATGGTGAGAGTCGTAGGAAATGAACTCGTGGATCGAGTACAAATCTGAGAAGAGGCTATTTGTATTTCACATCACTATAATACTCTTGCGAAAGGTATGCATCCGTCTGATCTACCTCCAGATATGGGTAAATAGTTGGGAAGACCAGGTTCTTTAACCTTGGATAGGCAATCAGTCTAGGAGATGGAAAACTCTGAATTTAAACCTGTTCAACTTTCATACGAAAGTGTTGGTAAATATCTATCTATCTATCTATCTATCTATCTAACCTGAAAATGTCAAACCAAACTCAAGAGATGTGGTACGTCGGGAGAAGGTGTTATATATATATATATATATATATATATATATATTATATATATATATATATATATATGAGGAAAAATGAGTAAAGAAAAGAAAAGTAAATGGATAAAATGAATTTAATCGATATCACATTAATCGATATCACTTACACATGTGTTTCGGTCAGTTTATGTGTGTGAAAATATTTCGCACACATACAAGAATCGACCTTCATCAGAGTGAACATTTATTTTATGAAAATAAAAATAAATGTTCACTCTGATGAAGGTCGATTCTTCTATGTGTGCGAAATATTTTCACACACATAAACTGACCGAAACACATGTGTAAGTGATATCGATTAATGTGATATCGATTAAATTCATTTTATCCATTTACTTTTCTTTTCTTTACTCATTTTTCCTCATATTGTCGGATTCAATTCCTTTTCCATTTTTTTACACACACACACACACACACACACACACACACACACATATATTATATATATATATATATATTATATATATATATAGACACATTGTTTCGACGAGGGTAAGGAACCGGACGGGATTTTGCTCCCGCCTAGATGTAGTTGCTGGGTCTAGCCACACGCGAAACATCGAAACACAGTGTATGTGGATGATTATATATATATACCAGCCCCTCCGCACAAGCAGGATGTGACACAAGGTCAATTTCTTAAGCGGAGTTCAACAGGTTTGAATTCAGAGTTTTCCTTCTCCTAGAGTTAAAGAGCCCAGCCTGCCCTACTATTTACCCTTAGCTGGAGGGAGAGTAGGATTCAAGGGTGATAGCGCTAAGTGAAATGCAATTACCACGTCCAGGATTTGAACTCGTGTCGACGAGTCCATTTCCCACACACACACACATATATATATATATATATATATATATATATATATATATATATATATATATGTGTGTGTGTGTGTGTTGTGTGCGAAATAGATATTTTCCACATCCTTATAACATATGGTACAGGTAGATTCGGTTTGCTTTTAAACATTTCGAGATGTTTTGGTTTTTATAAATTGTTGTCATGTGAGTTTTGCCACATCGAGGGTGTATGTTGAGAATAACAATACAAAGATAACGAAATGGTTGAGCAAGTCTATCACCCCTCGTTTTATCTTACACCCGATGCTTCGGTGTATCTATAGAAAAGTCACATTCGCTTCGGGATGGAACCATTGTTCTAATATTTTGACAACTTATTTTGCCTCCGTTGGGTAGAGAGTGCAGTACCGGATGTGTGAACCTGTAGCACACGTTAGAAGTGTCAGATGAGGCATCTAGATAGATGTTGTAGTAGAATTTTGTCCAATAAAAATTGTTCATGTAAATGTATATATATATATATATATATATATATATATATATATATATATATATATACATTATATATATTTTATATATATTTACACATACATACATGTATATTACACAGGATATATCATATAAAATATATGTATATATATATATATATATACACATATATATATCATACATGTAATATATATATATATATATATATATATATATATATTATATATATATATATTACATATTCATCATATATACATATACATATATATATATATTATATATTAAGGGAAATTGTAGGTTGTTTATATGCATGCACAAAATATGTATCAAATAAATGATGATTATTGTGTACTTAATCTTATATATATATATATATATATATATATATATATATATATATATATATATGTGTGTGTGTGTGTGTGTGTGTGTGTGTGTGTGTGTGAGAGAGAGAGAGAGAGAGAGAGAGAGAGAGAGAGAGATCGTCAAGTCCATGTTATTGAAAACAAATTCACTCAAAACTAGAACATAATTATGATCATATAGCTCATGCTGAATATATAGAATCTTTAGTCTCAAGATATTCTTTTCACAAAGAAATTGAATTTTTTTGCGGGGAGGGGGGCGGCGAGCGTCAACCAATTCTCATTATTTTCCCTCTGAGAGATAGTCGAGACTACGAAGTAAATAGTCTGTCCCCCGGTCTTTCGACTGGACCATCACAGATAGTCACACTTACGCCTCCCCAGTAACATTTCCTTTCACCTCTTATAGTAGATCCTATTTCTTATTTACCTTACCGCCCTGTCCACTGGGGCGTAAGAATGCACCTCTGCAGAGGGGTAAGACTACCCCAATGGGGCCACCTGTTGGCCGTGGGTGGCGACCCGTGATGCTTAAGGATAGAACCCAGGCCGATGAGCAGTCCATGACTTGCAATACTCCACTTTGGCCCTATCTTGGCTAGACGGGCGGTCGGAGAGGCCCCCTCCGATCAATCGGCTGGTCACGTCAAGCCCTAGCACCCATATGATTCCCCCAACCCTATTGCCCTTATGGCAAGCCCCAACCCCTTTTTATCATATGGGTGCTAGAAGGCGGTGGCTGCGGGTCTACATGTCCTGGGAATGACGTTAAACTCTATCTGATGGTGAGGTTCCAGTTTTGGAGGTTTGGGAATGTGGAGCACCCCATTCATCACCATTGCTACCTGGTCCACTCTGACCCGGAGTGGTAGTACCTGTAAGGATCCCATCTATGGGTTAAATAGAAAAATGTATTTATAAACAAAAATTGTATTATCCATTAATAATTGATTTATTTCAAAACTTTATCGGCATTAAATGACCCACTGAAGTTGATATGCCGTAAAACAAAACCAAATAAAAAAAAAATTATTTACCCTAATTATGATTATATCATTTACTAATTATATGATTTACTGTACCTTATACTATAATTGCATTTAAGTTTAATTTGATGGGATTCGTCTTTGTTGTATCTAAACCTGGCTTTAATTCTGTCATAATTGTGCTGGGTTAGCTCAGTCGGTAGAGCGGTCGGCTAGAAACCACAAGGTATGCTTATAGACAGGTTGATTGAGACTATGTTGGGTTTCAGCAATGTAGCATTTGGTGCAGTCGTTGCAAGGGATGGTAAAGATGCCGGCGTTGGGGGTGTTGGTGTTGGGGGCATTTTTGCGTGTGGAGGAGTTGGTGAGGTCCTTGATTGTTTGTGGGGGGTAGTTTGTGTGACTTTTATTTATAGAGCGGTTAGTTTGTTAGATATGTTCTTGTGGATTGCTGCTTCCAAGATGTTTTCAAGATAGCACGGAATTGTGCTGATTTCATCAAGCATTTTCTATATGCACCTTTCCAAATCCAAATGGTGCAGCCTTACAGTACCAATGATACGGTTACAGCTTGGAAGAATTTTCGCACCACATATATATATATATATATATATATATATATATATATATATATATATATATATATATATATATATATATATATATATATATATATATATATATATATATATATATATATATATATATATATATATATATATATATATATATATATATATATAATATAATATTTTTTGAAGGGAATTTACAATGCAATATGTGTTGAAAATATATTTATTTAACTTTTTTTTTTCAAAACTATATATTACTTCCGAAAAATATTTAGTTTTGAAAAAAAAAAGAAAGTTAAATAAATATAATTTTCAACACATATTGCATTGTAAATTGCCTTCAAAAAATCTTTATATTACACTTACACACAATGCTTCAGGATACTATAAAAAAAAAACAACTATTTCACTATGTCGAGCAAGGCTATATTTATAGTAAAAATTAAAAGAATTTCGAACAATCTCCACGCGCACGGGAGCAGCCGAGCCGAATTAACCTCATGGAAATAGCCGATTTAACATCACGGAAAAAATGTTCAAATATACGGCGTTCCTCAACTTCTTAAACAACAGATGATTACAACATCGCCGTGGGATAAGTACTATAAAAAAACACCTAGTACTTTCAATAACTCTGAGGATGGAATTTTACTTCCGAAAATATTTAGTTTTGAAAAAAAAAAAAAAGTTAAATAAATATAATTTTTAACACATATTGCATTGTAAATTGCCTTCAAAAATCTTTATATTACACATACACACAATGCTTCAAGATACTATTAAAAAAAACTATATATATATATATATATATATATATATATATATATATATATATATATAGAGAGAGAGAGAGAGAGAGAAAGAGAGAGAGAGAGAGATGTGTTTGTGTTTGTATGTGTGTGTGTGCGTGTGTGTGTGTGTGTGGTTCTTTTTGTTAAACCTACTGATTTGTAACGAAAGATAAAAAGTATTAAAATTGTTTTGTTAGTCATAAAAAATAGTTTTGTTATAATGGCAAATATTAAAATCAAAATATTGTGTAAATTTTGATTCCGTTTATGGTGTTTACTGTTTCAATCAAAGGTGACTGCAAGCAACTAAGGCAGTGGTTCTAAAACGTTGCGCCTGGGCGCACTGGTGCGCCCGAGAGCTTTTTCAGGTACGCTCCGTAGTAGCAACTTTAGAAGAAAATTTTCCATGAATTAACATTGCGCAATATGACTCGATTAGAAATTTGTGCGTGTGGAGGAGTTGGTGAGGTCCTTGATTGTTTAGGGGTAGTTTGTATGATTTTTATTTATAGAGCGGTTAGTTTGTCGTAAAGTGGTTTGTTCTGTATGTTGGTAGGTAGGGTTAAATTTCTGTGGGCGGGGGGGGGGTGCTGGTAGTTGTGGTGGTAATGGTGGTGTTTTTTAATTTAGTGTTTGAGTGTGTTTTTCTTGGCGTTTGGAATGAAATGTTTTGGGTATTTCAGAGGCGTGAAGGAGGCGTATATGTACTTTTATTCTTCCTCTAAGTCCGCCCTGTCGACTGGGGCGTTAGAATGCACCGATTCCACCTCTTCAGAGGGGTAAGACTACCCCAATGGGGCCACCTCTTGGCCGTGGGTGGCGACCCGTGATGCTTAAGGATAGAGCCCAGGTGGATGAGCAGTTCATGACATGCAATACTCCACTTTGGCCCTATCTTGGGCTAGACAGGCGGTCGGAGAGGCCCCCTCCGATCAATCGGCTGGTCACGTCAAGCCCTAGCACCTATATGATTTTCCCAGCCCTATTGCCTTTATGGCAAGTCCCAACCTCTTTTTATCATATGGGTGCTAGAAGGCGGTGGCTGCGGGTCTACATGTCCTGGGAATGACGTTAAACTCTATCTGATGGTGAGGTTCCAGGTTTGGAGGTTTGGGGAATATGGAGCACCCCTTCATCACCATTGCCCCCTGGTCCACTCTGATCCGGAGTGGTAGTACCTGTTAGGGTCCCATCTATGGGTTAAATAGAAAAATGTATTTATAAAAAAATGTATTATCCATTAAGAATTGATTTATTTCAAAACTTTATCGGCATTAAATGACCCACTGAGGTTGATATGCCGTAAAACAAAGCAAAACAAACAAACAAATCTTCCTCTAAGTCAGTGGTTCTCAAACAGTGCACCCGGCGCACTGGTGCGACCCAGAGCTTTTTCAATTGTGCTCCATAGTTTTAAACTCTAGCATGCAAACGAAAGAGGAAAATATCCTCACATCCACTGACAAAATATAATCATTTCAGAGAAAGCTACAGATTTGGAAAAGAACAGCGATGGAAGGCAATCACGAAGTGTTTCCTTTGATAAGTAATAATTGCAAAACTGAAATTCTGCCAATGAGAGTTGAACATTTATCAACTTTAGCAGGAAATTTGAGTTATTATTTTCCATCAATTAACACTGCGCAATATGACTGGATTCGAAACCCTTTTGTAGAAACTGCAATAGATTCTAGTTTAACGCTAACAGAAAAAGAAGAACTGGCAGTTGTGTCCACTGGTCGTGGATTAATGATTGAATTCAAAGAATTGTCTCTTGAAGCTTTTTGGATTTCTATCAAAATACAACATGTGTCGATATCTAAAAAAGCGCTGGCTATTTTATTGCAATTTTCCACCTCATATTTATGTGAACTGGGATTTTCAACCCTCGCAACAATTAAGTGTAAAAAAAGAGGAACTCTTCAATGCATTGATGAGGAAATGAGTTAGTCTCTCAAACATAAGACCAAACATTGAAGAAATCACAATAAATGAAACTCAAAACAAACCAGAGTCTTCAGATATTTATTCCTCAACTACCATATTACGCTAACAATATTAGCATAATAAGTACGTTAATGCTTCACTCCTCAGCCCAAACCTAGTATAAGTATCTCCTAAAACGGATACAAATACTAACATTCACCTCAAATATATATACGCTCCAGAAGCATACGGAGACGCCAAATCCACATCATATATATTATATATATATATATATATATATATATATATATATATATATATATATATATATATTCACATTAAGCGTGTGGTTGGGAATATAAGAACTGAAGATATAGTTATGTCGTTCTTGAACATATACGCTCGAAAATAGAACATTATTATGAAAATATAGCTGAAGCTGAATATATCGAATATTTATTCTTTCCATATTCTTTTCACAAAAATGTTTAAAAAATAGATTTTTTTTTCTTTTTTGCTCTGAGCGTCAATCAACCTGTCGTCGTCGGCTTCCCCGAACCTCTTTAATTTTCCCCAGAGAGAGATAGTCGAGACTGCGAAGCAAATAGTTTGTCCCCCGATCTTTCGACTGGGCCATCACAGGTAGTCACTTACGCCTCCCCAGTGACAGTCGGCACTGCGAGTCTGAGTCGATTGCAGAAGTTTCCTTAATGTTATAAAAGTCGGCCATGATGGAATTAGTCAGAAGTAAGACGACAGTTTCTAGCGAACATACATTATTGGTGACGTTTCTTTCTCTTGCTTTATTTCTTTACCTGTCTGCTTTTACTACTTGGGATTTGTTTTTCATTTTCTTTTGCGTTGATTTGAGTATTACACCCTCTGTGCACAATAATAACCCTCACACTTTTAAAACATTCAGACAAACGATTCTGTACATATATCTTATAATGCACACCTTTAGATATCAACAGAACGATAATCTGGTTTGTTTTTGGTACACATAGAGACAGACACACACAAATATATATATATATATATATATATATATATATATATATATATCTTCTTATTATAATGGAGATTGTGTGTTTTTCTGTCTGTAACCGAAACTATATTACTACTCAAGTCCCAATTTCCTTAGTTATTGACATCACATTCTTCATGATATTAATTTAATTTAAATCTCAATTATTAATAAAATTGTTTTACATTATTAATACTGTTAACCATATCTACATATTAACAACATGCAATTATATTTATATATACAACAAAATAGCGGTTTATAGTGTGAACAGGAAGGCTAATTTGCATATTGATATTAGAAATGCGATTTTATTAAATATGTGCTTAGTATTATTGATTTTTAACTGTTTAGTTTTATTTTAATGAATATAATTAAAAATCTCTTCAATGAATCTTAAATAAAATCCATTAACAAGAAAAAATAACTGTAATTCTATTCTTTACTTCCTCTTTTAACTAAATACTTAGATTAGAAAAAATAACAATGAAAGATGGAAGTGATGGAAGTGTAAGTTTCAGTTGTTCTATTTTTCGATTATACCCTCCTCTGTTTCAAATCATTTTATTTGCATTCTTATTTAGTTTCATTAGCCTTTCTAATTTAATACAATATTTTATTACATTAAAACTTAGATACTTGCACCTGGAGGGTGCATATATTTGCTAGTATATATATATATATATATATATATATATATATATATATATATGTTTGTGTGTCTGTCTCTGTGTGTACCAAAACCAAACCAGATTATCGTTCTATTGATATCTAAAGGTGTACATTATAAGATATATAATCCCCTCTCTCTCTCTCCCTCTCTCTCTCTCTCTCTCTCTCTCTCTTTATATATATATATATATATATATATATATATATATATACAGAGAGAGAGAGAGAGAGAGAGAGAGAGAGAGAGAGAGAGAGAGAGATTTATATAGATAAATGGTGGCTTACCGGTGAATATGGGCACGATCGTTGGAGGTGCACAAAATCCAGGGGTTAAGTCATTAAATGAACACACGTGTAATCGGCTGCAATTAATCGGTACCTCGATTAATTCTGTGGATTTAACCCCGAAGATCCTAATGGTGAAACTAAAGTAGGTTTCTATTGTATCAATTTCTTTTAATATATATATATATATATATATATATATATATATATATATATATATATATGTTTCACTAGTGCTAGAGCAAAGATTGTTTTGGCACATGAGGTTGGTCGACACACCTACCATCGGTACATCAGCCTACCGCTCAGATCCCTGTGATACTCATATGCTATTGGTGCTGACCAGTATCGAACCTGGAACCTTGTGTTTCCCAGTCGGTCATACTAACAAATGATTTTGACATATATATATATATATATATATGTTGTAAACAAGGTATGTTTGGAATGGCTTTTTTGCCGACAAAAAAGCCATTCCAAACATACCTTGTTTACAACTTATCATATCGTCGTGTAATAAAAAAGTCACTAGAAGAGGACTATTAACCTACTCTAAACAAATCGTAAAGTCTAAGAAATCCGTTTGGTGTAGAGGTTATGGGATCGGCCTGTCAGCTTGGCAGTCCGGTTTCAAATCACGCACAGGGCGGCCTTCCTATCTATAGCTCTGCTGATGAGGCCTAATAGGCCGAAATGTACATACAGAGATTGATTTTTCTCGATTTGTTTAGCCATACATTTAAATAGGCATTCCCGCCTAATTCATTATTAATTAATTAATTTTCAAAATTAGGTACGACTCTAATTAAGCACATATTCTCCCAAAAATTGTCGGCAAAAAAGCCATTCCAAACATACCTTGTTTACAACTTATCATATTGTCGTGTAATAAAAAAGTCACTAGAAGAGGAATATTAACCTACTCTAAACAAATCGTAAAGTCTAAGAAATCCGTTTGGTGTAGAGGTTATGGGATCGGCCTGTCAGCTTGGCTGTCCGGTTTCAAATCACGCACAGGGCGGCCTTCCTATCTATAGCTCTGCTGATGAGGCCTAATAGGCCGAAATGTACATACAGAGATTGATTTTTCTCGATTTGTTTAGCCATACATTTAAATAGGCATTCCCGCCTAATTCATTATTAATTAATTAATTTTCAAAATTAGGTACGACTCTAATTAAGCACACACACACACACATATATATATATATATATATATATGTGTGTGTGTGTGTGTGTGTGTGTGTTAAAATCATTAAGTCCTGTTTTCACAGACACGATTCGATATAGCAATCATCCCCATCCCTATATATATATATATATATATATATATGTATGTATTTATATAGATAAAAGGTGGCTTACCGATGAACATGGGCACGATCGTTGGAGGTGCACAGAATCCAGGGGTTAAGTCCGCAATAAAACAAATACAAAGTGTTCAATACAAAGTAGAGCAAATATATGTGTGTGGGTGTGGCTGTGTATCTGTTTTCACACATACACACACACACACACACACACACACACACACATATATATATATATATATATTATATATATATATGGCCCAAAATCTTTAAGTTCTGTTTTAACAGACACGCTCCGACACCACACTCACTCCCCTACCCTATTTATTTTTCTCCAAATCTCTCTTTTTACCCCCCCCCATAAACCCTCTCTTTCTGGCTCTCTCCCTCTCTCTCTCCTCTCTCTCTTTCCATTCTTCCTTCTTCCCGTTGTAATATCTGATTATACATAGATCTGCATATCTTAGCCCTGTGACCAAATGCATATCTCGCACATAACGACCCATAGAAACATGTTCATCATTAAATAACACAGTCTCGCCCTCCATTTCCTCTCTTGTCCAAAGTATCGAACAATCCGATCAAAAGGTTTTATCCAATCGATAATCGACGTCCGGCTGGTCTTTTCATCCGGATCGACCGATCGATACGGCGCCTTGAATTAACATTTCCTCTTTCTTCAATAACCATCAGAAAACAGTTGGCGCTTCATTTCGTTCTTTCCACATTTAACTGCTTATTTATTCTTGTATTATAATTCACCTATAATCGCTGCGATATGTGTTTTCCATTTTCTCAGCTGCTCTACGAAATATCCATTAATTCTTACTAGTACAAAATAAAAAAAGACGTATGCTGCACAGAGGACCTCCCGAGAATTATGAGCAATAGGGACGGATGGAGATAGATTGTCATGGATATCCGTGCCAACAGCGCGACATGATGAGGATGAAATATATATTAAAATAAAACAATCTGTATATAAATATATAATATATAATATATAATCACATTAATTAAAACTTAATAATAAACAATACAAAAAATAAGTACCCTCTAAGTTTGCATATGAAATTTTGAGTGAATATAATATAAAGTTGTTCTTTATTCTATGAATTGACGATTTTATGTAATGTGATGTAAGCAGTGACGTAGCTTCCGTTACAGAAATCGAATCTCCATTATATATACTAGTACAAAAATAAAAAAAACACCCTCCAGGCGATGTAAAAATAGATTTTTGAAACATATTGCCTGTGGGGTGGGAGTAAAAAATTCAATGTCAGCGAGTTTGTACCCTAAATAAGTAAAATCATCAAATTCATTAAAGGATTAAAAATAAAACAATTTGAAATGTAAACTTTAAATATGTATTAAAATAAAACAAACTATATATAGATATATAATACCAGTCAGTTATTTATTAAAACTTTTTTTAAAAACAATGAGGACTGTCTAATGTTGCATGTTCTAATTTTGAGTGTATTTATTCTATGTTATGACGATTTTGGGTAATGTGACGTAAGCAGTAACGTAATTTTTGTTAGAGACACAAACCGGAAGCGAATTATAATTAATAGATAATTCTATAAACGACACTTGGTGGAATATCTTTAGGTAGAAGCTGTTCGAAAAGTCACTACTTACATTTATAGACTATTCCAAGTAGAAGTAGTTGGATTGACCAATAAAAAAAAACTACAAAAATGTATTTACGGTTGTTGATAGATTGCCAGGTGTGTCAAAAAAAGTAACAAGTTTAAAGCTGCATTACCAGGATATACATGAAGAATGAATTATATGTTATTTTTCTGGAGAATATAACGTGTATCAAAAAGTACAAAAACTCTCGATACATTTTGACACACCTTGTATATATAGTATTTGTCTATCTTGTGTGATTAAGGTAGTTTCTTGATTGCTCAAGGTAAGTGACGTTAACAGCATCTCGTCATAAGCTGACAACATTTCTCTTATGAAGACCTTGCGAACGTTGGTATTGGCAGATCAAGTGCAACAGCTTTCCCGTCACTTGTTGTGTGCAATTGCAAATCTTGTGCAGAGTGTCCGAATGACAAGTTAAGAAAAGAAAAATGCCAAAGTTTGCACACGAGTGCATTCTGGTTTTACGCCCTTCTGGATTGTGATGGGTCCTGATGGTTTTTCCCACGTAGCTGACCCCACTTAGAGTGTCCTCATAAAAAAGCGCCGGTAATGCTGCACAACCATTGGCGGTGCTAGGTGAGGGGCACTCAATCTTTTTAGTCTGAGAGAATTGATTTTGATTTGATTTATTTTTAAAAATTTTAATTTTTTATTTTATCTTTAATAGATAGTGATTCTCAAGGCCAGAAATCAATTTTGATTTTGGAATATACGAGGGTGTGTCAAAAAGTAATTCCATTTTGTTTAGGACAGGTATGATTACCAACACAGGAACATGTATCATACATCAAAATGAAGCTGGTCCTCTGTGGATCAAATCCCTACTTCTCCATATAGGTGAGTCAAACAGTAATGCCATTTTGTTTAGGACATGTATAATTACTAACACAGGAAGATACATCATACATCAAAATGAAGCTGGTCCTCTGTGGATCACATCCCTACTTCTCCACATAGGTGAGTCAAAATGTAATGCCATTTTGTTTAGGACAGGTATGATTACCAACACAGGAACATGTATCATACATCAAAATGAAGTTGGTCTTCTGTGGATCACATCCCTACATCTCCACATAGTCACCATTTCTCTGAATAGCGATGTTCCAATGAGAGCTTGTATCGCTGCCCCGTAAAATTCTGTAAACTGTTCTTTGAGCCACTTCTTCACAACATACTTCCTCGTCACTGGAATAATGTTTGCCTATTAAAACCTCTTTCATGGAGCCGAAGAGATGATAATCTGAAGACGCTAAATCTGGTGAGCATGGAGGATGCGGTAAAGTGGTCCACCCGAATGAAGCGATTTTCTCCCTTGTCCTGATGCTTGTATATGGTCGGCATTGTCATGCAGAGGGAGGACATTGTCGATTGGCAAGTTGGGTCTCAATTATCGGATTCTTGCTCTGAAGCTCGTTATGGTTTTAATGTAGACCTTAATTTTATGAAAATCTTCACATGAAATAAAAATAAATGTTATTACTTTTTGACAAACCCTCGCAATTCATGGGTAATGACCTCATCATTTCTTGTTCAAAGAATGTAAGAACCAGACAACAATCGGCTTATATATATATTATATATATATATATATATATATATATATATATATATATATGTATGTTTGTTATGTATAAACTTTGTTCTTGTGAACGTTGATTTTTGGTCTTTTGAAGCATTGGAAAAACAGAACAAAAATCAGAATTTTAATATTCAATTGTTTTTTTGTTCCTGGTTTGATCAATTCCGATATTTCGGGTGAAGTTTCACCCTTTTTCAAGGTATATGATATGAGACGGTCTCGAAAAAAAATGAATATATATATATATATATATATATATATATATATATTATATATATATATATAAGAGAGAGAGAGAGAGAGAAGAGAGAGAGAGAAAGATAGATATACCATTTAGTTTGTTGGTTGGTTGATTGGATTTTACGGCATGTCAATCCGTGTTAGGTTATTTTATGTTGAAGAAGGTTTTTTAAATTCTTTTAGGTATTCAGTTTTTTACAAACTCAAATTTTTAAAACAATCTCAAACAAATTAACTTTTCAATCTTAAATTTTTAAAACAATTTTTTGTAAACTCATATTTTTATAACCCCGTATTTTAACCCGTTGATGGGACTCTGAGAGGTATAACCACTGCGGGTCAGGTTAGACCTGGGAGTAATGTCTAAGAAGGTGTAGGCTAGCGCGTGGTGTAATGGTTAAAGTCGTGGGAAATGCACTCGTCGCCCCGAGTTCAAATCCTGGATGTGGTAATTGGATTTCACTTAGCGCTAATACCCTTGGGAAATATATGAATCCTACTCTTCCTCCAGCTCTGGATAAATAGTAGGACAGACTGGTTAGGCAACCGGTCTAGGAGAAGGAAAACTCTAAATTCAAACCTGTTAAACTCCGCTTAAGAAATTGACCTTGTGTCGCATCCTGCTCGTGTGTAGAGGTTGGTAAAAAAAAAGAAAAAAAAGGTGTAGGCTACACTGTTCAAAACTCCAAAATTGGAAGTTCCCTATTATATGCATATATATGATAAAAAGGGGTTAGGGGTTTTCCATAAGGACAATATGTCGTGTCGTGGGTGTGTTTATGAAAAGGGGGTGACTTACCAGAGAAGTAAAAAAAAATTGAGCGAATCACAATTTTGTCTGTCGATAAAGAAAATTTACCGAAGTCGTTGATCTAAATGAATATAAAAAGGATCAATGCGTTTGTAGGGCTGGTTTAGAAAACCGAATTAAAACAGAATAAGCCTAACCGTTTTTTACCGTAAGGATCATCAGGGCTTTTTTGTGGAATTAATTAAAATAGATGGATGTTTACGAATACGTATAATCTATCTTTTTAAATTCTTTGATCCTTTACGTCACCACCGCTTTGTTTTATCTCCACTGCAAGAAAGACATGAAAATATGACAAATTAACACCAACACATTGGATGTCGGTGCAGAAAACCGAGCGGCCTGGCACATTAATGTCAAACAAGTCGCGAAAATGAGTGAAACAGAGAGAAAAGTAGCCTCTGCAGCAATGAGAGCCAGAAGAAAGGAGAGACATCAGCAGCCCCAGCTAGCATCTATGTTTGGTTTCAGTCAGTGCACCAGAGACTGCCATTTAAAAATTGGTCTGATTAGCCAGTCACGCAGATGTAGATAAAAACTTGGGTTTTTTTTTGGACATTACGCCGTCGTCCTTAGGATGCCAACAACAACAACAACAACAACAACAAAATTTTTACAACATTTAGACCATTCAGGATTTTATATTTCCTAAAAAGATGTTGGATTGTACTAAAAAATATGAATAATTGAACAATAGTTAAAATCTTTACATAAATACATTTTTTCTACCAAAACTATCTCTACGAATCAAAAACGTAGTCGGCATTAAATAACCCACTGAGGTTGATATGCCGTAAAACAAAACAAAACAAACCAAAACAAACCCTTATTTGTTTTGTCTTCCCCACTTTTTTTAATCATCATTTTCTCGGAACTTTCACATTTTAGGGGTTCACAGGAAATAGAACAATATATATTAAGACGTCGTACATTGTTTATACGGGGTTCATTCGGTTGTCAGTTGAAATAACATCAATGCGCTAGAACGTTCCCTATTTTCAGCGAAAAGCTTCAAAAGATTAACTCCCGTTATCCGTAAGTGGGTTTATTGACAACCCATATATTCTTAATATTCATTCCTCCTCACTTCTCCGATTACATAGATTAAATGGAATTCCCGCTGTTCACGATGTGCTTATGTACACTCTCTATCTTATCATATGGAATTTTACCTAAAGCCGCACAATACACCGTCATAAAAATCCGAGGTGTTATCACTGATTTCACTTTGTTAATAGACGGCATCCACAAAGATGATGTGTGTCTATGTGTGGAAGATCATAGGATATACGAGGATGTGTCAAAAAGTAATGCCACTTTGTTTAAGACAGGTATAATTACCAACACAGAACATGTATCATATGTTGGATATTGTACAAACGGAAATAGGAATTTCCGGATGAATTAAACAAAGGGGGGACGACAAAGATAAGAAAGGACTTTTTCCTGGTGGTAGCGAACAAAGAAAACGCGTAGGCGTTTGAGAGATACAAAAGACAGTCCACGGTCAGTAGGGACAGACTCCAGAGAGACGGCGAACAGAGCGGACGGAGTGACCGTTGACCGCTGCCAGCGAGCAGTGAGGTGCCCCCCTCACCTCCCGATCGCAGCCAGCAGCAGTAGTTCCCATTGTCAACGCTCACCACTCACACGCACCACGAGGGAATTAAATAAAAAAGTCAAATCTTCTACTATATGATACAGCATGCCTTGTGATTTCATTAAGCAGTTTACCAGCAAAGTATACGATTCAGCGTGAGTGTGAAGAAGCCGCTATATAACATATATAGAAGTTGAGGGCTATGCAACACATACATCGAAATGAAGCTGGTTCTCAGTGGATCACATCCCTATTTCTCCACATAGTCACAGATCGAAATGTTATATCCTCGACATTATCGCCAGTAATAACCTTCCATCCACTTTAACATCCCGTGATTGTCTACATTACTTTACTATATATATGAAGTCTAAAAAAATGTTCAATATGTTGAAAGCTGCAACTCCATGGATTTATTGTGCACATAAATTCACGGATCATTTATTATTTTCTTGATTGCACTGCAGTCTCTCATTTTAACTCGATGACATGGATGGATTATTTCTGAACAACTTGTTATACACTTTTATCGGTTATTTCCTAGTTAAGTAACATGATATTACAGAGTGACCCAGAAAAAACAGAACCCAAATTATTTATTTTCCCATTAAACTAACCCTAAACCCCAACACTAACCCTAAACCCCAACCCTAAACCCTAACCCTAACCCTTGTTGGACTTAAACTTTAAAAAAATAAAATAAAAATTAACAGTTTTATTACAAAATTTTTGGGTTCTGTTTTTTCTAGGTCACCCTGTAATATTACTCAACTAGGGGGGTAGGGTTAGTGTTAGGGTTTATGGTAAGGGTTATGTTTAGGGTTAGGGTTAGGTTAGGGTTGGGGTTTAGAGTTAGTTTAATGGGAAAATAAATAAATATTTTGGGTTCTGTTTTTCTGGGTCACCCTGTAATATCATGTTACTCAACTAGGGGTAGGGTTAGTGTTAGGGTTTATGGTAAGGGTTGGGGTTTAGGGTTAGTTTAATGGGAAAATAAATAAATATTTTGGGTTCTGTTTTTTCTGGGTCACCCTGTAATATCATGTTACTCAACTAGGGGGTAGGGTTAGTGTTAGGTTTATGTAAGGGTTATGTTTAGGTTAGGGTTAGGGTTAGGGTTGGGTTTAGGGTTAGTTTAATGGGAAAATAAATAAATATTTTGGGTTCTGTTTTTTCTGGGTCACCCTGTAATATCATGTTACTCAACTAGGGGGGGTAGGGTTAGTGTTAGGGTAATAACAATATGGGCCTTTCGGGGCCTGTTTTTGTTAATGTAAATTAACAGCGTTAATCCCAGGGGGCTATCCCCCCAGGCAACACCCGCCCCCTCGATTTAAAATGGCCGGGCTGGGTTTATTGCCCAGCGCATGAGGCGCCTTACTTGAGAGGGAATGCCGACGTAATCAACGCATTTTTGTGCCTACCATCCATGAGTGGGTCCACATAAAAATGTCCTTGTGTCACGCCCTCATAAGTGGGATGAGACGCTATTACCATAACCCATTTATCTTTTATACACTTTTATTTTTAAACTTTGCTGAGTTTCTCCTGTCGATTTTTCAGACTTTTACGTTTATAAATAACATTTCTATTAATTTAAACCAAAATACGTTTTTTAATACAAATTCTTAAAAGACATTCCGGTCCAGAACGTGACTGTTACTTGAATCTCTCGTGGCAAACGGTTAAATTTTCGTCCATTTTTCATTCAACAATATATGTGCTCTGATGAAGACCAGTATTTATAAAGTGTCTTTTACAATTGAATTTATGTTAATTTAAAATATATATATATATATATATATATATATATATATATATATATATATATAACTGTAAAATCATTATATATATATATATATATATATATATATATAAAGATAAATCTAATGAGTCAGACGAAAATACTATTAGTTTCGCTTAATGCTCTTCAGGGCTAAGATCTTAGCCCTGAAGAGCATTAAACGAAACTAATAGTAGGTTCGTCTGACTCATTAGATTTATCTGTATTATTTGCTCTACTTAGGTATTGCGCACTTTTTACTTATTAGCTTATTTTCCTAGCGGTTGTATTAATATATATATATATATATATATCTTGTATACATATATATACATATAAATTGTTTTTTCTTTTGGCCAAATACTGTACAATAGATTACTTTTTGTTGGTACGACTATCTTGGTCTTTTCTTTTTTCCCCAAATTTTTTTTCTCCCCGGTTGATGTTTGGTTTTTATATTTTACAATCAAACTATTTGCTGGGTTTTTTCTCACCGCGAGGATTTACCCAACGCGTTATATATATATATATATATATATATATATATATATATATATATTATTATAATGGAGATTGTGAGTTTTTTTGTCTGTAACCGAAACTATATTACTATACAAATCACAATTCCCTTTGTTATTTACATCACATTCTCCATGATTTTATTTTTTATTCAAAAGCCAATTATTAATAAAATTGTTTTACATCATTAAGACTGTCGAGCATATCTACATACTAATAACATGCAATTGTATTTATATATACAACAAAATAGCGGATTACAGTGTGAATGGTAAGGCTAATTTGCATTGTGATATTAAAAATTTGATTTTAATAAATATGTGCTTAGTATTATTGATTTCTAATTGTTTGGTTTTATCTTATTGAATATGAGCAAAAATCTCGGGGATAAATCTTAAGAAGAAATCCATTAACAAGAAGAAATAACTGTAATATTGTTCTTTACTTTCTATCTTAACTAAATAGTTAAATTGAGAAAATTTAACAAAGACAAACGGGAGTAATGTAAAATGATGGAAGAGTTAGTTTCAAAGTTGTTCTATTTTTCAATCATACCCCCTCTGTTCAAAATCTTTTTATCTGCATTCTTATTCAGTTTCATCAGCCTTTCTAATTTAATATATTTTATTATATTAAAATTTAAATACTAGCACCCGGAGGGTGCATATATTTGCTAGTATATATATATATATATATATATATATATATATATATATATATATATATAAACTAACTGTAAAATCATTATACTTGCACATGTTCAGTTAAATGAAGCTTGCCGTTTTAGTTGCATAGATTTAATCAAATCCATCCAACCTCAGCTCGACGTGACCTGCTGCACATTCAAAATATTAAGTTTTAGAAAACTTTTAGGAATATAAACATATATCAGTAAACTATGAGGAAGTATTTGCATCGTTTTTGTCGATATCGATTCGAAATTATTGATTTTTACTTTCTTATTTTCACACTCTGTCCATGCGAAAGTAATTCTAAATATTCCCGCCAGGAATCCATGTTTGTTGAAGGACGAAACCGCATTTACCTCACCCGTTAACAGGATTCTCATCGCAGTGATTTCATCCGTACATTCGACAAACTAATTATTCCACCAGATCTTCATAGATTGGTGACTATTAAATCGCCAAAGTTTGGGTCTACAGCTAATGACACCAAAAACATCCTCCATTACTGTTTGAGAATAATTCAAACTTTCTGACAGTTGTAGTAGAAGATAAGTAAATATATGTATCAAAGTTACAGGAAGTGAGGATATATATATATATATATATATATATATATATATATATATGTGTGTGTGTGTGTGTGTGTGTGTGTGTGTGTGTGTGTGTATGATGAAAGAATGAATGAAGGAAAGAAAGTATAGAAAGGATAATAAAGGATGATTTTAATCACTTACACGTGTTTCGGTCAGGAGTTTATCTATGTGTACAATATTTAAACTATTATTATTTTTAAATAAACAATGAAATGAAATAATAATAATAGAAAAAATGCGGAAGTGTTCCGCACACAAAGAAATTCGACCTTCATCAGAGTGAATCCTATTTAAAATGAAAAGATTCACTCTGACGAATGTCGAATTTTCTTTGCTTGAGACAGGTATGCAGCCAGTTACTGTCCCTCCAGCAATGGGTAAATATTAGGGCATATTGGCTTTAACTTCGGCTAAGTAATGAGTCTAGATGAAGGTAAAATTATATTAAACCTTTTAAACTCCAGTTAAGGAATTGACCATATCATTCATCCTGCTCGTGTGGAGGGGTTGGTATAATATATATATATATATATATATATATATATATATATATATATATATATATATATATATAAGTTGTGTCAAAAAACCACCGATATTTTTTGTAATTTTTGACACACATTGTATTCTGAAAAATATGAATTGAACGTTATCTTTTTTACAAAATCCAAGGTGTGTCCAAAAGTACAAAATCTATTAAATTTTTTTGACACACCTTGCATATATATATATATATATATATATATATAATATATATATATATATATATATATATATATATATATAATATAAATTTGAAGGAAATTTACAATGCAATGTAATAGTTGTTGAATGATGTTTATTTACCTAAATATTTTCGAGAAAATCTCATCATCAGAGGCAGAAGCATCCGGGTTTTTTTAAGCACAGCGCCGGCGTAAATTTTGTTGTTATTAAGTTCCTGAACTTAATAACAACAAAAGATTACGCCGGCGTGGTGCTTAAAAAAACCCCGGATGCTTCTGCCTCTGATGATGAGATTTTCTCGAAAATATTTAGGTAAATAAATATCATTCAACAACTATTACATTGCATTGTAAATTGCCTTCAAATTTATATTTTACACATACATACCATGCTTCTAAAAATCTATAAAAAAACACTTATATATATATATTTACACACACACACACACACATATATATATATATATATATATATTATATATATATATATATATATATATATATATATATATATAATAAAAAAAATGATATTTTTTGGCATCGGAGATAATATAAATAGTTCTGTAGATAGTAGATAAAAATTGACAGTCTATTTACAAAATGTGTCAGGTTTCTTTTTTGTTTTTTGTTTTTTGTTTTTTTACTTATCCTGAAAAATATTTTAAATATAATGACAGTCTCACCGATCGTCCTACGTTCCTTCAAAATACTCTCTTTTGTGTGCAGTCTATTCACGCACTGGATAATCTTTATCAGTTGTGTTTCATAATATATCGCTTGAGGTAAGTGTCGACGTCTCACACATGAGTTCACACTTGACATCAGATTTGGCGATATCTAACCCCAAGGTTTTGTACTCTGTGCTTCCTTGAATCTTTTTACTACTTTAGTAGTACATACATGAGTGAATAACCTATGTTTTGTCTTCCAAAGTTTTGTTTAAGAAAAGTAATTTATAGAAATAATGGTAATGACACCTAAGTGTGTATAGTGGTGATGTTCCAATTTTGGAGATCTGGGCATAGCAGCCCAAAAGGATTTATATAGTCCCAATGTGTTGAGAATAATATTAATCATATTTTTTTTAGTTTTATCCAATTTGATCATTGTCCTGTGTATGTGTTGTATACCCTTCTTTACTTCCATTCTTCTATTCTTCTTCTGACGTCTTTTCTATCTTACGTCTTCTTCTAACATCTGGACTTCGTGTCTTGGTGGTCGATCGCACTTAACTCATTTCTTCTTCTATATCAGTCTTGTTACCAAGACATTCATTAATTACAAAACCGTGTTATTTTCTTAAGCTTTTATTTACTTAACTATACATTTCCTGTAACTAAATATCTGACTAACATAAGCGCGTGTATGCAGAGTGAGTTTCAGTTAAGGCAGGACATCTTCACTGCCTGACGTCCAACTGAAAACTGATGACTCAACCAGGTCCCACGTGACTTCACGTATTTCGCGGGCTTTTGTACTATTCCATGGAAAGTCCCGCCCGTGATATAAAAAGGGCCATCCCTCTAGAAATACAGGGGATTGACAATAATCTTATGCAACCGCATAGATTATGTAACACCAAGATGATTATAGTAGCCCAATGTGTTGAGAAAAATATTAATCAGATTTTTTTACAAATTTAGTTTTATCCAATTTAACCATTGTCCTGTGTATTACTTTAAACTGCATGTAGTAGTTAAGTTCAAATTCTGATGCTTTGGGGAGTGTGGGAGTACCCCTTCATTGCCATTATGAGGTGTTGATTTACTACCTAACTATGGCTCAAATAGAACTATTAATATGTTCATCATATATATATATGAAGGGTAAACCCCGAAACGCGCGTCTGTAGATTGCTTTATATACGCTCCCCAATTTTCAGGTTGAGCATTCTGTCTAGAAGGGACTAATTGGGAAAATTCACCGCTTCGGCGAAAAGCTAGTCTCACTTGTTTACAAGTTAGAGACCTCTGGTGAGTTTATTTCCGGTTTAGAAAATATAGCGATTATTCTGCCTTCTATTCTAGGCAGCTGCTTGTGGAACCATCGGTAAGAGACTTGACGAGCGAAAGTTCGTTCGGGTCTCGATCCGACCAGAGGTAGCTGCTGAAAAATAAGTCTAGCTGCACTGATGAGGGGTAAACCCCGAAACGCGCGTCTGTAGATTGCTATATATATATATATATATGACAAGTAAATACACAAGCGATGTGTTTATGATACGGCTTTTTTTTTGCCAAAAATTTGTTTAGCCTTACATTTAAATAGGTATGACCGCCTAATTAATTAATTATTAATTAATTAACTTTCAAAATTAGGTACGACTTCAATTAAGCACATATTCTCCCCAAAATTTGTTGGCTAAAAAAAAAGCCATATCATAAACACATCGCTTGTGTATTTACTTCTCATACTGTCGTGTAGAAGAAGTCACTATAAGAGGAATAGAAACCTGCTTCTAAAAAAAAAGACAAATCTAAGAAAGTCCGGTTGGTGTAGGGATATAAAATATTCCGACTGCAGTTTCTCGCCGTAGCAAATCTTCATGGAATTCAATAAACTTCCCTGAAGATTCGCTACGGCGAGAAACTACAGTCGAAATATTTTATACCATTCACTTTAAAACGTAAATATATATATATATATATATATATATATATTATATATATATGTGTGTGTGTGTTGTGTGTGTGTGTATTCTGCTTGTTTATAATTCGTCACCTTGTTTTGGAAGCCTTTTGATTTGATTGTGACAATTTTCCTTTTAAGCGTTTTCTGTGTTTACCAATTTTCAAGGTCTGACTTCTAATGACGAACAGATCAACACCGCATGTTTTGATGATGTCAAAATGTACAAAACCAACTCGTTCTTCAATCGATCAACAAAACAACCATTCGTCTGAGCTATATATACGTACACAGCAATATTGCCAATAAAAAAAACACAGCAAAGACATTATCCGAATGGTAAACAGACGAGATCAAATAAACTAGAGTTTCTGAAGAGGAAGCAAAAGTGGTAGTTACTTCATCAATCTTTGAGATAAATTTGGCAAAAAATGATGGGTTGCGAATCAAAGCTCAAATACCTAACCAAGGTCAGGCTTTGAAATCTACAAGATGAATCCGCACAATAAAGAGTATAATGACAAACTGTTAATTTGAGATTTTTGTCTAAGGGGTTTCATGACTACGTTGGATTATTTTGTTGTATATTTTGTTGTATATATATATACATGACTGTTTCTCGTTAACGGCCGCCAATTCAAGCGTAAACGCAACGCTCTTCTAAGGAATGGAGCACTATGTGACGGCCTTTACACGCAAAGCGATGTGTGTATTAAAACAGTTAAAATCCCCTTCCCATTCTGTAAGGGAAGACAGCCTAATGATTAAGGTGCCGGACAGACACCCAATTAAATTTCAATTCCGGCTGTAGGTAGCTTACAAAATGTCTAGCCACACTGAGGAGACTTGATAAGTCGAAACACGTGTCTGTGGATGACCTTACTATATATATATATATATATATATATATATAATCCAAAAGTCCAGAGAAGAAATCTTCCTTACGACATAGGAGTTTTTTTTAAAACAACTTGTCGCAGTTTGAGAGCTCAATGTGTGCTCTTATTGTGAGAGTCACAGAGCAAATTTATAATTAAATAAATAACAAAAGACTTAGAGATTTTGCATATAGACTACTTCGGGGAGCTTAGACAAAATGTCTAATTCTCCCGATCAGATGCGAATGATGAATTTGAAAACAGATTTTTTTCCTCCCTCCCTTCCTTTTAAGTTGTCCTGTCTTGCTCAGTTGTAGAGTAATAAAAGATGTGAATAAAAATAGGAATAAAAATAAAAATAATAATAAACAATAATAATAATATATATATATATATATATATATATATATATATATATATAAAGATAAATCTAATGAGTCAGTCGAACCTACTAAAAAGTTTCGCTTAATGCTCTTCAGGTCTAAGAGTCAGATCTTAGCCTGAAGAGCATTAAGCGAAACTTTTAGTAGGTTCCTCTGACTCATTAGATTTATCTTTATTATTTGCTCTACTGAGGTATTGAGCACTTTTACTTATTAGCTTTAGTCTCCTGGCGGTTTTATATGAATATATATATATATATATATATATATATATATATATATATATATATATAAATTGTTTTTTCTTTTGGCCAAAATATTGTACCAATAGATTATTTTTTTGTTGGTACGAGTATCTTGGTCTTTTCTTTTTTCCAAAAATGTTTTTCTTCCCGGTTGATGTTTGGTAGTATATTTTTACAATAAAAGTATTTGCTGTTTTTTTATTCTCACCGCGAGGATTTACCAATAAGTTTGGTATATTAAATATATATATATATATATATATATATATATATATATATATTTACCAACCCCTCCACACGAGCAGGATTTGACACAAGATCAATTTCTTAAGCGGAGTTAAACAGGTTTGAATTCAGAGTTTTTCTTCTCCTAGACCGGTTGCCTAACCATGGTTAAAGAGCCCCAGTCTGCCCTACTATTTATTCATAGCTGGAGTGAGAGTAGGATTCATACCTTTCCCAAGGTTATTAGCGCTAAGTGAAATGCAATTACCCATCCAGGATTTGAACTCGGGGTGACGTGTCCATTTCCCATGACTTTTGACATTACACCACGCGCTTTCATTTTTGTTGTATATAAGGCGTGCTGTAATCCAACACTTAAACTTATAGACTCAGCGAGGTCACGTGGTTCCTCGGTGTCCCTTATTATTGGTTATTGTTGGGTATAATCTTTTGTTTCTTCCTCCCTGTCCCTTTGCTGGGTAGAATCCTTTGGTTGAGCAGAGTCCAGGGCTGCGGATCCGTTCGTCCTTGGCTAATACGCGCAAATAATCGGCTTTCAAGATCGGTGATTAAATAGTTAACTAACCACGTATTCGAACTGTTGATTGATTGGCTGGCTTTGATCCCCTCACCCACGCAGAATCTATTTGTTTAAGTGGTGGATTCCAGCACACCTTATTACACAAAATTCCAAAAACCCTTTGCAATGGAACTAGTCTACTTATTCTAATCCACACCGACATCGTGAATTGGCTTACTGTGACACGAATTCACACTTGTGAACTACTAATAACTGTATAGTCTATTCACTTCATAAGCCAAAAAGAATGCGTGGGTTAGCTTAATGTTGTAACAATTCGCGGTATGTTAATTTGTACTTAACACCCGTGCTCTTATAATGTATTAGTTTATCAAAAACAGGATAACACCTCACAGAATATTCGGTTGGGAAAATACAAGTCAATTCATGCAATAGAGAATTTAATTAAACAGATACAAAGAGGGGAACATAGTTCTCGTCCTAAACTACAAATGCGTCACGAGGTGTTGAAAGGAACATGATGAAACGTTAAGCAAAAATTTGGGAGGAACCACTTAGTACTATTTAGGAGGTCTGATGAAAGACAAAATAAATAAAATTAAAAAAATTAAAAACAGGCACCATGTGCGTAGCTGTTGAGGAAGCGAAAAGACAACGTCTGTCACTTCCAACGTAGTGTTGGTAAAAGAGTGAGATTTTGGGATTCGCCTTCGATACATGACCAAAACGAACATGTGACACCGGACCCCCCTGTAACGACTTCCCCGGTCTGGATAAAGTAAAGGCATGACAATTCTTACTGATGTAATTAATTTTATTCAATTAACACCGTGAAACTCTAAGACAAGAAATAGCATTTAATAACAGTGAATAGAACAAAGAAGAACAATTTAAAAGAATCTCAAAATACAGAAACTTTAACAAATAGACATATTAAGAGATAGAAACTCACAGCTTGTTCCTTCATTCCGACCAAGCCTGGCAGCGATAATCTAACTAAAGGTCCCCTTTCCACTTTTTGGTTAGGGTTGCTAGACCGCAGAAACTAGTGCTCTGCACCAAATGATATTAACTCTTAAACTACCATAACTTTAATACTCTTGGTAGTAGTTAATTTATACAAACAAACATATTCATATAAGCACCTATATGATTTTCCCAACCCTATTGCCTTATGGCAAGCCCCAACCCCTTTTTATCATATGGAAGCTAGAAGGCGCCGGTTGCGGGTCTACATGTCCTGGAATGACGTTAAACTCTATCTGATGGTGAGGTTCCAGTTTTGAGGTTTGGGGAATGTGGAGCACCCCTTCATCACCATTGCTCCCTGGTCCACTCTGACCCGGAGTTGTAGTACCTGTTAGCGTCCCATCTATGGGTTAAATAAAAAAATGTATTTATAAAAAAATAGTATTATCCATTAAGAATTGATTTATTTCAAAACTTTATCGGCATTAAATGATCCACTGAGGTTGATATGCCGTAAAACAAAACAAACCAAACCATATTCATATAAAAATAAAACATAATTAAACTGGTCAGTTAATGTAAAAAGTGAGACAATTCTATTTTGTCTCCCAACACTCTGACTCTTAATTCCCACTTGTGAACCATAAAGCAGTCTATTCACTTTATAACGCCACACAGTGTGAGCCTAATTCACACTTGTGTAACCCAGAGAACTGTACAGTCTATTCTCTTTATATGTTTTCTATTTCTAGACAGCCCCCAAGCGAAACTATTAGCATCATTAGTTTTGAAATATTGAATATAACCAGTTAGACAAATTCATGAACGATACTTCTTATTAAATGTAAATATCTTATACATCACCCACTTCATTAAAAATTCATTAAGTCTTTTCAACTTTACATTTTTTATTAAAACCATTTATGCTGCACTCTATAACGCCCAGGTGGTTCAACTTGCTAAAGAAATAAATACTTAGATCAGCGTCCATAGAGTGTGATGTACTTAAAAGGTGGTAACAGAAGATATCGGTGAAATATCGTTATTATAAAAGTCACATCCAGGAGTTGAATGTCAGTGTAGTGTTCTTGCAGTCTCTCACTCCTAATACTCAAAAGGTTGGCTGGTTGGTTGGTTGGTTTTTACAGCATGTAAAGGGCAATTGTGTGTATATATGTATGTGTGTATATCCGGCTGAAACTATGAAAATAAAAAACGACAAATATATATATATAATATATATATATATATATATATATATATATATATATATATATATATATAGTTAAAAGAAAGGAAATGAATCCGACGTATGATAGATAAAAGGATATGAAAACAACACAATATGCTGTTAAAGTGAAAACATTTTATAAAATATTCATAGCTAATATTGAACAATATTTCGATTTTATAAAAATCATCTTCAGAGCTTGTTTATACTCCGTACTATCAAGAGCGGGGACGAAGTCATCAAGTCATCAAGTCATCAAGGTTTTCGTTTTGAATTCATATCACTTTTTTGAAACATCAAGGTTTTCGTTTTTGAATTCATATGACTTTCGTCTCCGCTCTTGATATTACGGAGTATAAACAAACTCTGAAGATGATTTTTATAAATCGAAATATTGTTCAATATTAGCATGAATATGTTATAAAATATTTTCACTTTAACAGCATATTGTGTTGTTTCCATATCCTTTTATCTATCTATCTATCTCTCTCTCTCTCTCTCTCTCTCTATATATATATATATATATATATATATATATATATATATATATTTGTTGAATTTTTTAAAATATAATTGTTTTCCATAGGCAACTACCCAGGTTTCAGGCTATTTTGCCATCATCAGGTTGCTAATAATTCTTCTGGTGTTTATGCAAAGACATTTCTTGCTGTTATGTTTTTGGACCGCAAATTACGTCGGTTGATTATTGTGGACGCTTGCCATAAGGGCAATATAATTGCTAGGGTTTGATGTGACCAGCCGATTGATCGGAGGGTCTAACCTAAGTAAGGGCCTAAAAGGTATGTTGTATTTCATGGACTGCTCAGCCACCAGGGCTGCATCCTTAGGTATCAGGGGTTACCCACGGCAAAAATAAGGCCGTATTGGCGTGAGGGCTCTTATCTCTCTGTAGGAGTCGGTGTACTGTACAGTCCCAACCGGTCGGCGTACTGTACAGTCCCAACCGACCGGGCGGAAGCAGAGAAGTATTTATGTGCAAATATTTTTTTTCAAATTGATTAGCAAAAAAAAAGAAAAAAAGAAGAAGAATTGATATATCTTTTATAATGTTTTAACAAACCTATGGTAACATTGAAGTTACGGTCATGATGGTGTCATACTTATCCGACACTTCATAATAGTCTAAATCTCCCGACTCAATTCTCCCTTCATTCGCACCTGATGAGTCGGGAGATTTAGACTATTTGTGTAAGCTCCCTGAAATAGACTATAATGCTAAATCTCTAATTCTTTTGTTATTTCTTTACTCATATATATATATATATATATATATATATATATATATATAGAGAGAGAGAGAGAGAGAGAGAGAGAGAGAGAAAGAAAGAGAAATAGTGAGAGAAGGAAGAGAGAGGAATATATAGAGAGAAGGGATGGAGAGAGAGAGAGAGAGAGAGAGAGAGAGAGAGAGAGAGAGAGAGAGAGTGGGATAGATAATATATATATATATATATATACTAGCAAATATATGCACCCTCCGGTGCAAGTATTTGAGTTTTAATGTAATGAAATATCGTATTAAATTAGAGTGGGGGTATAATAGAAAAATAGAAATTAAACTTACTCTTCCATTACTGCCGTCTTTCATTGCTGAATTTTACTTATTTAACTATTTAGTTAAATTAGGAAATAAAGAATAAAATTACACTTATTTTTTCTTGTTAATGGATTTCATTTAAGAGTCATTGGAGAGATTTTTGCTTATATTCATTAAAATAAAACCAAACAGTTAGAAATCAGTAATACTAAGCACATATTTAATAAAATCACATTTTTAATATCAATATGCAAATTAGCTTTCCCATTCACACTGCAAACCGCTATTTTTTGTATATATAAATACAATAGCATGTTATTAGTATGTAGATATGGACAACACTAATAAAAAGGTGAAGCAATTTTATTAATAATTGAGGTTTAAATATAAATAAAATCATGGAGAATGTGATGTAAATAACTATGTTAATTGTGACTCGATTAGTGATATAGTTTTGGTTACAGACAGAAGAACACACAATCTCCATTATAATAAGATATATATATATATATATATATAGATATATATATATATATATATAGAGAGAGAGAGAGAGAGAGAGAGAGAGAGAAAAGAAAATATTGTCCATGGTTTGTGATGTTCTTAAATGGTGTTAACGGAACATATCGATGAAATATATAGAAAATTAACAGACGTTTTGCCAAAGGTGAGAATTATTAGGTCAGGAATAGTTAAGCGTCTTTTTGGGGGAAAACAAACTATATAAATTTCTCTTTCTCTCCAGCAAGATAGAAACAGGTGTTTACTTAGTGTATTTCAACTCGTTCAACAGAAAGTTAATATTCGCGTAGAAACAGAAAGTTCAAGTAAAATGTAAAATGATATATGTGTATGATATTTGTACATTTTTCTAATATAAAAAAAAATATACATATCGAGAGATATTTTCGTACATACAATTTATATAATCTTTGCTGACGTAGGCATTATTCAGAATATCTTATATCTAAACATCTGACTTTGTATATTTGTATTTTTACAGAACCCCAGCAAAAATAGCATTTCGGTGTTTTGTTCACAGACCTACGTGTGTGGATCAGGCACAGGGTCATATTAATGTGAGACCACCGACGAACGGAGACTCATGGGATGGCGGGTGTAAATAATGCATTGATCCCGTCGGCATTCCCCTCAAGGGGAGTGCTTTAGACACAGGGCAATACACACAGCCCTGTCCCTTTAAATCAGGAGGCAGGGTTGCCTGTAGGGATGGGGCCCTGATATCGACGTGTTAACATTATTTAACCGGTCCAGAGGCCGAAGCTCACTGGGCACTTGACCCGAGGGCCGAGCATAAGGTAAGAATAGCATTTAAAAGGTTTTAATTAGATGAAATGATTGGTCTTACCAGCAGGTCAAACCGCCTTCGGTTATTTCTTGCCAAAAGGTCTGGGAATCGCGTTCATTGAACGTCATATTTACATTTCTGCATAGTTGTTTCTTAAGATCTTTATATATATTTTCTTTTTTTTTTGTGTGTGTGGTGGGGGGCAAATATGAATAATTTTTAAACATTCCTATTTCACCCATAGATGGGTCCCTATCAGGTACTACCACTCCAGGTAAGACAAGGCTTGGGGTTAATGGCAATGAAGTAATGCTTAATATTCCCCAGATATCAAGAACTGGAGCCTCACCATAGATGCAGTTGACTATTATACGCAGAACACACCTTCCTTTGAGGGGTGGGGGTATTCCTCTGGATTGGAAACAATCCGTGTATTTCAAGCCCGACCGACGGGGCTATCTAAATTAAAGTAAAATCCAGTTTTTAATCAGTTTAGTAAAAATAGTCTATAGACAACCTTTGCGCTCGTTTCGATCATTTTAATTTATCAAATACTGGCCAATTATTGACCCATAGCTGGACGGATAATAAGTAAAATTGGTAGAGTGGCCTAATGTCAATATCAACCGGGCAGCGAGTGAGTATATCCCCTTTTTGCTGGCTCTAAGCCAGGGAGGTCGTTTTTGTTGAAATGGAGCGCCACAACTACCGTCAGCTTCCCACTTTACCACAGGGATCAGATTACGTAATCTGTGCTACTCATTCACTATTTTGGCGGGAACCGATATCGAACCTAGAACCTTGCGAGTCCCAGGCGAATGCTTTATTAACTGAGCTATGCTTACCAGTTGTATTACCGCTATGTGAAATGCGGAAAGCCTCGTACAGGGTATGATTGTTTCAAAACGAGCGCCCCCATTACACTGGAGTACATGGTACACAATAAAAGTATCGAGATTGAAGCTGTATTTACCAAGAGAGAAATTATCAATGAATGGAACTTTTTTTTTCAAAATGCAATGTGTCAAAAAAGTATCGAGATTGAAGCTGTATTTACCAAGCGAGAAATGATCAATGAATGGAACTTTTTTTTTCAAAATGCAATGTGTCAAAAAAGTATCGAGATTGAAGCTGTATTTACCAAAATAGGAATGACAAATGAATGGAGCGTTCATTTTTTTTTCAGAATACAAGGTGTGTCAAAAAATATCGAGATTGAAGCTGTATTTACCAAGATAGGAATGACAAATGAATGGAACGTTCATTTTTTTCAGAATACAAGGTGTGTCAAAAAATACAAAAAAGTCACGATACTTTTTTGACACACCATGCATATTTCTCTTGTGACAGTAGTTATTGGATTTACCATGTCTGATATATAATGTCTGATATAGCAAAACGGACGAAACATATCTCTAGGCTCACATCGAAGAGACAATACATTTCCTCAGAAAAGGAACTGTTGATAACTCCATTAATTTGAACTGTATCATTTCTTCTATTTTGAATAATAGTTATGTTTCTTTGTATTCACTTAATAGGATTTTCCTCTTTTACCACATCCAGCTTATAGCTAACCTCCTACTGTTGACTTCCCTTGCACTTTCAGTTTCGCCCTTTTCAGTTGATTGTCCTTTTTTTTCTATTTGGAGACTAAATTCAGTTTCTTCTCATTGCATTCAAAATCTGTCTGCTTCAAGCTTTACTTCAATTGTGTTTCTTGTTTTCCACCAAGCAGCAGTTCTTCTTCTTCTTCTTCTTCTTCTTCTTCTTCTTCTTCTTCTTCTCTTCTTCTTCTTCTCTTCTTCTTCTTCTTCTTCTTCTTCTTCTTCTTCTTCTTTCTTTCTTCTTCTTGATTTCCTTCTTCTTCTTCTTGTTCTTCTTCTTCTTCTTCTTCTTCTTCTTCTTCTTCTTCTTCTTCTTCTTCTTCTCTTCTTCTCTTCTTCTTCTTCTTCTTCTTCTTCTTCTTCTTCTCCTCATTCTTCTTCTTCTTCTTCTTCTTCTTCTTCTTCTTCTTCTCTCTTCTTCTTCTTCTTCTTAAGTTACGTCTGGCTATACCTGGTTTGTGTTTATTGTCATCTTCTTTTTACTTTGATTTCATTTGTATGTCTCAGTTTTGTGTATTTACCGAGCACCTCCTAAACATCTTAAACATATCGGGGAAACAACATCCTACAAGAAAACAGCTATCCCGTCATTTATTTTTTAAAGCTCTTAGAAAAAATTAAATCAGTTGACATTTTTATATGAAATTTGGCGATTAAGATATAAATCAACACTTGAAATTTCATTAAAATCGGATAATTCCCTGATCTTTGGTAATTTTTTTCAATCGGGTGTGTGTGTGTATGGGGGGATTTTGTTTTGTAAAACACGGATTTTTCGGTTTCTAATATGTTGTTTATTTAATGAGAAAAGAGCGTCCATGTTTGCATTATATTTGATCAAATTGAGCGAAAATAATAGTGTGGTGAAAAGTATTCTCTTGTATTCAGACCAATAGATTAGACTAAGGAGATTATTATATGCTGGATACCAAGTCATATAGGTATATGAGGGGAAATGAAACAGCTGACTCTGCAGCTAAATCGGCTTAGATTTAATCCCTGACAAGTTCCAGATACCAATATACTGACTTGAAACCTAAAATTAATAGATTCCTTCATACAAAATGGCAGCAACACTGGAATAACTGTATCCACAATAAACTTTCCTAATCAAACCGACTTTGGGAGGCTGCAGACCAAATTTAAGGAAGTCTAGAAAGGAACAAGTCATTATGTCCCGATTATGCATTGGTCATACAAAACTAACACGCTCTTATATACTCAAACAAGACAACAACCACAACGTGAAACATGTCAAACACCCCTGACAGTTAAACACTTATTGATGGAATGCAGATTTTTTTGCTCCTATCAGAAACCATTATTTTAAAGCAAACAATATGAAGGATCTATTTGAAAATGTTAACATTGGGATATTTCTCCTTTTTGAGGAAATAAAATTATACCATAGAATATAGACATGAAACAAATCAATGCCATACAATATAATTCCCAATAATGCTAACACATTGTTAAAACCTTACTAAAAGTATATATATGAATACACAATATGTATAACACCCCAACCGCTAGCATGATATAAACCTGGACGGGTTGATATGCCGTTAAAATTAATAAAACAACCAACCAACCAACCAACCATCAGACCAATAAAAGAAAAGACAATTTTATTTCAGTAAGCCGATTCTTGGATTTTGCATAGACCTTGTGATAGCGCGTAGGCGCATGAGATATAGGTGGAGGGCGCATCGTCAGTCAGCAGTCAGAAAGTAAACAAGAGAGAAATAACGAGTGAAGAGAAGAGAAGGAAAAGAGGACAAAAAGATGTAACAGTTGCTGTTCAAGTTATTTAATGTACTATAAGTAAAGTAAAAGTAAAGTCGTCGGGGCGGCCTAATGTCGGTATCAGCCATGCAGCGAGGGAGTCTATCCCCTTTTCTAGCGCTAGACCAAGGAGATTATTCTAGCGTCTGAGGTGGAGCGCCACACCTACTATCAGCTCCTTACTTTACCGCACAGATCCCTGTGCTACTCATAACGCTGAGTTGGCGAGGGCGGGTATCGAACTAGGAACCTTGTGGTTTCTAGCCGAATGTCTACCGACTGAGCTAACCCGGCCTTTTAATGTACTAAAGTTACCACCGATTTTCCCTTGATACATTGATCCATCACTGCGTGGAATGTTTTTTTACAGTCACCAGAGAACTCTGTAAACAGACGAGTAACGGCTTTACGCCAAACGGTGAAGTTTTAATTAATGTCCCTCCTACAGTGCTCAACCATGGGGGATGGGAGCATATATATCAGTATATATAACAACATCTAAAATAACATGCATTCCCCCACTCTAATTACCGAAATATCCTAACGAAAAATACACACATTCTGCACAAAGAAAAAAAAAAAACAAACAAAAACTACAAATACTAGAATCTTTATACATTAAACAATACAAACCATCATTAAACAAGATTAATTTTGAATGTAGTACTCACATTTTAAAATGCCTATAACACTTTTCCTACCAATTCTCCTCCTTTCAGCCTCCACACCCCTAATATAATTTCTACGAGTTCCCCTCCTAGTTACTCTCACTACTACTAACTTGATAAAAAAACTGGAACACAAACACATCCACCACTGATAATGGCACTTGGATGTGTCGAAAGTACTTGGGATAAAAACTTCGGTGGACTAATCCACGGATTCCATCCAAATGTAAAAAAAAGTTATCCATAAAGTTTGATAAAGAACGTTAATAAAATTGTTAAACAGGAGACGTGTCTTTTGTTTAATTCTACATGTATAAATGAAAGAATGCTGCCCAAATATCCCCTATATATATATATATATATATATATATATATTATATGGACACCTAAGAAGCCACCTTGAAATGTATCTCTTTTTCTCATTCACTTCCTGTTTCTATAGTTCACAATCCTATACTGTGAAAAATATTTTTATATTTTTTTTTTTTGTTTTTGTTTGAATTTTTTTTTTTTTTTAATATTCAGCTTTTTTTTTGTGATATGCTTGTCCATAAGTGAATTGAGACCCATCTGATGAGACGAAAATTTGGGGAGCCGGTTTAAATCAACTTGGATTTATATGGGCCCCAATTTTGGTCGAAATAAATTTATTATGGAATTACGGTGTTGAGTTATTCCTTCCTTTATTGATAAAATATTGCTCTGTATATAATCTAAAAGGTTATTATACATTGAGCTCTCTTCAGTGATTTAAAGATTCGCTGTATTTATACATATTGGATCATCAATATTAGTACCGTGGATCTTAGAAATTACATATAGAATCATCCCTTACTACCAAGTTTGGATAAATCTTTATATATATATATATATATATATTATATATATATATATATATATGTGTATATATATTCCCTTGGGAAAGGCATGAATCCTTATATTCTCCCTCCAGCTAGGGTAAAAGAGTAGGGCAGACTGGGCTCTTTAACCTTAGGTAGGTAATCAGTCTGGGAGAGGGAAAACTCTGAATTCAAAATTCCTGAGGTCAGTCGTTGATTGTGTTTGTGGCATTCCTTGTGCACCAATTATTTCCTATCGACTGTGCCAAAAAGTGCGGATGGTCAAACACAAGCCTTCACCTCTATAAACAAATCCTTGTGTGGGTTGTTCATTGTACGAGCCCTCATGTGTCGAAATCGACGAGAGAGTCCATGATATATATTAATATATATATATATATATATATATATATATATATATATATATATATTATATATATATATATATATATATATATATTCAGAAGATTTAGAATTTTTGCTTTATAGACTATTTCAGGGAACTAGAGGAATGTTTCTAACAATTCCCATCCCTTTTTTTGCATCTGAGGATAGAAACTGCTAGATAATTCCTCAGGTACCCTAAATAGTCTATAATGCAAAAATCTAAATCTTCTGTCCATATAATATAATATATATATATATATTATATATATATATATATATATATATATATATATATATTACTTTTGCTCTGTGACTCTGACAATAAGAGCACACATTGGGCTCTGCAAACTACGAGACTTAAAAAAACAAACTTCTATGTCGTAAGGAAGATTTCTTCTCCGGATTTTGGGATATATATATATATATATATATATATATATATATATATATATATATATATATATTGTTGGATATATAATACTCTGCCATTTATAATGTTAATGAAGTTTTCTTTCCAAATGTTTGAAGTTTTGGACCATATAAACTTTAGGCACCACTTTTTGATCTCGATTCAGAAGGACATGTTTTTTATTTACATCATCAATATCTGGTTGTTTTAACAGACGAGTTTAAATTATTTTAATTATAAAAATAACTCCCAAGCCTAACCCTAACCCTAGCCTAAACCCTAACAAACAACCGAATATTGACGGTGTAAATGAAAACATGTCCTTTATTAATCGAGATCAAAAAGGGGTGCCTAAAGATAATATGGTCCGAACTTTTTTCCGTGTTCATTAACATCATTTAGCTTTTATAAATGAACAAGTTTCAACATTATTGTTTTTTTAGGAACATTAGCACTAAATGGCTTTCACAGTTCACTTGGTATTTAAAGTCACGTCACAATTTTTCAAGACTGAAAAATAGTCCTTAGGCCAATTGCACACGGATACGCATACATCTACACATAATAATTAAATCCAAGAAAACGATATACGCATATGTTCAACAATGTTTTTTTAATGACGCTCTGAATTCCAAATTTCAGCTGACGGCCAAAATATACACTCAATCCCACCAACTGAGACAAAGAGATAAAAGAATTTAAAGTTTATATCTTGAAAAAACAAAGAAACATCTTTAAATATTTACACCGTTATTTATGATATATTTTATCAGAGATATATAATCACTTCATTATTAAGGTTTTCATGTACAATTTCTCATCGACACAGTTGAATATTATATATATATATATATATATATATATATATATATATGCACTAGCTTCCACGAAAGCAACCGACGTTATTTGCGGTCCAGAATGTGACATTAAGAAAAGATCTTCAATAAACACCATGGGATCTAACTCAACAACCTGTTTAAGAATTGTATTTGTGATCTTTTCAAGTTATCTGGCAATTTTTTTAAATATTTGGGTGGAATTCGTGGATTAGTCCACCAAAGTTCATGTCCCGAGTACTTTCGGCACTTCCAAGTGCCATCATCAGGGGTGATGTGTTCCAGTTTTTTTAATTATATTATTGGATGTGGAGGCTGGAAGGAGGAGAATTGATGAGAAAGATGCTAAAGGCATTTTAAAATGTGGGTACTGCATTGGAAATTAATGTTGTTTAAGGATGGTTTGTATTGTTTTATGTATAAGGCTTCTATTATTTGGAGTTTGTGTTTATTTTTTTAATTATATATATATATATATATATATATATCTTATTATAATGGAGATTGTGTGTTTTTCTGTCTGTAACCGAAACTATATTCCTACTCAAGTCACAATTCTCTTAGTTATTGACATCACATTCTCCATGATTTTATTTTTATGAATTATTAATAAAATTGTCTTACATTATTAATAGTGTTAACCATGTCTACATACTGACCACATGCTATTATATTTATATATACAACAAAATAGAGGTTTACAGTGTGAACGGGAAGGCTAATTTGCATATTAATATTAAAAAATCGAATTTAATAAATATGTGCTTAGTATTATTGATTTCTTACTGTTGGGTTTTATTTTAATGAATATAAGCAAAAATCTCTACAATGAATCTTAAATGAAATCCATTAACAATATAAAATAACTGTCATTTTATTCTTTACTTCCTCTTATAACTAAATACTTAGATTAGAAAAAATAAGAATGAAAGACGAGAGTGATGGAAGAGTAAGTTTCAGTTGTTCCATTTTTTATTATACTCCCTCTGTTTCAAATCTTTTATTATACTCCCTCTGTTTCAAATCTTTTTATCTGTATTCTTATTTAGTTTCATTAGATTTTCTAATTTAATACAATATTTTATTACATTAAAACTTAAATACTTGCACCCGGAGGGTGCATATATTTGCTAGTATATATAATAGAGATGTGATTTTAGTTCAATTAAGTGTATCTTTCGGTTTTGAATCGCTATTTCACAGTACTTGCGAGTTTTTATGAACAGAGCTTAATCTGTTATCCATGATTAGTTGACCGTGTTTCATATTCATTCCTTAATACCGTAATAATGAAAATATGTCTAACACTTCACTGTTAAATCATGTTGCTTTCTTTTAGTAATAGCTGATAATTTCTGCTCTCAAAACAAAGTAGAAAAAATTCATTCAATAAAAACTAAAACCTCTTAATGGATACTTTAAACATTTGAATATTTTAATTCTGAAATTATCAGCGGGTCTTGAATTAACGATAACTTTATAAATATTGTGATGGAGTGAAACTTCATTAGAATCCAATTGTTATGAAATGCAGACGTCATCACATCATTAACACACATTTTGAACAGACTTAATTTACCAAGAGGAGAGAAAAAAATTATTCAACTTTTCTCTTTAAAAAAAATCTTAAATATAATTATGATTTCACTTCTAATTCAAATGGTAGTAATTACATTGTGGTGTCGACTATCCATATTATATTCAAAGTATGCATCTCGCAGAAATATGCCAGAGTATAATAATAAAGTAAAAATCCTGTAAGTTTCATATAATATACAAAAGCGAGTACGTGTCCCTAAAGAAATGCAATATCAGCATAATTCCATTTTTGTTTCATGTCGGTTTGTTCAAAACATCATCATTCACATTCAAATGTAGATGAACATGTAAGGTAATATATCTATCTATCTATCTATCTATTTACAAGGTATGTCAAAAATGTATCGAGATATTTGTACTTTTTGACACACCTTGTATTCCGAAAAAAATGACATTTCATTCATTGCTCATTTCTATCTATGTAAAGACAGCTTCAATCTCGATACATTTATGACACATCTTATTATATATATATATATATATATTATATATATATATATATATATATATTATATATGTGTGTGTGTGTGTGTGTGTGTGTGTGTGTTTTCTTATCCTCATAATATATATATATATATATATATATATATATATATACTAAAACACTCTCCCGTCGTCTTACATACCACCTCTTTGATACTAGTGCCATAAAACAACATCTAGTTACACAATATACAGACAAATCCTAATCCTCCGGCATAAGAAATATTCTCAGCGAAAATACCAAAAAAAATAACAATAATTCTTCCTTTCTTTCTTTCTTTCTCCCCTTTTCTTTCTTTCTTTCTTTTTTATTTCATTCTTTCTTTCATTCTTTTCAGGTTTTTTTCTTTCTTTTACTTTAATCATCTTATACTTCTTCATTTTACTAAATTTCGTTCTCCTTTCTTAATGATCTTTTAAGCTTTTTTCTCTTTCTACTTTATTGACTTTTTTCTTATTCATTTTTAATTGACTTTTTAAAAATGTATTTCTTCTTTTATAATCAGACTAGAAGCGGCTAACTCGCGTCGCCTGTATAGAGAGGGGATGTTTCTGTAAGTTATTCTTGCAGGTCCATTATTACTGTATCATGTGTTCGATCCTTGCAGGATACCCGATTAAATCCCTATGTAAAAAAAGACCTTGCGTTGATTCAGCCACTCTAAAAAGAAAAATTACTGTTTACTATTTACGATATTAAATGAAAAAAAGAAGTTCTATGCTGTTATCATTTAAATTTTATTTTTTAATCATCATCACGAATAAAAATCAAATCTTCATTATTTTTTACTCAGAAACCAAGATCTGGTGATAGTAAATGTGTATATATATTTACTTTTGTTGCATACCTCTTTCCTTTCTTTCTTACTTCTGTTCTTCTAGCCTCTCTTCTAGCGTCTGGACTTCGTCTTGGTGGTCGGTCGCACTTAACTCATTTCTTCTTCTAGATCAGTCTTGTTACCAAGACATTCACCTACCACAAAACCATGTTATTCTCGCAAGCTTTTATCTACTTAACTAAATATTTCATGTAACTAAACATCTGACTAACATTGCGCGCGTATGCAGGTGAGTTCCAGTTAAGGCAGTACACCTTCTCTGCCTGGCGTCCAAACTGAAACTGAGAACCCAAACAGGTCCCACCTGACTTCACGTATTTCGCGGGCTTTCTGTACTATTCCATAGAAAGTCCCGCCCGTGATATGAAAAGGGCCATCCCTTTAGAAATACAGGGGTATGACAATAATCTTATGCAACCGTATAGATTATGTAACACTTTGTCGTTGATTATTTTATTTTTGTAGTTTCCTACGGACATACATACACACAGCTGCACTTATATACGTTTAGATTACAATTCTTTCTATCATTTTTTTTTCATTCTTTTGTTTGCTTTTGTTGCTTGCTTTCTTTCTTTCTTTCTTTCTTTCTCACTTTCTTTCTTTCTTTCTTTCTTTCTTGGTCCATTTTTATTCAGACATAATAAATCAGGTGCTTGACATTTCATCTTTTTATCTATATTTAGCCCCTTATTTTTTAAATATAATCATGAATTCTTTCAAATTATTTTTCTTTCTTGTTTTCATTTTCTCTATTTTCTTCGTTTTTTTTTCATTTTCTATTCCTTTCTATTTTTTCGTTCTTTCTTCTTTCCTCATAAAGATGATATAATTCTTTTTTCTGGCTTCTTTTTACTTTTTATTCTTTCTTTCTTTCTTCTTTTGTTTCTTTCTTTCTTCTTATTTATTTATTTAGTTGTTTATATTTTCTATTCTTTCTTTTGTTTTTATGTATTTATTTTTTAATTCTATCTTTCTTTCGTCTTTATTTGTATACTTTATTCTTTCTTTCTTTCTTTCCTTCATTATTTTTCTTTCGTTCTTATTTCCCTATTTTTTGTAATTTATTCTTTTATATCTATTTTCATTTTCATTCATTCTTTCTTTCATATTTTTATTATTTTTATTCTAACTATATATCTATTATATATTGTATTTTTATTCTTTCCTTCTTTCTTTTTTCTTTTTAATTCTTTCTTCTTCTTTTTTACTTATTTCTACTTTATTGTTTCTTTAACTTATTATACTTTGGTATTTATATCATCATTTCATATTCATTTCAATTTTATTCATTTTTACTTATTTTTTCATCTTTTTTTTCATTATTTTTTTTCTTTATTCTTTCTTATTATTTAATTCTTATTTCATTCATATGTATTTTTCTTTGTTATTCTTTCTTTCTTTGCTATTTGTTCTTTTTCCTTTCTCATTAATTTCTATCATCTTAATTATTTTTTCCTTCTTTTTTCCTTCTTTTTAATTTTATTTTGTCTTTCTCTATTTCATTTCTCTCTCTCTCTCTCTCTCTCTCTCTCTCTCTCTCTCTCTCTCTCTCTCTTTTTTATGTCTGATTTCTTTTATATTCTATTCCTTCTTTCTTTCTGTCTTTCTTATTTTTCAATCTTTTTGTCTTATTTCTTTTCACCTTTTATTGTTTATTTGTTTCTTTCTTTCTTTTCCGATTATTTTATTCTTTTTTCATTCATATTTATTGTTCTTTATTATTCTTTGTTATTTTAAAAATTTATTCTTTTCTCTTTCTCATTATTTTTTATCATCTTAATTCTTTCTTTTCTTTTTTACTTATTTTTAATTTCATTCTTTCTTTCTCTCTTTCTTTTTTCTCTTTCTTTCTTTTTATTTTCAGATTTCTTTTATATTCTATTCCTTATTGTCTTTCTTATTTTAAAACTTTTTGTCTAATACCTTTTAACTTTTTTTTGTTTCTTTCTTTCTTTTCCCATTTCATACTCACTTCTTAAATCTTATGCGTGATATTTTCCTACATTTCATTCAACAATTTTATTCTTATTCTTCGTTTTCATCGCTTAATCTCCAAGTTTTTCCTATCACGTCCCACTCTTCTTACTTTCTTTTCTTTCTTTTCCCTTTCATTCAAATCCCCCTTTCGTGCGTTTTAATGTTTGCGTGCGTTCTGCTAAACGGTTATGGCAAGCAGACAAATTCTATAATTAATCCATTGGCTACATACAATATACTAAACGGAAATACAAACGTGGGTCAGGATCCCAACACAAGACCTTTATGCAGAAAATGTCACTCAAATGCCAAACCCACGCAGTATCACGCACCCATAGAAAAACTCTCAGGTCCGCATGAAGTATTCATACACGTATTAGGCTTTCACAAAAGTACTTTCATTTTTCCATATTTTCATTCAGTGAGAGCATATACACACAAGTACCAAATATTACACAATCATGTCATTAATACTAGCTGCATACCCACCATATTATCGGCAATTAAGCCACTAAGAAAAATTATTATATTTAACTAGCAAATATATGCACCCTCCGGGTGCAAGTATTTAAGTTTTAATGTAATAAAATATTGTATTAAATTAGAAAGGCTAATGAAACTAAATAAGAATACAGATAAAAAGATTTGAAACAGAGGGAGTATAATAAAAAATGGAACAACTGAAACTTACTCTTCCATCACTCTTGTCTTTCATTGTTATTTTTCTAATTTAAGTATTTAGTTATAAGAGGAAGTAAAGAATAAAATGACAGTTATTTTATCTTGTTAATGGATTTCATTTAAGATTAATTGAAGATTTTTGCTTATATTCATTAAAATAAAACCAAACAGTTAGAAATCAATAATACTAAGCACATATTTATAAATTCGATTTTTAATATTAATATGCAAATTAGCCTTCCCGTTCACACTGTAAACCGCTATTTTGTTGTATATATAAATATAATTGCATATTATCAGTACGTAGACATAGTTAACAGTATAATAATGTAAGACATTTTATAATAATTGAGATTTAGATAAAAATAAAATCATGGAGAATGTGATGTCAATAAATAACTAAGGGAATTGTGACTTGAGTAGGAATATAGTTTCGGTTACAGACAGAAAAACACAATCTCCATTATAATAAGATGTATATGTATTAGAAAAGACGTGATACGTTGGCTCACCCACTAAGTTCTTGGTAGATAATTGTGACAAGTGAAAAAAGTGAATTAAATTGTAAAGCGAATTAAATTTTAAATAAATACATCCGGAGAATTGAAAAAAAAAAACAACACTCAAATCATTTTGTAAGATTTCTTAGAAAGGAAATATATGACCTAATTTAAATAAACCTAATTCTTCGAATTCTATTAAGAGCTAAGGGTGTTGAGAAGATAAGGGCTGACATCTGATGAAAATTAACATGCAAATAAATTGAGAAATTCAATCTCCTCTAACACTCGCGAATCTCTCTTTGCTCTCACAGAGAAGCTAACATATATAAGTAGTCAGTAATCAAGATATGAGATTAGGAAAGTGACAGGCAGAATGCTATATAAGAGACTGGTCAGTTTTTTTAAATTTATTTGCAAATTACTTCTAATTATAACCAATTAGAATGGATTTTCAAACATAACTCATTCCTAAAACTAGGGAATATTTTAGCATGTATTTTGTGCCATTAAAATAATTAAAAAGCCTTTAGGAAAAGATCAATGATTCACACAGCTTTAGTTAGATAATAGATAATAGACTAGATAGATTTACCAAACCCTCTGCATGAGCAAGATACGAAAACATGGACAATGTTTACTTAATTCTTGATTAATTCTCAAAAATCAAATGTTTTAATATATATGTATCTAGCAACCTCTTCACACGAACAAGATACGACATATGGTTAATATATTGTTTGTAATGAACGATCCCTAGTTTTTATCCATAAAAAGGGTTTTTATCATATTCCGTAGAATGAACGACCTTTAATCTTTACTGACAAAAAGGTGGTTTTATTCTATTTTTCATGTAATAAACGACCCTTAACTTTTGTCTCAAATATATGTCTTCAACATTCAATTATATAAAGAGAAAATATTCAAATTTAAATTCAGAGTTTTCCTCCTTTTTGACTTTCGCCTAACCAAGAGCCCAGTCTACCCAACTACTTACCCGTTGCTGGAAGTGGAGTAGTTGGATGCTCACATTTCCCAAGGGTATTAGTGCTATGTCAAATGCAAACAGCCTAGTCCAGGATTTGAACTCGGATTTTTTAGTCAATTTACTACGACACTAACCATTAAACTCGTGCATCCAATGCCATAAAGCGTTATAACAAGTACTCGTTGGATAGAATAGGAGTGTTAAACTCAGTGCAACATATGAATGTGCTGGATGGATATTACTTTATGGCGAGGTGTTTGTAGCCAAGAGAAAAATAGTCAGACCTTATTGTAACTCACACATAATAATTATTGGAAGGATTAGATTTGATTTAATCAGCTATATATACTATATATATATATATATATATATATATATATATATATACCAACCGCTCTGTATGAGCAGGAGGCGGAATGACGTCAATTACTTAAGCGGAGTTTAGCAGGTTTGAATTGAGAGTTTTTCTTCTCCTAGACTGGTTAATTAGCCATGGTTAAAGAGCCCAGTATGCCATGCTATTTAGCCATAGCTGGATGGAGAATAGAATTCATACCTTTCCCAAGGGTATTAACGCCATGTGAAATGCAACCAGGTTCGTCCAGGAATTGAACTCGGGTCGACGAGTCCATATCCTACGACTTAAACCATTTGACCACACGCCTCCATATTATAAACTTAGAACCAGGGTTTTTATTTTGTTTTCTTCCGTTGAAGTTATATTTTGTGCAGTTTTTCGACGATCTATCCAGCCCCGGAAATTTTCATCAGTCAGTGACATGTTTTTTTGATCAAATTAGCACAACGCTGGCCAGGTAGACATTATAACAAGTATTCATTGGATACAATAGGTTGGTTGGTTGGATTTTACGGCACGTTAAACCTTAGTGGTTACTTTATGCCTAAGAAGTTTTTTCTACTCAGTCTTTAGGGTACTCAATTCTTTTAACTCAATTTGTAAACACATTTTAAACTGATTTTTTAAATTATTTTATCCATGGATGCAACCCTAAAAGGTACTGCCACACAGTGTGAGGATGAACCTGGGAATAATGGTGATGATGAGGTACACCATATTTCCCAGAGTCCGAGAATTGTAACCTCATAATCAGATAGTTTAACGTTATAACCAGAACATTAACCCACCCATCACCTTTTAGCACATATATTATTTTAAAAAAAGCTTGTGGTTTGCCCTAAGAGCAATAGAGACGTGACAATCATATAGGTGCTAGGGCTTGACGTGAGCAGCCGATAGATCTCTGATCGCAGGTCTAGCCTAAGTAAGGGCCAAATTGGAGTGTTGTTTGTCATAGACTGCTCAGCTACAGGATCCCATCCTTAAGTATCATGGGTCACCACCCAGGGCCAATATGAGGCCCCATGGGGCTATTCGTACCACTCTGGAGAGGTGCAGTCAGGGTATTCTAAAGCCTCAGCCGACAGGGTTTGGATATATTAGGAATAGTAATCTGAGTAAAATATACCACTATAAGTAAAAAAGAGTCATCTGGGCGGCCTAATATCGGTATGAGTCATACAGCGAGGGAGTCCATCCCTTTTCACTAGCGCTAGACCAAGGAGATTGTTTCTGCGTTTTAGGTGGAGCGCCACACCTACCATCAGCTCCTTACTTTACCGCACTGTTCCCTGTGCTATTATACGCTGAGTTGCCGAGGGCCGGTATCGAACTAGGAACCTTGTAGTTTCTAGCACTATACTCGATGGATATTACTTTATGGGGAAAGTGTCCATTGACTTTCTATTAGCTGATTATAAAACCAGAGATGCCAACAGTATGTGGTTAAAATATTCCTAACGTATTAATATTAATAGACCAACGCATTTACCAAATGACTTCATGTAAAGAACCTACACGACTGAACCCCACCTTTTTAAGAAAGATCGCGTGGTACCATTTCAGCAAGTGAGCGCACGCACACTATTGCATGTTCAGTTCAGCCTAAGAGTTTGCAGAGCCTGTCACCACCAAACTGGTTCACAGTAGAATTAAAGAAACGAAAGAAACGAGAAAGATCAATATGAGGTGCCGCCTTATTCCGCCTTCCTTTTCAAATCCAGCTGGACGGAGATGCTTTGCAAAATGCAGAAGTTGTAAAGGAAACACGCAATTGCTTTTCTTTCCTGTTGACGGACATTACACTGGAGTTAATCCTCACCTTCCTCGGATGTTATTATCGTTCGTGTCCATGGTAGCGATGACGAACTTTATCCCCATCTACAATGACTTTGCCTAATATATGTTCATCCTATCAAGTTGTGCTGATTACGATGTAGAAGAAAAGTTTATATCTTTCAATTAAACCTGTTATTAAAGTCTATTCGTTTTCACATAACTTTTTTTTTTTTAGTTTCTTAATTACTGTTTCCAGAATAATCAATTGTTTGCTTCAACAATCATTCTTAAATGATCATTATTGCATTGACTCATCATTTTGGATCTAATAATACAATACAATTCAATAAGGGGATTTGGTTATTTCCTAGTTGAGTAACATGAAACTACAGGGTAACCCAGAAAAAACAGAACCCACATTATTATTTATTTTCCCATTAAACTAACCCCAAACCCCAACCCTAACCCTAACCCTAAACCCTAATCCTAAACCCTAACCCTAACCCTAACCCTACCACACAGTTGAGTAACATAATATTACAGGGTGACCCTGAAAAAACAGAACCCACAAATTTTGTAATAAAACTGTTTTTTTTTAAAGTTTAAGTCCAACAATGGTTTAGGGTTTAGGGTTTAGGGTTAGGGTTGAGGTTTAGGGTTAGTTTAATGGGGAAAAATAATTTGGGTTCTGTTTTTTCTGGGTCACTCATGTTACTCAACTAGGATATAACCGGGGATTTTTTTATTTTTTAAATATTCTTTTTTAATAGAAAAAATATTTCCCTCACACCCGAATTTTTTTTCATACATGTAAATTCTGCATTCTTTGGAACTGGTTTATAGCAAAAATTATTCAAATCCTGCAAAAATAGTTCTTTTGAGCATATTCAAAATGGCAGCAAACCAAACATAGTGCTCCAGGGTTTGAATAGATGTAAGTCATGAAATATTTGGTGGCTGAGCCCTCCGGGGTGAAATGGTTAACAAACTAGTCTCGCAGATCGAGCACTACCGAATAAGGAGTTTGATCCGCGCTAGATGCCCATAATTGCAACCTTGTGTCACACCCTAGACGTGCTGAACGGGTTGGGTAAATTACTGTTTTACCTACCGTGTCCGTGTCTCAACATTCAGATTTTGTATTATGGAAATAGCTTTTGAATATAAACGTCTTTGTTTACACTATCATTACCGGTGGATATACCACGGTAGGATAATTTAATTATTACAACGTTTGATATCTTTACTTACTAGCTATTGCAAAATAGTTTAATATGTATAAAACATACTAATATTGATTTAGATCTCTCTCACTCTTTTTTTCCTTTCTTTCTTTTTATTTATATTCGATAGAAACAGATTAGCGTTACCGCTTCCGCGCGCTCAGCCCTAATTGGAAAGATACAGTCTAAACTCTTTCGGCTTCGGGTTACAATTACCGTGCTAATGAAATGGAGCACTTGTAATTTTTGTTTGTTACAACTTTACAATGAAGTTAAGCATCTCATTGTGGTGAAATGGTTAGTAAGGTCTTCACGCAGATCCATTTCTACTGACGAGATCAGTTCAATCCTCGCTGAATCTCCCATACTTGCGAACTTGTGTCACATACTGCCTGTCGTGAACGGTTTGGGTAAATAAGACGTACAATCGTGATGTAATGGTTAGGACGATAGCCTCACACATCCATTTAGTGAATAGTTAGTTCCATCCTCGCAGGTTCCCCCATACTGCAACCTTGTGTTAAATACTACCACTGCTGAACGGCTTAGGGAAATTCATAATTTTCTATCAACTTCTGTTGTAGTTTCCCCGTTTCTATTAATAACATTGGTTTACAAAGAAATTGAGGCAAGCACAAAAATAGCTGTTTTAACCTAATTTGGAGGTGCTGAATTCAGATTTGAAATCCATTTTTACTCATCATCTCTATTTTTTTTTAGATATGCATACTGTACATTTTGTACACATACTGTACATAAATGCGTATATGCATTCACGGTTAATTTCTAATATTGTGTGACTTTTTTTAGTTATTATGCAATAAATGTAAGTGATAGCATTACATTATATATATATAGCTATATATCAAGACGGATTTTGGCAGTTAAGCGTAGCCAACACGTCTCAATAACAGCCAGTAGTGCGCTGGCCAGTAGTGCACTGGCAGTCAGCAGATCATCTAAGAAAACACATTTCTAACTGTCTGCAGTACTATGAATCGTGTACATTGTGTCATCCAAGTATATTTATTCCGTCAATGTTCTTTATCTATCCTGTTTTGTCTGCAATAAGCTGCTGCAACTGTTGAAATAAGCACGTATGTACTCTGTATATACTAAAATGAGACTATTAAAAAAACAGAAAACTAGAGGTGATAAAGCAAAACTGTTTATAAAATTGAATTCAGCACACCCAAATTAGTAAGAAAAAACACCTATTCACATTCTTGCCTCAGACAAAATATATTTTTTTGTAAACCAGTGTAATTATTTGAAGCTATAATTACTTACTAGCGATTATTAAATGACTCTTGTTAAACAGAAATAATTATTTTACACTATATAAAGTAAGTAAGTAAATCGTCGGGGTGGCTTAAAGTCGGCATCAGCCTATCAGCGAGGGAGTCTATCCCCTTTTCACTAGCACTAAACCAGGAAGATTGTTTCTGCGTCTGAGGTGGCGCGCCACACCAAAACCAGCTCCTTACTTTACCGCACAGATTCCTGTGCTACTCATACGCTGAGTTGGCCAGGGTCGGTATCGAACTAAGAACCTCGTGATTTCTAGCCGAACGCTCTACCGACTGAGCTAACCTAGATAGGAATACTTGAAAACATACAACTGTGTACACATTATTTTTATTAGATAAGAATACTTGATATCATAGAACTGTTTGAAAAAAATAACTCTTAAGATACAACTACAGATGTAAATATATATATTTACCAACCCCTCCGCACGAGCAGGATGCGACACAAGGTCAATTTCTTAAGCAGATTTCTAACGGGTTGAATACAGAGTTTTCCTTCTCCTAGACTGGTTACATAGCGATGGATAAAGAGCACAATCTACCCTGCTATTTACAATTACTTTAGTGAGAATTGGATTCATACCTTTCCCCGTTAGCTCAGTGACTATCACTTTTTCCCCTTTAATTTATCTATCTATTTAGGGATTAAGACAATACTGTGTCAGGCCATGTGAAATGCAAACAGCTTTGTCCGGGAATTGAACTCGGGTTGACGAGTCCATTTCCCATGACTCTGATTATTAGACCACGCACCTCATGTAAATATGTAAATATAAATGGGTAATTATGAACTTTTGTTTAGTAAATTAGGGAGTCCCAGAAAAAACAGAACCCACAAATTTTGTAATAAAACTGTTAATTTTCCAATTAAACAAATAAATTATTGTTTAGCGTTAGGATTAGGGTTAGGGTTAGGTTGGGTTAGGGTTAGTTTAATGGGAAAATAAATAAATAATTCGGGTTCTGTTTTTTCTGTGTCAGCCTTTACAGGGTGTCCCAGAAAAAACAGAACCCAAATTATTTATTTATTTTCCTACTAAACTAACACTAAACCCTAAACCCTAACCCTAATTCTAACCCTAACCCTAATTCTAACCCTAACCCTAACCCTAATCCCTAATTTATTTGTTTAATGGAAAAATTAACAATTTTATTACAAAATTTTTTCTGGGATACCATAATTTACTAAACAAAAGTTCATAATTACCAATAGATGTACAATGAGTGCAATTCCCTAACCTCTCGGCGTAAAATAAACCTAGATGGGTTGACGTGCTGTTAAAAATAATCAATCTATAGTTTTAATGTTCCATTCCTTTTTTTTAAAGATTGTACTTTTTAAAAGAAAAATGTTCTTCTTCGTAACGGAATTATTTCTCTTGTTTCCTTGTCTTCTATTGTCTTTCTCGATTTCGTGCAATCTTATATTAAAAAGAGGGAAAAGTTTGCCCGCTTTGCCAAATCCTAACGGACACAATCAGGTCACGTAATAATTTATCAATAAAATTGCACGCTGTTACTCTTCAAGTAATATGAATCATAGTTGCTCTTTTGACACTTCAGCCTCCCACCCCTCTCGTCACTTTTCATTTCCAATTCTTTTTACATCCCTCCGTTTTTCTAATCTTTTTTTTTTGCGAAGATTTCACTAGTGGTTTCTATCTTTTCTATTTTCCTATGAATCTGTAAAATTATAAGTGACTAGAACTGGAGTTAAATCATGATTATTAAACTTTTTACATATTGAACTATATTGCCACTAGCTCTTAAGTTAACATATCAAGCCTTTTAATAAGTAAATTATCGGACCATTAGGCACCCCTTTTTGATCTCGATTCAGAATATGTTTTCATTTACACCGTCAATATCCGGTTGTTTGTTAGGGGTTAGGATAGGGGTTATGGATTAGGGTTAAGGTTAGAGTTTAGAGTTAGGGTTAGAGTTAGGGGCTAGGATTAGGGGTTAGTTTTATACTTAAAATAAAACTCTAAAAATCATCTGTTAACAAACCGGATATTGACGGTGTAAATGAAGAACATGTCCTTCTGAATCGAGATCAAAAATGGGTGCCTAAAGGTCATATGGTCCAAAATTTCTTCATGACAAATGCCTCAAATTTTGTTTTGTTCGTTTCTAAATAATCTTTCCCAAAACATGTTACACTTAAAAATGTCTTTTGGATGAAGACTTTTTTTAATACATTAGTTAAAGTCTATGATCTTTTGTTCAAGATAAAGGTGAAAAAGCAACTATAGAAACAGGTACACAATGCAAACTGATATAATCTATATATTAATCCTCGAGATCCTTATTTGTCCGAATGTTACCATCTTGCAACACCCTCTGCTTAAACATGAGACCGTCCAAGATGAAATTATAAAATGCTAATCTTCATTATCCAATAATTTTTATTCATAGAATTCTTATTTATTATTAGGGTCATCACTTAGCTCAGTCGGTAGAGCGTTCGGCTAGGAATCACAAGGTTCCTAGTTTGATACTGGCCCTCGCCAACACTACGTATGAGTAGCACAGGGATCTGTGCGGTAACGTGAGGAGCTGGTGGTAAGTGTGGCGCTTCATCTCAGAGGCTAAAATAATCTCCTTGGTCTAGCTCTAGTGAAAAGGGGATAGACTCCTTTGCTGTCTGGTGGATGCCGACTTTAGGCCATCCCGACCATCTTGCTTATTCACATCTAAATAGTGGACTATACTGTTTTTATTATGAAGAAGAAAAAGGATGAAAAGAACACGCTACATAGATAAATATCATAAAGAAAAAAAAAGAAGAAGAAAAGAAAGAAAGAACATAGAGGAATGGTAGAGATTAATTTTATACATGTTGGGATTTTCACTTCTAATGCGTTGGGCTTCGAAAATCTGTTATCTTTTGCTATTTTGACGCTCTAATATTCTTGTGTTAAGCAACTTTTTCACGTTTTGCATAGGGCAAAATTCGAGTTGTAGTAGTAGTCGTTAGTTCAAAACATGATACGCAAGTTGTATAGTCACAAATGTGTTGTTTATTTCTTTCTATGTTCGTGGGTTCTTTTTTTTAGAGAGAGAAGGAGAAAGAGAGGGTAAGGTCAAATTATTCTATCGTAAATTATGTTCGGTACTACTATGCGAAACACATCACGGGGGAACCCAGGGATGCCCCGCCTGCCCCTTACGAACGCCCAACCGAAAAAGAAAATATTTTCTCTTCTTCCGTTTCTCGTCCCGGGGGTGGGAAGGTCGCCCACCAACTCCTTCGCTGAAACTAGAACTTCCGGTTTTATTTTAACTTTAGTTCCGTGGTCATTGGTCGGTCAGTGACTGCCCCTATACACCGTTGAGAGTTTACCGATTCAAACTTTAATCTCTCTTTGTTCTTATTTATTTTTCTTCTCTTTTTCCAGAAATCCGATCATCGTTTTCTTTTCAATCCCCAAATTCCCAGTATACCATAATAATTACGCTACAGACGAAAACCTTATTCCAATGAAACTTTTAATCTTGTGACTGTGATCTAATAGTTCACCTATTGAAACCTGTGTAAACGGGCACGTTAGATTAGTCAATTTTATTTCCTTTCTTCTCTTTATTCCTTAACTAGTTCTGTGCGTGTGCGCTTGCTTACACGCGCGTTTTCCTCACAGGCTACTGGTTGACATGGGTCGTTTTTGTAGCCATCAAATTACCTCCAGCTTGGAACATTACCAACAGTTATGCAATTATTGACAAGGTCTAAAGTCCCTTATTATGATGCAATATCTACAAAATCGTTGGATTATTTGGTGGTATATAAACCGTGCTACAATACACCACTTAAATTTATAGACTAGGCGAGATCACGCGGTTTAACTGTCCGGATGCGTAGCTGGTTGACTACTTAAGCACTGATACTGAGAGACGTCCATTTGCAATCATTGACGAAGGACTTGCAATTCTGAGGAGCACCAAGGAACAACCAAAGGATTCTTTACCAAGGATTTCTGCTAGACAATTTCGAGTAAAGGCTAGGTGAGTAAACCCCGAAAACAAATGGGTGACTCTCAATAACCTTGCTCGCTATTTTCTCTCATTTTTATTGTGTTCGATTGCAATAGGTTCATTGAGCCTGTCAATCACTTCTACAACGGTTAATGGTAACTGTCCATTTACCATACCGTTATTAAAATCTTATTACACTTACATACATAATACGTAGGCTACCCACGAATTAGGTAACAAATGTGAGCGGCTTAAAGTAGGCCAAGAGTTTATAAAAATTGCGTTGTTGTTTCCGGACTTTGCTTTTCTTCAACAGTTTATTACCGCCACGGTAACTTGTACTGTGTTGTTTTCCCCACAGACAACAGGCACAATGTCCACGATAATCCCAGGATAATATCCGCCCCCTCCCGCCCCCCGGAAATGATGTTGAGTCTTCCTGACGTTAATGATAATACGACTATGATGTCTCTTCTATAATTATTCAGTTATAACGTACCACGATGATGTGGTTTCTGGGTATCATTATTTCACGACAATCTTCATCTCCCGAAAGAGTACATTACAATTTACTTTTACATTCGATCTAAGCTGAATTATTATTTGCTTTGTAGATAAACACCGACAACTTTTATAATTGATAATTGTGACCAAAAAGAGGGTAGCATCCACCCGAATAGAAATATTGCCAATCATATGACACTTAGCAATAATAATGAGGAACGAGAAACAACGAGAAATTCAATATGGCAACGATAATACAAAGAACAAAAATAAACGAAACATTTTCATAGTAAGCGATTATTTTTCTTGATTATTGTTGTCAAAGTTTCCCTAGTTGTATTGAAAAATCTTAATTTTCGAAATAGGAAATTTCTTAGAATTTTCTTTTTCTTGATTTCATATCTTATTTTGCGATTATTCATTTGCTAATAACTAGTGAGCAGTTGTCTGAGTTTAAAAAAAAGGTTGAATTGTGGCATTGATTGTGGATTGTCACTTTCCGATATTGCAAAGAAATTGAATCACCATTATTTATCAGATGTTTTCCTCAAAAATGATCAGAAAACTAGAGATTATTATCCAAAAGAAGGTTGGTGCTGCAAGAGGAAAATAAACACTGCATCTACAACTAAGGGAACTTTGATAACAATAATCAAGGAAAATAATAACTTCCTATGTATGTTCGGCTAGAAACCACAAGGTTCCTAGTTCGATACCAGTCCCCGCCAACTCAGCGTATGAGTAGCACAGGGATCTGTGCGGTAAAGTAAGGAGCTGATGGTAGGTGTGGCGCTCCACCTCAGATGCTAAAACAATCTCCTTGGTCAAACGCTATTGAAAAGGGTATAGACTCCCTCGCTGACTAGCTGATACCGACTTTAGGCCGCCTCGACGACTTTACTTTACTTACTTTATGTATATCTAAGCCATTGAATCAGAGGATTCAGTCCAGCACAAAAGAAACAAGAAGATAAATAATAATAATAATAATAATAATAATAATAATAATAATAATGAGAGTAATTTTTAAAAAAATCGTCTGGGTGGCCTAAAGTCGGTATCAGCCAGACAGCGGGGGAGTCTATCCCTTTTCACTAATGTATGACAAAGGAGATTATTTTAGCATCTGAAGAGGAGCACACACCTATCATTAGTTTCTTACTTTACCACACAGATCCCTGGAACCTTGTGGTTTCCAGGCTGACGCTTTACCAACTGAGCTAAAACAGCCTTAAGAAGAATAAGAATAAGAGCTTATTCAACCCAAGATAAATCCAAATCAACCCAAGAAGAAGAGTACGTACTAGTGGCCTATTGCTGGTATCAGCCAGATGGCGAGGAAGTCTATTTCCTAGTGCCAGAGCAGTGAATCAGTTTTGTCCAATATTGTAAGTACTAAATGTAAAAGCTCTACATCTTAAAGTTTATCTAATATGACTATTATTACTATTATTAATTCAATTACAAAGTTTTTAATATTAATACTTTGCCTATCAAATTTTAACTACGATAATACAAAGAACAAAAAATAAACGAAACATTTTTATAGTAAGCGACAGGCGGTCGGAGAGGCCGCCTCCGATCAATTGACTAGTCACCTTAAGCCCTACCACCTATATGATTATCCCGACCCCATTGCCTTTATAGCAAGCCCAAACCCTTTTCATCCTATAGGTGCTAGAATACGGTTTCTGAGGGTCTTCAAGTCTGAGAATGACGTTAACAGACATGTATACATTGCTGATGAGACTTAATAAAGTTGAAACAGCTGTACGATGTTCTACGCGGGGCACGATATTTGCCCAGTTCACTTGTCTTGATTATTTTCAATAATTATCGAATTTTATACGATATACTCATTGTAACTGCCTTCAAGCAAAAAAAATATGAATAATAATATACTTTAATCAACAATGCTTCTAAAGCAAATTATCAAATCTCTCTCATATTATATATATATATATATATATATATATATATATATATATATATAGAGAGAAGAGAGAGAGAGAGAGAGAGACGAAGAGAGAGAGAGAGAGAGACGAAGAGAAAGAGAGACAAAACGTTACCCTTTGAGTAACCCATTGAGCTCTGGGTAGATAATTATGATGAGATAAGAGTGAGTTGGCAAAGCAAATTAAATTCTTTAATAAATACAACCGGAGATTTAAATCAAAACAAACATTAAAACCATTTTGTAAGATTTTTAAGACACGCAACGTTTGACCAAATTAAAATTTATTAAGAGCTTGATTTATCAGTAGTAAATATATTTCGGCTACTTTGGCCTCTTTAAGTCTGATTTCATAATGGACAAAAGAAATACATATTAGGTCTATCTATATAGGATTTTCTTTTCTGTGAGATGTTTTGTTCGGAAGATTCCGGTTCAGATCCTTATTGCTATTAATGTATATAATATATATTTTTAGTCTGTCCCAAATGATAATCGTACTGTACTTATCAGTCATCCCGTTCTCCGCATCACTTAAGTACTTCGCGTTTTTTCCTTTATTATGTTGCCATGCGACAAATGGAGTTTAGAATTTAGCATTTATTTTTAATATCTCCTACTACTTAGCTAGTTGTATCTATATTATTTGGGTTGAATGAATTCCGTAATATTCCGTCGAGTGCTTTCAGTTTTATTCTTCTGAAGAAGGCTTTAATGTTACTATCTAATGTATTCCTCTTATTATGTAGACAGTGGAGACATAATATAACTAGTTTTATTGTGAAATAGTGGCATATTGTCCGTATCAGCCGGACAGCGAAGGATTCTATCTTCTTTGCACTAGCGCAAGACAAGGGAGATTGATTCAGAGTGATATACCTACCATTGTAGTATGTATTTAACGTTTTCTACAGCCCCAGTCGACAATGTGGTTAGTAATTATGGTATAATAAAACATGTTGGTTTGGTTTCTTTGTTTAATGACATATCATCCTTCGTGGTTTATTTAATGCCAAAACTATCCTTCTAGAAGAACAGTAGGACTACTTTTTTAACCCATTGCTGGGGAATTGGTATTAATCCGAAAGTGATCGTAATAGCCTGACCGGAGTTCCAACTCGCTAAGATGTGTCAGTCCAGCACATTAGCCACTGCACCACGGGGACTCCCCATTCTACTGTTGATTTTATGGAAAATTCAAATAAATTACTCCCATTATCTTATTATATAATTATTATAAATACGGTGTCTGTCTGTAACTACCTCATGTCTTATGTCACAATACCCTCAGGAATTGTGTAAGTTTATCAATAATTATGTAATGTATAGTCCAAATCAATAATCCACAGAATGAATAGTATTTCACAGCCCATGTTATTGGAATATTTACCTCGCATCCCACTTATGCGGGTATGACACAAGGTCTTTTAATGTGGGACCACCCACGCACAGAAGCTCATGGGTGAGGGGTTAAAAAAGGCATCGATCCCGTTGGCATTACTTGTCAAAGGGGGCGCTTCAGACACTGGGCAATAAACCTATCCCTGTCCTTTAAATCAAGGGGGCAGGTGTTGCCTGGGGGATGGCCATCTAGGATTAGGCCGTTAATTAACAATACAGGTCCCAAAATCGAAACCACTGGACACATATGCCCCGAAAGGCCCATGTTATTGTTGCATTTAAAATCCTGCAATGTGTCTTATGTATCACTTAGAAATAAAGAGGTCTCTTATTAATTTTAAGATGAGGCTTGATAATCTGCATTATTTAGATTTTTCAGACTGTTATCTATATCTCTATTGTTTCATACACAGCGTTTCGGCCGATGTAACCTCCTGCTTTCTTCATGGGTTTCTTGTTATTTTTATAGATGAGGCTTGATAATATGTATTATTTAGATTTTTTGGACTGTTGTCCTCATTTTCATTGTATCATGCACAACGTTTCAGTCAATGTAACCTCCGGCCTTCTTCAGGGCTTTCTTGTTATTTTTAAGACGAGGCTTGATAATTTGTATTATTTAGATTTTTCGGGCAGTTGTCTAATCTGAATTGTTTATACACAACGTTTCGGTCGATGTAACGTCCAGCCTCTTTCAGGGCTTTCTTGTTATCTTTTTTAGATGAGACTTGATAATTTGTATTATTAAGATGATTCGGACAGTTGTTCTCATCTTTATTTGTGCATACCCATAGTTTCGGTCGATGTAACCTCCGGACTTTTCAAGTTTTCTTGTTTATTTCTAAGATGAGGTTTGGTAGTTTGTATTATCTAGATTTTTCAGACTGTTGATGTTATCTTTTTGGTTTTATACACAATGTTTCGGCAGGAGGTGCCCTTGGTTTAATAGTTGCCGTCAAATGAAATGGAATCGGCGATACGAGTTCAGATCTTGGACACGGCTGGTTGTATTTCATATAGCCCTAACAGCATTGGGAAATGTATGAATCCAAATCTTCTTCTTCTAGCTATGGATAAATAGTAGTTGTTAAAATTCCTAGCAAATAAGGTAATTAGAGTAACCTCCCTTGACTTTCACTTTGAAATAAGCCGGTAGATATTTTGAAAGTCTCCGTGCGAAATAAACAAATCATAGAAACTTTTTCGAAAACAATAAAACTGCATGCTTTAACACCAAAATATCATAAAATGTGTTCTTAATAACAATTAAGTTCATTTCAGATAATGTGCACGCACTAATTTATGCTAGGAATTTTAACAACTAAAGGTGACAATTACCTAAATCATTATCTAGGAAGTGCGTGGCGTAATGGTTAAAGTCATGGGAAAAAGGCTCGTCGCCCCGAGTTCAAGTTCTGGACGTGGTAATTGCATTTCACTTAGCGCTAATACCCTTCTCCCGTCAGCTATGGGTAAATAGTAGGGCAGACTGGGATCTTTAACCTTGGTACGGCAACTGGTATAGGTGAAAAAAAAAACCTGAATTTAAAGCAGCTTAACTCCGTTTAAAAATGACCTTGTGTCGCATCCTGCTCGAGCGGAGGTGTTGATGAATACATGCACAACGTTTCGACCGATGTAACTTCCGGGCTTCTTTATGTGTTTCTTATCGAACTCGGGAACCTTTATGTCGGAATCGGGATACTTCACGATACTTCGAACTGACCCCTTTATTCAATCCATTGGCGTAGATTATATCTTGAACTAATAGGGGCCGGGTTAGCTCAGTCGGTAGAGCGTTCGGCTAGAAACCACAAGGTTCCTAGTTCGATACCTGTCCTCGCCAACTCAGCGTATGAGTAGCACAGGGATCTGTGCGGTAAAGTAAGGAGATGATGGTAGGTGTGGCGCTCCACCTCATACGCCAAAACAATCTCCTTGGTCTAGTGCTATTGGAAAGGGGATAGACTCCCTCGCTGATTGGCTGATACCGACTTTAGGCCGCCCCGACGACTTTACTTTTACTATAGCTTGAACAAAGTGTTAGGTATGATTTTCCCTGAAGGTTCTCGATTTCAACATGAAGGATTATGGTTTGTGCATATCCTATTTTGTTGTATGGTCAACATTTTTTACACAATTCCAAGTGGGTCCTCTTTCCATACCAATCGTGCCTAATTTTCTTGTTTTCTTTGTTATTGTTATTGATGATGATGAAGATGAGGATGATGATGATATGAAATTTATTTTCTTCCTTCTTTAAGATAATTATTTTCAAGTACATTTTTGTTTGAAATGCAACAGGCAATAGTTTATACTTTCTTAACTTTGTTGAACAAGAAATCTAATTCCTTTCTTAGAATAAAATCAATTGAAATTCCACTTGATAGTCTACGACGAAAACTTTTTTTTTTTTTTCCTAAACCGATTGTTAGACTTGTGAAATCCAAGTGGAAAATGGCAGAGACAAACTAATTTCAAACAATATTTCTATTAATGATTTTAATACTTTAACTAATTATATTTTTTCTACCAAAATCGCCTTTTATCAATGCGTAGATTTCTTTTTTTATTAAATATTTCCTCGTAAATCTTTCTGAACAATTTCAATTTCAGTCAAAAATCTCTTCTTTAATTTTCCATTTATTTTTTCTTCAAATATCTCTTACGTTTTCCATTCCCTTGTATATACATCAACTTGATTCTGATCGCCTTCATTCACCAAAACATTTGTATTTCTCGCTATGTGTCAATTTTATTTTAATTCCTCGTATAATTTCTCTATCCTTCATCAAACGGAATTCTTTTTTCTTTTTTATCTTCCTCTTTAAAATTCCTGTTTTTATCATCCGTTTAATATCTTGTTTGATATTTTTCTTTATTGACTATTTCAATGTCTGTTTGAATTCTTCAGAATTCCCGAGAAATCAAAATCTCTGTGTTTTTTTTCTTTTTTCAAAATCCAAAAACAATGCTTATCATCTAATTCCCGTTTGGCCAAAAATTCCACCAAATTGTCTGAAAGGATATGAATATTTTCATTTATTGATCTGATGTAGCTTCAAAAATTTCTAAGATTTTTATGTCGTCATTCTTTGCAATAGAGTTTCGCCATCGAATATGCCTCAAGAAAATGAACCGCTCAATCGAGAGAATTTCAAAAAAAAAGTATTTCTGAATGACTGAGGCGGTTGATAGACTTTAAGAATTGATAAAAGAAATTTTTGAAAAATAAATAAGAGAACCGAAAAATAATTCGTATTTGAATTAAACTATTAAAAACAAATTACTTCCAGCCTATCCCGGAACTTTATCCGGTTGTTCATTAAAATTATGAGAAACAATAAATGTCAACGACTGAAAAAGTCGGCATGATTTTCTAATTGAGACAGTTGTACATGTTCATCTGTTTTTTTTTTTATTTATTTTTATTTTTTAATTTTAAAAAATATAGTCACTTCCGTTGTTTCGTATATTAATAATTGAAAAATATCCGAGATATTTTATGATCCATTTTTCGCGTTGCCTAAAGCAAATGAACGTACAAGAGACGACAAATGTCATGATTTACAAAGCGTTTCTCTCACTGTGGAATGATTCTTCAAATAATTGGAAATATAAAAGCAAAATCCCCGCATCCCACGGAAACCAATTTCAATTGGCTATGAAATGGTAATAGTTTTCTGTACATATGTAAAAGACAGTTGGTGCGTATGCCTGTGTGTATGTATGTCCCGATGAAACTATGAAAATGTTAAAAATTAACGATGGAGTATACACACATACACACACACACACACACACACACACACACATACACACACATGCATGCATATATATATTTATATATATATATATATATGCATGTGTGTATGTGTGTGTGTCTGTGTGTGTGTATATAATTTTTAAAATTTCTATAGTTTCATCTGTACACACACACACACACACACACACACACACACACACACACACACACACACACACACACACACACATATATATATATATATATATATATATATATATATATATATATATATATATATAAATATAATCGCTTCTTGCTTTGTTTTCAAAATTATTTGTGCGAAATTTTCGAAACTGAAAATATTCATAGAAATACCATTGAAATTTTACATTAGTATATTTCAAAAGTAAACAAATAAATACACCAGTTTCCCTCCACCGCTATCAAGGCGACGCTGGGTATCCGCTTCTAGTATGATATAAGGCGTTTCATAAAAGTGTTGAATTTACAGAGTAACGTATTATGTTTAAGTCTGAGTCACGTTGCAGTATTGTTTGTACTCCGAGCCAAGAGTATTTAGCATTTGAAATTATTGCATCATATTCTCTTCTCATTTAAGTTGTGTCAGCAGTGTCGTTTTCCAAGGATGAATATGCTTTGCTTGGAAATTGTATAAATGTCTTAGACAGGGAAGAATTTCCTCAGGAGGCAATTCTCAACAAGTCGAACGTATTGAATGTGTTTAATAAATTTCGTGACAATAGATGTGTACAATTTAAAACAAGTTGAAGGCAGCCAAAGTAACGAAGACATGTCCGACCATTTTAACTCGAATTGGAATTAAAGAAATCAAATTCCCGCACCCCACGGATACCAATTTCAATTGACTATGCAATGCTAATAGTTATATAATATAGAATGTTTCATGAAAGATACAAACCGCGGAATAAAACTGTTGAATTTACACAGCTACGTATTATGTGTAATTCTTAGTCACGTTGCAATATATTTTTACTCAGAGGCAATAGTATTTAGCATCTATATATTAACCCTGATACTTTTGGCCTTGTGCAACATCTCAGCTAAGCTTAGTAACTAACTATACAAGGTGTGTCAAAAAGTATTGATATTTTTTGTACTTTTTGACACATCTTGTATTATGAAAAAAATAATGTTTCATTTTTAATTTTTTTTCTGAATACAAGGTGTGTCAAAAAGTACCAAATTTAAAGTTGTATTTACCAAGATAGAAATGAAGAATGAATGGAACGTTATTTTTTTCTCAAAATACAAAATCTCGTTTCTTTTTTGACACACCTTGTATATTAATACTGGTGTTCCTTGTTTGTAAGACCGTCATCATCTCGCAACACCCCCTGCTTAAAAATGAGCCCATCCAAATTGTCCAAGAAGAAATGCAGAATTGTTAATCTTGCTTATCTGGTGTTGCTTATCCACCTAATTCTTATTTCTTCTGACTGTCGACACCTCAACTAAATAATGGACCATTGCATTTTTATTATAAAGAAAAAAAGGAAGAAAAGCGACATGCTATACAGAAAAACATAATAAAAAAAAGAAAGAAATAGAGTAGAGGAAAGAGAAAGAAGGGGTGAACGTGCTGAAACGATAACGCTAATTGTTTTACATTGAACATAATGAAAATATGAAAAACAGGAATGAAAGAAAAAGAGTGATAGCGTTAGAAAAGTAATAGGAGAACTATATAAATAGGGGGTGAGTGTGTGGAAGCGATAACGATAATATTTTTCAATCAAACATAATGAAAAAATGAAAAGAAGAAAGAAAAAAGGGAAAAAAAAAGAATGAGAGAGGTAAATAAAGATTATTATACTATCTGCATATTGAAATATTTAGCAATAGCTCCTAATTAAACGTATCAAACATTGTAATAGTTACGTTATCATACTGTGGTATATCTACAGGTCCTGCTAGTTTGACATTAGTGTATCACACAGTCATCTCCTTTAAGTCGTGTCAGCAGTGTCGTTTGCCAAGGATGAATACTCTTCGTGTGTAAATTGTCTACAAATGTTTGTGACACGAAAGAATTTCTCCGGGAAACAATTCTCAACAAGTCGACCATCGTGATTTTGTTTCATAAATTTCGTGACAAAAGATGCGTACAATTTAAATCAAGTTGAATGCGGTCCAAATTAACGAAGATACGTCCGATCATTTAACTCCGTTGCAGAGAAAAGGCATTTTGAAAGCTATATTTTCAGGTTGGTTGTTTTTTTTTTACGGCATGTCAACCCTTGTTGGGTTATTTTATGTCAAAGATCTATGGGTTAAATAGAAAAATGTATATATAAAAAAATTGTATTATCCATTAAGAATTGATTTATTTCAAAATTTTATCGGCATTAAATGACCCACAGAGGTTGATATGCCGTAAAACAAAACAAAATCAATTCTTGAGTGGTATTCAAAATTTATTTCACCTTTTGCCATGTGTAGACAGGTACCTCAGATAGAGCTTGATATTAACTTAGCTTAGAACACAGAAAAGAGTTTGTTGGAAATGGGAGGACCTTTCTAAGTTCTTTCCTTGAAAATCAGCCTTGAAAATCAGCCTTGAAAATTGTGGCCTTTATCAAGACTCTGACATTGACCCCCGTAGCCGGTCGGAAATACTCATCTGCTTTCTTAACCAAGAAAACGATAGTTATGAAAGGTAAAAGAACAATAAGAACACATTGAAGATAGATGTAAAGACTGTCATATTGAAGGAGAAGATGGTTATTAAAGTATTGAATCATATTACCTTTAGGCACCCCTTTTTGATCTTGATTAAGAAAGGACACGTTTTTCATTTACACCGTTAATATCCGGTTGTTTGAACAGATGATTTTTAGATAAAAAAAATTAAAACTAACTCCTAACCCTAACCCCTAAGACTAACCCTAACAAAGCAACCGGATATTGACGATGTAAATGAAAAACATGTCCTTTCTTAATCCAGATAAAAAAGTGGTGCCTAAGGGTAATATCGTCCAAAGTATTCATGAAGGTTTTTAACACATTTTTTCAAACTCATTTTTTCTATTTAAACCATAGATGGGCCCAATAATTATTATCCTGTGTACTGGGTGTCTTTGCTTTGCTGACCGAGCAACGAGGGCGATGACGACTACGAGGACGGCGACCGACGGGCACTAGTTCGACAACGGCGACGACCGAGAAGGTGACTACGACGGCGACGAAGGGGGACCTAGGACCGCGGCGCGTTTGGACGTTGAAGTCTTTCGACGAAGCGGCCAGAGTAGGGGATCGGCAAACGAACGGTGATCAGACGGCAGCGGCGGCGGTGACGAGAAGGTGCGCGGTGGTGGCGACGGCGGCGGTGGCTACGGCGGCTGGAAAGAACGACGACGACCACCACTAGCGAAGGCTACGACGACGAAAACGAAGACGAAGACCTTGCTGCCGGCGGTGAAGTGCACTTCAGCTGCTGCGGCTACTGTTGCTCACTTGACACTATCACGCACGCCTAAACTACCGTATGTCTCGTTTGTACTTGCTCCGGGAAGTATTGGCGATTAAGGGGTACTCCTTGCTACCCTATCTTTTCAGATTGAACTGTATATAACTTATGTTATCTACAAAGAGGATGCTGTTGCTTATACAGAATTTACCAAATTGGCAGTTTTTTTTCCATTTTTATTATCGGCGCATGGTGTAATGGTTACCCCACATGGAAAATAGACACAGCGAGACGAATTTAAATCGTGGACTAAGCTGTTTGCATTTCACATAGTGGTAATACCGTTGGGAAGGGTATGAACCCAACTATTCACCCTCTAGTTAGGGGTAAATAGCAGAGAAGAGTGGACAACCTGTCTAGCCAAAGCAAAAACTCTGACTTCAACCTCGTTAAACTCTGTTAAAGAAATTGACCTTGTGTCACATCCTACTTGTGTGATGGGTTGGGATATATGCATATCTCTTTTTAAACCACGCTCAGCATTGTAGAAAATGGAATTGGCAAGACGGGTTCAAATTCTGACGGAGACTGCGTTTCATTTCGTGCCAATGCCCTTAGGAAATGTGTGAATCAATCTTTTCTACCTCCAACTAAGTGTAACTGCAAATGTATATTTGGTCCCTTGCTAGGAGGCGCCTAAAGCGCAATGCTTATTTTTGTCGGAAATTGATACGGTGGCATGAGATGAAATACAAGGCGAGGCTGTTCACATTGCACATAGAAATACCTTTGAGAAACTTATGCCTCCAACTATTCTCAGTCCTGCTGTGGATAAATAATAGGGCAGACTGGGAACTTTAACATTGGATGGCATCTGGTCTAGTAAAGTAAAGTCGTCGGGGTAGCCTAAAGTCGGTATCAGCCAATCAGCGATGGAGTCTATACCCTTTTCAATAACGCTAGACCAAGGAGATTGTTTTTGCGTCTGAGGTGGAGCGCCACACCTACCATCATCTTCTTGCTTTACCGCACAGATCCCTGTGCTACTCATACGCTGAGTCGGCGAGGGCCGGTATCGAACTAGGAACCTTGTGGTTTCTAGTAGAAGGCGCTAGCAACTGAGCTAACCCGGCCCTTTCCGGTCTAGTGGAAAGAAAAGGAAAAAAAAAACAAACTCTGAATCCAAAACTGTTAAACTCCGCTTTAAAAAAAAATCGTGTCACATCCTGCTCGTGGTGTGGAGGGGCTGGGTAAATACTTACACAGATTTTGGACTCATCTCGTATATAAAACGCTGCAGTGGTGACATTTAAAGAAATAGATAAACGAATTCGGAAAACTTCAATGCTGAAATAGACAAAATAATCGATTTATACGCTGATAATTATAAACTGAGATATGATAATCAGTTAATAGAGGGCTTCAATTTAATAGATGCTGATAGATAAAAGGATCTACTCCCAAGTAGATAACGGAATTATTTTACCACGTTTTTCTTAATTAAGTTTACTTCATTTTCGCAATTTTCCTTGTTTATGTCTAAATCTTTGTATCTGGGCGAAACGAGTTTAATCTCGGAATACAGTCTGCCTTTTTCTTTATCAATAATTAGAAAGGGTTTGTTTGTTTGTTCTTTGTAGACGGTGAAAATAGATGTTGAAATGTAGTACTCATGTGTGAATAAACATGAGGAACTTGGTAACTAAAGCGAATCTTTCCGGAGGAAGCGATATAATCGAGCATTACGCCCAGGTCCGAGTTGTAGTATCTGTTAGGGTCCCATATATTGATTGAATTGATCAAAAGATGAGTTTTAAACAACGCTTACAATTTCAGTTTTTTTCAAAACTGAATACACAACGAGAATGAATAAAACAAAATACTTCGTCGGCTTAAAATAACCCAAGGGTTGAAATGCCGTCAAAACCAACCAACCAACCAACTTGAAAAAAAAAAAACAATATGATGAGATTCTCGACATAAAATCGTTTAATATTATTTTTATTATTCGGACTATTGTCCTCATCTTCATAGTTATCAGTATAACGTTTCGATCGATGTGTCCTCCGGCCTTCTTTAGATATTTCTTGTCGGACTCGGGAACCTTCTTGTAATCGGGAACCTTCCTGTCGTAATCGGGAGCCATCACGGAACTTTGAACCTAACCCTTTATTCAGTCTACGGGGGTATCCTATTTTCATTCCGCTACCCATAGCTGGGGTGCAGGTATTAAGCTGTGTTAATTATTATTCTGTTACTGCTGCCCTTGGCTAGGATTGAACCTGCAATCTCGAGATTAATGTCACTTAGAACTGTCATAACCTAACTCCATGTGTCCAATTGGACAATCCAGTGTGAATTTTGGGAACTTATAAACCTTATCTCTTGTTTTGGCTAGAATATCTACCTTTTCACTTATGTACGATGAGGACAATAGTCCGAATTATACAAATAATACTCATCATCAAGCCTCATCTCAACAATTCAGAGAAATATTATAAAATCGTTCATTGGCATCCATCCGTCAACTAGACACGATGGAGTAGTGTCCAAAATACGCAGAACCAGGTAGCCTGAGTGGGTAAACATGGAAGATGAGTTATCGTCCAAGCAGAAGACCTCCCTCTCTGCCGTTGTAGTCGAAAGTAAGGGAAAAACAACCAACAGTTTGGCAACGATTTTGTCTTGCCGCATAGCGCTGAAGTTCAACATCACACCATCTTAGGGGCTCCAGCTTCGGATTTGCTATAGATAATGGAATTAATTTGACTGTTTTTCTTAATTAAGTTTACTTCATTTTCGCAGTTTCCTTGTTTCTAAATCTTGGGGAAACGAGTTTAATCTAGGAATACAGTCTGCCTTTTTCTTTATCAATAATTAGAAAGGGTTTGTTTGTTTGTTCTTTGTAGACGGTGAAAATAGATGTTTACATGTAGTGCTAAGGTGTGAATAAACATGAGGAACTTGGTAACTAAAGCGAATCTTTCCAGAGGAAGCGATATAATCGAGCATTACACCCAGGTCCGAATTGTAGTACCTGTTAGGGTCCCATATATTGAGTGAATTGATCAAAAGATGAGTTTTAAACAACGCTTACAATTTCAGTTTTTTTCAAAACTGAATACACAACGAGAATGAATAAAACAAAATACTTCGTCGGCTTGAAATAACCCAAGGGTTGAAATGCAGTCAAAAACAAACCAACCAACCAACCAACCAACCTGAAAAAAGATAATATGATGAGTTTCTCGACATAAAATCGTTTAATATTATTTTTATTATTCGGACTAATTCATTGTTTATCTGTACACCGTTTCGACCGATGTGCCCTCCGGCCTTCTTTAGGTATTTCTTTTCGAACTCGGGAACTTTCTTGTAATCAGGAACCTTCCTGTCGTAATCGGGAGCCATCACGGAACTTTGAACCTACCCCTTCATTTAGTCTACGGGTATATCCTGTTTTCATTCCGCTACCCATAGCTGGGGTGCAGGTATTAAGATGTGTTAATTATTATTCTGTTACTGCTGCCCTTGGCTAGGATTGAACCTGCAATCTCGAGATAAATGTCACTTAGAACTGTCATAACCTAACTCCATGTGTCTAATTGGACAATCCAGTGTGAATTTTGGGAACTTATAAACCTTATCTCTTGTTTTGGCTAGAATATCTACCTTTCACTTATGTACGATGAGGACAATAGTCCGAATTATACAAATAATACTCATCATCAAGCCTCATCTCAACAATTCAGATAAATAGTATAATATAGGTACTTCTTGTCGGACTCGTTGTCGGACTCGGAAACTTTCTCGGACTCGGGAACCTTCTTTTCGGACTCGGGAACCTTCTTGTCGTAATCGGGAGCCATCACGGAACTTTGAACCTAACCCTTTATTTAGTCAAGATGAGTTTTAAACAACGCTTACAATTTCAGTTTTGAAAAAACTGAATACCCGACGAGAATGAATAAAACAAAATACTTCGTCGGCTTAAAATAACCCAACTTGTTTTTTTTATTATAAATAATTAGAAAGGGTTTGTTTGCTCTATGTAGGCGGTAAAATATACGTTGAAATGTAGAGCTAGGGAATTTGATGAGAATAAACATGGGAAGGTTTATTCCTAAAGGGATTCTCCTTGAAGACGGCTGAGAGGGTAAAGAGTTTGACCGAGGAAAATTCAGTCGAGTTTCGCTCCCGGCTAGAAGTAGCTGTTAAATTCGAGCCGCACTGATGAGACGTAAACGTTGAAATCCTGTGTCTGTGGATGATTAATATATATGCTTCCAATACCCGGTATAGCTCTCTAGAGGAGACGTTAATTGAACTTTCACCGTTTAGCGTAAGGCATTTATTCGTCCTTTGTTTAGAGACTCGAGTTCTCTAGTGATTATAAGCATACATCTAAGTAAGTGTGTATCGATTAATTGTTCGCTTCTTACTGACAGTTGCCGTGGGCCGAGAAGGTAAGGAGCTTGACAGACAAAAATTCAGTCGGGTTTCACTCCCGGCTAGAAGTAGCTATTAAAGTCGATCCGCACCGATGATAATATATATATATATATATATATATATATATATATATTATATATATGGGGGGGGGGGAGAGAGAGAATGAAGAAAAAAGCACGTGGAGAATGATTTATATATATTTAACAACCATTCAGCACGAGCAGGATATGATACAAGGTCAATTTCTTAAGCGGAGTTTAACAGGGTTGAATTCAGAGTTTTCCGTCTCGTAGACTGGTTGCCTAACTAAGGTTAAAGAGCCTAGTTTGCCCTACTATTTACCCATATGTGGAGGTAGAGTAGAATTCATACCATTCCCAAGGGTATTAGCGCTAAGTGAAATGCAATTACCACATCCAGAACTCGGGGCGACGGGCCCATTTCCTATGACTTTAACCATTACGCCACACGCTTCCTAGAGAATGATTTAGGTAATTGTCACCTTTAGTTTTTAAAATTCCTAGCATAAAATTGTGCGTGCGCATTATCTGAAATTAACTTAATTGATTTTAAGAACACATTTTATGATATTTTTGTGTTAAAGCATGCAGTTGTATTGTTTTCGAAAAAGTTTCTATCATTTCTTTATTTCGCACGGAGACTTTCAAAATAGCCACCGGCTTATTTCAAAGTGAAAGTCAAGGGAGGTTACTCTAAATGCCTTATTTGCTAGGAATTTCAACAATTCAAGGTGAAACTTACCACGATTTACATGTTAAGTATCTGGCAGCCATCCTTAGTTCCAGATGTAGTGAATAAGTAAGCAAGCCAATAAGAATCCGGTGTTATAGTATTCTTTGTAAGTCCGACGTCCAAGAGAATCCAAGTGTCAATGACATAAGTTCAGAATGGGGCATCTATTAATACAGCAGAAGCAGCATCAGCACTGCCAGTGATTGGACAATAGGAATCTTTCTCGGGTCACGTGCTTATAGGCGAGTCTATAAATAGAGGTGACCATTTGCCTCATGCCTTATATAAGAAAAAATCCTGGACGTGGTAATTGCATTTCACTTAGCGCTAATACCCTTGGGAAAGGTATGAATCCTGCTCTCCCTCCAGCTATGGGTAAATAGCAGGGCAGAGTGGGTTCTTTAACCATGGCTAGGTAACCAGTCTAGGAGAAGGAAAACTCTGAATTCAAACCTGTTAAACTCCGCTTAAGAAATTGACCTTGTGTCGTATCCTGCTCGTGCGGAGGAGTTGGTAAATATATATATAAGAAAAAATCCAACATTACAGACAGAAAAAAATGAGAGAACGATAGAAATAGTCATAGACGGACAGATTCAAACTCACGCTTTTGTTTTTGCTAAGAATAAAATGTATGTTCTAATAGACTCATTTTACTCCCTTTATCTGAATCCTTTATTCATTGCCTCAAAAATCGAAACTACGCCAGGGTTGACACTGTAGGGGTTATTTTCCCATTTGCCTGAGGAGTTATATGCCCGCTGGTTGTTGCTTGTTCCCACTAGGGGACCTCTGGTATTTAAGCGCCTATTTCAAACTTCTCTTCCTCTTTTCTACCTCTTTCCTCGCTACGAGACCACATGGGTTAGACACGGTCTACCCCTTTCTCGGTGGGTCTCCGGCCCCCCTCCTAGTAAGTCATTTCTATCTATGGACGCTCCAGTCCTTTTATATATGTAGGTTTATCTACTCTTGTATTTGTATCTTATGTATCCATGTACTCTTCTATTATGTATCCTTTGTATTCATGTGCTGTTATCTATTAAATGTATTGTCCCTCAACCCTTATCGGAGTTGTATGTTCTTCAAATATTCACTTTGAATCTTACAACACGCTGCAAAACCAACCAACCAACCAAGCTAAAAAAAGAAAATACTATGAGTTTCACAAAATAAATTACTACTTACTACTTATTATTGACCATTCACTGTGAACGGTTGTTTTAGCTGATAATAACATAACTATTCGAATAGACACCCTTTACTCTCCTTATCTGAGTCCTTCTATTTATTGTCTCAGAAATCGAAGCCATGCTCCCGTGTCGTCTTTTGGGAATTGTCGAGAACATGTGATCAACCAACTGAAAACGCTGTCAGTTGAAGATTTCCAGCATTTTTATTTCGTCGTTGTCTGCCCCCCACACACAAGTGAACTGTTTTGACGAAAATAAATTCGATTTGTGATTAAGTTGATAATACAAACTTTTTATGCAGTCAGTCAGATTATTCAATAGACCTAACTTACATATACACACAGTCACGCACACACAACCACTCACACACACACACACACACACACACACACACACATATATATATATACATACATATACATACATACATGCATATATATATGTGTGTGTGTTTTGTGTGTGTGTGTGTGTGTGTGTTTATTCACACACCCAAACCTACACAAGTACATATATATACATATATACACACCCACACACAAACACACACACATACATGCACATATATATTTGCATACATATATTTATATATATTATCACACACAAATATGTGAATATGAATATATTTGCTTATATATATATATATATATATATATATATATATATATATATGTGTGTGTGTGTGTGTGTGTGTGTGTGTGTGTATTCACCACCCAAACAGACATATTTATATGTATATATGTGTATATATTCACATACACACACAAACGCAGACACTCACATCCATATATATATATATATATATATATTATATATATATATATATATATATATGTATATATATATCTATATATATAATATGTATATATGGATGTGAATGTCTGCGTCATATATATATTATATATATATATATAATATATATATATATATAATATATATTTATATATATATATATATATTATCTAAAGATATATCTGTTTGGTAGGACATATAATACTAGTCATGAAACTGTCAAGATGATATGAGAAAACACTTTTTAAGAATTTTAGCCTGACCTGTTGGTCAGGATTTTAGCACTTTTCTTGAAAAACTTTTTATAATGATTTATTCATTTATCATATATATATATATATATATATATATATATATATATATATATATATATATATATATATATATATATAATATATAATAATACCTTACATTAGATCCAAATCGCTTAACATTATCTAAAATAATAACCAATTCCGCCCATAACCTTTTTTACTTTATATATAAAAACAAAACACAATAAATATTTAATCATTTATTAAATACAGAACTTAATAATAATAATAATTAGAAATTTAAAAATAATTAATCGTAAAATAAAAAAATATATAAAACTCCTTTTCTAAAATATTAACATATTCGCTCATAACTTTTTCACTTTATATATAAAAACTAATTACAGTAAATATCTAATCATTTATGAATTACAGAACTTAAAAATAAAATTTAAATAATAAAACATTTAATCGTAAAAAATTCCTTTACTAAAAGTCTTTTGAATTCCAACCGTCACATTTCTTAACACCCATCCCCTTCCGTTTAAATTGTTTTCGCCTTGTTGCCAACATCTCAAAAATTCGCTACATTTGTTGACAAAAGATATACATGGATCATGACCGACATATATATGGCGCGAAATGCCCACGTTGGTGAATATTGTAACGTCTTTCGTTTTTTGCAGTATTAAGGTTTTTTGTTTTGTAAACTCATTTTGACTTTCCTCTCCGACCCAAACAACTACGGGAGTGAATGAGCTCTGATGATGATTTTTGTAAAATCGAAATATTGATCAGTATCAGCTATGATTATATTATAAATTGTTTTCTTCTTTAACAGCATTGTGTGATGTTTTCATTCCACCTTTTCTTACTCATATATATATATATATATATATGATAATAAAGTAAGCCTGTATTGGCTGTAATTAATGTATATCTAACTTGGGCAACACTTACAGTTTTTTTCTTCTTTAGACTCTGATAATAATGCTGACTGATTATTTTCAAGTAGTGCATATGATTGGTGCTTTTTCCGTAGTTATTTTTTCTTCAAGCGATAACTTGTATTGGGTAATTACAAATTGTAGTGTCGGGAGTTTTTTTCTATCTCGGTTGGAGGTAAGAAATAAATAAAAATGCCCATATATATATATATATATATATATATATATATATATATATATATATATATTCAAATTATATATATATATATATATATATATATATATATATATATATAAAAATTGTCCGCTATCGCCATCTCAAACATATTGTTTATCCACTTCATACTGTCGTGCTGTAAGTCACCCCAAAAAGTGCGATATATACATCAGTTTAAAATAAACGAGAAATTCTGGTAAAGCCAAACTAATGTAATGATTAGAGTTTCCACCTGTCAGCCTGACACGTAGGGTTCGAATCACGCACAAAGTATTGCCCTGTCTATAACTCTGCTGATGAGGCCTAATAGGCTGAAATGTACATACAGAGATTGACTTTTTCTCGATTTGTTTACGCCTTACATTTAAACCGTATGTACGCCTAATTCATTTAATTATAATTAATTAACAAATTAGGTATGACTTTAATTAAGCACATAATCTCCCAATATATATATATATATATATATATATATATATATATTCAAATTATATATGTTCATATATTTTTTTTTTCAAATTTCTTACTATACTACACACCGTCGAATTCACATTTTTCTTCACATATATATATATATATATATATATATATATATATGTTATTTCCTAGTTGCGTAACATGATATTACAGAGTGACCCAGAAAAACAGAAACCAAATTATTTATTTATTTTCCCATTAGAATAACCCCAACCCCTACCCTTAAAAAGGTGTGAATGAGAAGAGAGAAAATAAGAGGACACTGATTTATCAAGTTTAAAAAAAAACACGAGAATGTTTGTTTATTTTAGGAATTTTTTACAATTAATATATTATTTTTTAAAATGCATTCATATTAAGTTTATTGAAGATTTGACTATAAAAAAGCTAAGAATTAGAGTATTATAATATTAGTTTATTTTAAGAATAGTCCTTATTACAACATAACAATTTTATTTATTTCAGCGAGCTTCCTTGCTTGTTGATTTTCATGGTAGTAATGTATTCGTTTAATTCCTTTTTTTGCCGTATTAAATTGTCCGTATTACAATTTCTTTTTTGTTTTTTTTTTATTTTGGTTCATAATAGTGTTTTTTGTTTTGTTATTTAAAACTCTTTTGTACATAAGACAAATTGGAGAACTTTATCAGTTTAATTTATTCCTTTTTCGACTAAAAAATAACAAAGAAAGTAACAATGAAGAATTAATTTTTTAAAAGTTGAGTTATTATTAATCAGTAAATGTTTTCGTTTGTTATTTTTATTTAATTCGCTGTAAAAAAATAATTCAATCGATAAAACCACATACAAACTAAATATTTAGAAATATTATTTTACTTTATTTCTAACCAAATAAATATTTTTTTAAGATTGGACCAGGAAAACGCAAAACATTCCGAGCTGAAATGATTAGGGCACGAATTTGTCTATTTCAAATTATCAGCTGGGTACGTAGTTGTGTCTGCTTGGTCTCTCTGTGTCTGTTGTTAGATCTATTGTTGGGCTGGATGGAATTTTCACTGTTCTTTGAGTCTGGAACTTACTTGAGGATGTCTCGTCTTGTGTCGTTGTTTAGTTTTTAATAACGACACAAGACGCTCTTGTTTTTCTTTTTTCATAGCTCATATTTTATTTTATCCCCAATTAAAAATGCCTGGAGAACAGATACTTAACAGAAAAGTGTCCGTTCTCTCCAAACACTCAGCCCAAACTGCCAACTCTCCACTCTCCCTTTCTCGCAATCTATTCTATTATTCGACTATTGAGATAAAGGATCGACAGGTAGCCTTTCATACATCATCCCCAAAATTCTTGTAACTTCCAGTTTTATCTTTATTTATTTATTCATTTTTTTCATCTCATTATTTTACACAAGTCATAAAATAAACCTAGAGGGGTTGAAAATCCGTTAAAGATCAATCAACCAATAAATCAACCAATCGAGTTGATTACATTAACTTGCCCGAAAACGAGGCTACAACACAGGGAGATTTGGTCAGATTCACGCTTGATCTAATACAAAGCTTCATATGTCAACTGAGCCGTAAGATACAATGATAAGTTGGCAGGAAAGAGGGCAGACAGTCAGTTATAAAACGAACGGTGCCGTTTTGGCTAAAGACTCTACTAAAAAAAAAAGAAGAAAAAGAAAAAAGAATACCTGATAAATGTTAAAGTCAGAGTGGTTACATCGGAGTCGCTATTACTCTAGCTCTCCCCGTCTAAGTCAACTTTTTGAATGAAGCAAATTGCATTCTTTCATGATGTTTACTCGATGAGAAATCTCAAAATGTGATTTAATTTGTGGACATTGTTCGCCAAATTGTTAAGTCTTGTCGTGACTGGCCATTCTTTGTTCGACAAGCTACACTCTATCCCCTTCCCCACCTACTTGCGTGCTTCACCCTTTCGTAAAAATATCATTGAGTTTTTGGACATATTGCGTTTGGTTTATATCTTTTTCTTTCTTTTTTTATTATTCCGAAGAGCTGTATATGCGTATAAGTGCAGTTTTAAACCAATGTGTATGCATGAACAGTGGCATATAATTTTCGTCGCCGTTTTACAGTATACTTATTGATACATACACATACACACACACACACACACACAGATATATATATATATATATATATGTATGTGTGTATATATACACACATACACACATATATAGGCGTATATATACATATATTCAGTATACATTTAATGTGTGTGTATATATACATATGTAAGTATATATACACCCGTATATATGTGTGTATATATATATACTACACATACATATATGTATATTTATATGTGCGTGTGAGTATGTGAAAGTGTATTAGCATATATATATATATATATATATATATATATATATATATATATATATATATATATATATATATATATACACGAATGGATAGATAGAGAGATAGATAGAGAGATAGATAGATAGACAGATATGCATTAGCTTATATATAAGAGCTTGCGTATGTATATATGCGTAATAGAATGTGATTACAATCAGAACAGATTTAAGTACAGAAACGCATACATATGCGTGAAAAACTAACGCACACACACAAACACATATACACACACATATATATATATGTATATATATGAAATATGTATATATATATATAATATATATATATATGATGAATATATAATATATATATATATATATATATATATATAATATATATATATATATATTATATATGATGACAGAAATGCTAAAATACATATTATATAAGTACATACGCATACACAAGAAAAGCCATAAACCCCAGTACACATGCACTCACAGCCGAGTCTATCTACGTACGGGCACATGCACACACATACATGCATATACACATGCACATACGAATATATACACACAAATTATATATATATATATATATATATAATATTATATAATTATATATATATATATATATATATATGTATATATGATAGACATCTTAACGTATGTATACGTGAACTTTTAAGTTGAGTTATTACTTTTCCTTTTGTATTGAACTTACTTTATTATCAATTAGTGTACGTATTTTTTAACTTAAAAGCATATATATATATATATATATATTATAATATATATATATAATATATATATATATATATATATGTGTGTGTGTGTGTGTGTGAGAGAGTGTTCATGTATGTATGTCATTACATATATATATATATATAAATTTGCCTGTACCAAAAATTTAATTAAACATATATATATATATATATATAATATATATGTGTGTGTGTGTGTGTGTGTGTGTGTGTATTACTTCATATGTATCTATATGCATTTATGTGTATACCTTTGTGCATAATATCTTAACGTTTAAAGTGCATTTGTCATGAGCAAATGTTTTAATTTTTTCTGCTTGTCATGAATTTATCTGAATTAGAATTTCTCATATATAATTAAAATATAGCTTGATAGATAAATATTCATATATCTTGTGCATCATAATCACCCAAATAAATTATGTCACACCTAGTTTAAACAAGTATTAAACTTGTATTTCACTAGTTTTTGATGAGTCAGCTTTGGAAAGAGAGACGATTAAGCGGGAAATTGGCCTGCATCATAAACCTCCTGAAGAAAGCAAACATATCTTATTATAATTGAGATTCGGTGTCTGTCTATAAACGAGGTTATGTCACTGCATACGTTAAAAAATACTCAGGAATTGCGTTTGTTTATCAATGAGTATTTAATGTATAGTCAAAATCAGTAATACATAGAAGAAAATTAGAATACATTTTTTTTTTTAGCGGTGCATCTATGAAAATCTCAATTTAATTTTCCTCAAGACAGCCCATGTTATGGTATTTGCCTCTCATCCCACTTATGAGGGCGTGACACAAGGACATTTTTATGTTGGCCAACCCACAAGCCGAAGCTCATGGGTGGTAGTCACAAATAATGCGTTGATCCCGTCGGCATACCCCTCAAGCTGGCGCCCAGGCACTGCTCAATATTCACAGCCCTGTCCCTTTAAATAAATGGGGCAAGTGTTGCCTGGGGGGATAGTCCCTGGTATCAGCGCTGTTAATTTACATTAACAAACACAAGGCCCGTGTTATTAGTATGGTTAAAACCCTGCAATGTGTCTTATATATCACTAAGAAATAAAGATTTACATGATATATGGTGTGGTTAATTTACATAATGGTTTTAACAAAATCAGGTGTAATAAATAATTACTTAGTGTCATTGATCTCTAATATCATTGTTTTATTTTTCAACGTATTAAAATCAATCCTATGAATGATTTATACAGAAACCAATTAAAATATAATCAAAATAAATGTACAGTTCATATTCTTTTTTATTCAATTTCTTTTGTCTTTCTCATTTTATATATTTTATAACATTAAAAAGATTACTTACGACCCGAGAACGCATATTCTTGCATGTAGACTGTAATGAATTATGTACTGTTATATGCTTTAATGTTTATTTTCTTTTACAAATATTTTTCTTTGGTGTAATAAATTTGGAATCTTAGATATTTTTAAAAACTTATTCTAGATGTTAGTTTCAAATGACGATCGCAATAATCAGTTTTCAACCGCAAAAAGTATTTTGCCGGCAGCACTCCCAGTAGTTCTTACACAATCCGTCAAAAGTTCACGTCACTTTAAGATCGAAACACGACACACACCTCGTCCTCTGTGAAGGCAGGACTTAAATAGTCAGGAATACCCTCCCTACAATCTTACATCCGGGCTAATCTCACCCGCGCGGGAATTGTGCCCCGTGCGACCAGTGCGGAATTTGCATATTCAACAGTAGTCTGCCTACGAGCCACAACTCGCGACGAGAAGCCTGCAAGTTCAATATCTTGAGTCACTCGCTATACCGAACCCGCCTCGCGCAAGCCAGACATATACGGACGCGCTTAGTCCTTGGGGTAGGGAATTCTCACTTCCACGGTCCCCATTTCCGCCTCTCGCCTCATTTTCTCTGTCACACTTATTAACATAAGCGCATCTGAAGCTCACTCGTACCTCAAAGTTTAGCTCTCAAACAAAAGCAAAACATGATATCCGAAAACTCGTAAGTTAGAGTATGCACTACTGTATGGAATAGATGCGCACATTGCATTACGGTTATCGTTGAAAGCAAGTGTCCTTGATGAAGCCTTGTGTTTTCTTTTTAAAAAGCATGAATTAATCGCAGTTCGCCTACGATAAGTAAAAAAAGTAAAGTCGTCGGGGTGGCTTAAAGTCGGTATCAGCCAGACAGCGATGGAGTCTATCCCCTTTTAACTAGCATTAGATCAAGGAGGCTGGTTTTAGCGTCTGGGATGGTGCGCCACACCTATCATCAGTTCCTTACTTTACCACGCAGATCCCCGTGCTAATCATACGCTGAGTTGGCGGTCCTCGCCTACGATAGTTATGCGTAAAAAACGTAGGTCAGACTGCGCTGATACAGTAACCGGTCTGGGGAAGGTAACATTCTGAATTCAAAACGTGAAGAATGAAAATATTTTGCACATTGGTGTACCATTCTTCTGTTTTCAGGTCTTCTGAAAAATTGTCCTATAAAAGGATTCACTCTTTTAAACAGATCGCTTGTGTAGGTAGTCCAACATACCCTCTTCTATTGTTGAACAACCATGCCCTGATACGTCAGTATCTACGAGATAATATATTACATATCTATTAATAATGAAGATTATGTCTTAATTTGACTATAACCGAAATTACGCCACAGCTTACGTTACATTACCCAAAATCGTCAATACATAGAATAAAGAACAACCTTGTATTATACACACTCAAAATTTGAATATGCCACTTTGGACGGCCCCTATTATTTTTTAAAAACTAGTTTTGATAAATAAATTATATATTTACATATAGTTTGTTTTATTTTAATATATGTATTTAAAGTTATCAAACTCATAGTGTTTTACGAGAAAAATTATTTGCAAACAAAAAAATAGTTATCTTTTTAGTATCAATAGCTTAACTAAAAAATAATTGAATACCAACGATTTTGTTTGTTTGTTTGTTTATTGATTTTAACGGCATATCAACCCGTCTGGGGTTATGTCATGCCTAACAGGTTGGAAGATATACATATCGTGTATTTATATTTATACGTTTTAGTAATTGGTTTTAACAATGTGTTAGCATTATTGGAATTATGTTGTATGGTATTGATTTGTTTCTTGTCTATATTCTATAGTATAATTTTATTTCCCTAAAAAAAAGAGAGAATGTGTAAAATATTCAATTATTTAATGTGCGGACATTAGAGACTGTCTAGAGGACCTTGTTCTGTCTTTGATAATTGAGATGATCATCATCAACGTCATCGTTATGTAATTTCATCTCCTTGGACCTGGAATATGTGTCCTATAATGAAAAGTAGAATAACTCTAAAGCAAAAATAGGATAATCAAGATTAAACCAACGCTTAAGGAATTAGCAAACTTAAACCTTCAAAGAGATTATTCTCCTACTTTTTCCCGTTGTTTTCTAACGAGTTAACAAAAAAGGGGAAAACGGACTTGCTGTTCCGTTTCTCAAATAGCAATGATCTATGCAACAAGAACTTTCGGAGACTGGCAATTTATTCGGGAAAAGGCCGGAGTATAAAATCCTGTAATATGATTTTTTCCTGGAAACAGAAAGAAAATATTCCCAAACTTAAAATAATCAGATTATATATATATATATATATATAATATATATATATATATATATATTATATATATATATATATATATACATATATATATAATATATTTGTGTGTGTTTTTTAATGGTTTTTTTTAAGTTGGGAGTTATTACGAAGCATCTAAAAATAAATGAATGAATATTTTTAGATGCTTCGTAATAACGCCCAACTTAAAAAACATTAAAAATAAACATAAAAATATATACCGGGAGAAGCAAACGGAGACCCCTAAAATACAACATGAATATATATATATATATATATATATATATATATATATATATATATATACATACATACACATATATATATTGACTTTTTTTATTTTAAATTAATTCCTTAGAAAATATCGGAATTTCACATGAGACATTCATAGTGATGTTTTCAAAAAATGATTTGTTTAATAATAATTTGTTTATTTCCTTCCACAACTTAGAATAGGAATTGTTCCATATTGATGAATGTTGATTGCTATTTTTCTAATATATATATATATATATATATATATATATATATATATATATACGCTGAGTTGGCGAACTAGGAACCTTGCGGTTTCTAGCCGAACTCTCTACCGACTGAGCTAACCCGGCCCTAAAACAATAAAAATCCAATTCTCAGCTTCCAAATTATCCGGTCATATTGTCTCATTAATAAGTTCATTTACTTATGCTTTTAAGAACATTTATAAGTATTTTGAGATTTTAAAAATTATCCGGCCAACTTTTTTTATTTCATTAAATTAGCTTACTCTAAATCCTACTTACAATCTCATCAGAACATGTTCTTTTCATTTCGGTGTTTCTGCAGCGACCAGTTTATCCGTATTAATTCCTAATTCAAGCACTCTCTTTTTCCCCCTTCCTTTTAGAAAAATCACTGCTGAGTCAGCTATGATTTTTCAATCACCAACCCCAAACCCCAAAAATGATTTTTAAGAAAAATCTTAGCTGAATCCGATTTTTAAAAATTTACTTCCAGTAATTTTTTATAAAAATAAAGTCGTGAGATATCCTAAAGTCGGTATCAGACATATAGCGAGGGAGTCTATCCCCCATTCACTAGGGCTAGACCAATGAGATTGTTTTTTTTAGCGTTTAAGGTGGGGCGCCACACCTACCATCCGCTCCTCACTTTACCACACAGATCCCTGTGCTACTCATACGCTGTGTTGGCGAGGGCCAGTATCGAACCAGGAACTGTGAGACTCCTAGCTGAGTACTCTACCGTAGTCTGCTGTAAAAATAAGAACAATCGTTTATAAAAAAAAAAAGATTGAATATATAAAAATTCGGAAAACATGTCTAATTTAACATGATTATTAAACTAACTTAAAAAAAGTAGATTAGATAAATCTTTAATTAAAAATATTTCATGTTTGGTAAAGGTAGTTACTGAGTTTTTCTAGATATTTAAAGTTATGGGATTTTATTCAAATGAGCAAAAGTTGACAGGCTTTTATTTAACTAAAACCAACTATTCATTAAAAAATAATTAATTGCTGAATAACGTGCTAAAAATCTCATTCAAATTGGATAATTTCCTGAAGTTTTTCATTACTGAATCAGAGAATTAATTCAAATCAACTTATTTGCGAAACTCGGTCGTATGCGTTTAAAAATTCGTGACAGATGTTTTGAATTAGGATAAAATGAAAATACCGAAAAATAAAATATATTTAAAGCTCGGGGGGGGGGTATATACATTTGCTGGAGGTGGCTTAGTTTTTAACGCCTTTAAACTGCTTAAGTTAATTGTCGATAAAAACGCCTTCAAACCACTAAAATATTTTAAATTGGGGGAGGGTAAAATATTTACATTTACTTGTCAAGAAAAGACTTGGTGGTGCAAAATATCGCTTTCATATCGCATTACCTTTTCGGGAAAACACCTTCAAACAGCTAGGTAGTTCATAAGGTCGGATTTTCAGAAGGAACCGCTTAGCGGTTTTTTAGGCCAGGAAGCAAGAACGCATTTATGCGATATACAGCAAAATGTTGGCTTATTTTCAATTTAAAAACGAATTAAAATGATTTGAATCCATTATGTATCCAGATTTCTTTTAGTCGAAAAGTAGGAAAATTATGGGCATCAGTAAAAAAAGAAAAAAGAAAATGAAATTAAAATTACTTTTAAATAAACTTACTTTTTTTAGTAGATTAGATAAATGTTTAATTAACAACATTTCATTTTGATTAAAGGTTGTTACTGAGTTTATCTAGATATTTAAAAATTATGGAATTTTATTCAAATGAGCAAAATTTGGCTGACCCCGCTTTAAGTGAAAAACATTTTCTTCCAAGCCATAGTTGTATCATTGCTACTGTATGACTGCACCACTTGGACTCTAACATAGCAACTAGAGAATAAGCTAGATGGGGACTACACAAGAATGCAGTATGTAATTTTAAACAAGTTGTAGAAGCAACAGCCCACGAGTATGGCCACTTGCAACTCATCACACAAACTATCCGAGTAGGATGAACAAAACGTACTATACACAGCTGGAGCATCAAGGATAAACTCGTAAGTGACATTTTTTATATGGAAACCAGCAAACAGGTACGCCAGTGTGGACCGTTGAGCAAAGATGTACATTGACCAGATACTGCGCAGATACTGGATGCTGTGCAGAGGACCTCCTGAGAGTAATGAATGATAGGGTAATGTTGGCAAGATATTGTCATGGACATCCATGATTAAAATCCTAATCACCTGTAATTAGAAATTAACTAAGTGACCCTTCTTTTGTTTTTTCCTTTGGTCAAATGAAAATATTTACTCCAGCTTAAATAACTTATTTGGAGACTTTGGGAAAACTTTAAATTAGCGAAATAATTTTATCATGTGATTTTTCCAACAATCTAACCCTGGCTAGTAAATAAATATATATAATATATATATATATATATATATATATATATATATATATATAATCTTCATACAATGACTGCTATTTACACAGCAGCATTGCAACCAACAAAGCCTTCATTAGATGATGACTCTGGGTTCAAGCATGGTTTCGGGGCCGAAGCATCATTACCACTAACCTAGAACGCCGCAGCAGTATTTCACGATACTACTAGACTTTGTCGGTTTGATGTCACAATGTAGGATTACCACATCCACGCTGATGCGGTTAGAGCTTTATCCTGGATCTTTATTGTGTATTTCCTCTTGTCTGGTGGGAAATTCCAAGTTTAGACAAAAATGCCAAGGTTGAGTTGGTAATAAATCCCCGGCATCCGACTTCGATAGGAAATACATCTGTTATATATATATATATAATATATATATATATATATGTGTGTGTGTGTGTGTGTGTGTGTGTGAGCGTGTGTGTGTGTGTGTCTATCTGGGTATATGTGTGTCTGCAGGCAAACTATTGAACATGAAGGGTTAAAAATGACCATTAAATCGTATTGTAATGTTTTGTTGATTCATCATTTTCAATCTGTGGAAATGTTATTTTCACTTGGTATTCGCTGAACACAACCGTTAATGAAAGCGGTAATTCTAAAGCTTCTCTACGATGAGTTTATCTTATTTCTATTTCTTATCCGCTTAGATACTTCTGTATTGGATGTATCTTTCGCGTTCCCTTCAGGAGGTTGAAGAAGATAACGATATCAGTGTCTAACGTAGGCGCGTTGCTCTGAACTGGCCGGCATTATTTAAAAACAGTCTGTATAAATGATTGCATTCTCGCTTACCATGTTGCAAATATTATTTGGTCTGTTTTTCTAGTTCTGATTAAACAGGATAGCTTCCCCTGATAAATTTTTAAATGCCATCCTTGGCCAGTTGAAAAGGGCTTATAGTAAGTAAGTCCTGAGTTATGGAATCCTTTGGTGAGTGAATAAGTCCTATCCTGCGTATAAGTCTTGAGTTATGGAATCCTTTGTCCGTCGTCCACGAAAGTCAAAGTAATTATAGCCAGTATAGTTAGTATGCTCAGTTTAAGTATTGTCTCAGCAGCAGAGTACTGTCAGTGATTGGCCAAGAGTATGATCACATGGTTATCGCCGAGTCTATAAAGCGGTATTAGCGCTAGTTAAAATGCGGCCAGCCTCGTCTAAGTTAGTCGGACTAATGTCCCCATCTTCATTGTTATTTGTACAACGTTTCGGCCGATATGCCCTCCGGCCTTCATCAGGTATTTCTTGTCGGACTCGAGAACCTTCTTGTCGTAATCGGGAGCCATCACGGAACTTCGGACCTAACCTTTTATTCAATCCTCGGGGGTATCCTGTTCTCATTCCGCTAACCATAGCCGGGGTAGGAGTTATGATACTTATTTTTCTGTGTTACTGCCTCTACTTAGGATTGAACCCGGAATCCAGAGATAACTGTCACTCAGAACTGTCTTAACCTAACTACCTTATTCACTAGGCCATGTGTCCAATTGGACAATTCAGTGTGAATGTTGGGAACTTATAAACCTAATGTCTTGTTTTGGCTAGTATATCTACCTATTCATTCAGAAGGTTCCCGGGTCCGAGAATGTTCCCGAGTCCGACAAGAAATACCTGAAGAAGGCCGGAGGGCATATCGGCCGAAACATTGTACAAATAACAATGAAGATGAGGACAACAGTCCGAATAACGCAGATAATACTAATCATCAAGCCTCATCTCAAACATTCAGAGAAATATAAATGAAATCTTCATAAAGTTTACATTAAAAGCTAGACTCAGTAACAGTGAATGTGTATATATATATATATATCCTTTGTCGTTACCTGTTTTATTTTCGTAATTTCATCCGGACATACGTACATACATACATCTGGCTTTATATATATATATATATATATATATATATATATATATATATATATATATATAATATAATAATTATATAATGGATATTAATATCTCGTTACTATTAGTTTCATGCTTACATGCAATCATCAGACGAGAGTCAAAAGGTTAAGATTTAAAAAAAAAACAGTGGTTTGTTTAGCGTTTATATAAACGTGAAGCGTGTTCACGCGATGGAATGTTATATTTCTAAAGTAAAAAAAAACCTCAATATTTGGTTGGTATAAGTGTTACTCAGCATTATAACAAATATAAAGTGCTCAATACGTAAGTAGAGCGGATTTAGTATTATTGTGTGATAGATAGATAATTTATCTGTTTCAGAAATTGTTTATGCTGTAAAACAACTAACCAATATACAATGAATTGGCGAAGGGGAGTATCGAACCCGGAACCTAATGGTTCCTAGCCAGATGTTCTACCGATTGAGCTGAACCGGCTTCCACCAAGATTTGTATAGAAAAAACAGCTTAAATATTGATGCCATTTGACTTGATCACGTCCAAGGGTTAAGAATATTGAAAAGTCGCCACTTTTGAAGAATGAGGTTAGTCAGTACAACCTCTCCCCCCCTAGACCCTTCATTGCACGATATATGCAGATTATGAATATGAATTTCTATTAAAACGTGGTATTCTTTATCAAGTTTATCGATTTGAATATATGCGAAATACCTTTTTTTAAAATTCCAAATGTAATTGATTTTTGACATTTTTGTGTGTAATGTCGGTTTGAAAAAGAGAGAGAAAACGAAAATTTCACATAAAAAAAATGAGATTAGGAAAATTGATTTATTGGCAGTTTAATTAATACTCGCCGGAGGACATGTCTACATAGGGTCAGGGAGAAAATTTGCATATCACTAATCCTAAAAAAAACAAGGACTGCAAAATCGTTTTAAAGGATGTTCAGTTTGTTTTTTTTATAAGTTAAAATAGATTCTGTTGACTGTTCTTTGAGCCAATCTTCACTACTTATTTCACTTCCTCGTCACTGGAATAATCTTTGCCTTCAGACTATCATCTCTCCGGCCCCATGAAAGAGGATTTGAGAGGTAAACATTATTCCACTGCCGAGGAAAAGGAAATCTATTGAGAAGAAGTGACTCAAAGAACAGTCAACAGTATTTTAAGGGGCAGGGATACATGCTCTCATGCGAAGGTAGAACATTGCTATTGAGAGAAATGGTGATGATTTGGAGAAGTAGGGATGTTATCCAAAGAGGACCAGCTTCATTCTGATGTATGATACATATTCCTGTGTTGGTGATTATACCTGTCCTAAACAAAATGGCTTTACTTTTTGACAAACCTATGTGGAGAAGTATAGATATGATCCACAGAGAACCAGCTTCATTTTGATGTATGATACGTATTCCTGTGTTGGTAATTATACCTGTCCTAAAGAAAATGGCATTACTTTTTGACCAACCTATGTGTAGAAGTAGGGATGTGATTCACAGAGAACCAGCTTCATTTTGATCTATCATACATATTCCTGTGTTGGTAATTATACCTGTACTAAATAAAATGGCATTACTTTTTGATCCACTAAGTGTAGAAGTAGGGATGTGATTCACAGAGGACCAGCTTCATTTTGATGTATCATACATATTCCTGTGTTGGTAATTATACCTGTCCTAAACAAAATGGCATTACTTTTTGACTCTCCTATGTGGAGAAGTAGGGATGTGATCCACAGAAGACCAGCTTCATTTTGATGTATTGGTAATTATACCTGTCCTAAAAATGGCGGTACTTTTTTAATCAACCTCGGAGTACCGGTCTAGAGATAAGTATTGAATAATTATCTATTATAAACACATCATCACTCCATTCAGAAATGATTGCCATAATTAACAATCGTTGACACGTCGTCACTCTATTCCACAAAGACGGTTTAATGCAACAAACATATCAGTATAGAACTATTAGAACTGTGCAAAGTTCGTCTTCTAAAATTCTTCTTTAAAACCTAAAAACGAACATGTGTTCTGTCATTCGCAGAAACCGCTGCAAATACACTTGAAACTTAGACTTTCCAATGTTTGTTTCAAATGCAGAACTTTTACTTCTCACCTGTGCGTCAATGCTTCACACCTCCGCTGCGTTGCTAAAGGTGTTGCTAGGGGACATCACATAATAATACATGTAAATAGTGTGTCGTTGCCCACGCATGAACATACACATATTCAGTTATAAACACCTGCACATATATCCGGCATATATATATATATATATATATATATATATATATATATATATATATATATATATAATAAATAAGTAATCCACGTTAAAATGAAACTGGAAGTGAATCCGACGGTATGTTGAAAGAATGAATAAAGGAAAGAAAGTATAGAATGGATAAAATAGGATATTTTAATCAATATTACTTACACGTGTTTCGGTCAGGAGTTTATCCATGTGTACATTATTCAAACTATTATTATTTTTGAATAATCAAAAGAAATGAAATAATAATAATAGAAAAATGTAGAAATGTTCCACACACAAAGAAAATTCGACCTTCACCAGAGTAAATCCTTATTTGAAATGAAAATCGTTGGAAAAAGCGGAGAATTTTTGAAATGTTCGAAAATACCTTTTTTTTAAATTCACTTTCAGACGTGACCGATAAAGAACCGGTAATGACGTCATATTTCATTTCTTTTGATTATTTAAACATAATAATAGTTTGAATAATGTACACATGGATAAACTCCTGACCGAAACACGTGTAAGTAATATTGATAAAAATATATATATATATATATATAAAGTAAAGTCTACGGGGCGGCCTAAAGTCGGTATCAGCCAGTCAGCGAGGGAGTCTATCCCCTTTTCAATAGCGCTAGACCAAGGAGATTGTTTTAGCATCTGAGGTGGGGCGCCACACCTACCATCAGCTCCTTACTTTACCGCACATCCCTGTGCTACTCATACGCTAAGTTGGCGGGGACCGGTATCGAACTAGGAACCTTGTGGTTTCTAGCCGAACGCTCTACCGACTGAGATATTTATATATATATATATATATTATATATATGGAAGTAAAATATTG
>CM042138.1:17039429-17046929 GCA_023376005.1 Doryteuthis pealeii | reverse complement strand
CACAAACATATACATATCCATGTGTGCATATGATCGGTCAAGTATATATATATATATATATATATATATATATGTGTGTGGTGTGTGTGTGTGTGTGTATTATATATATATATATATATATAATATATATATATATACGTGTATGCGTCTGTATATATATAAAACTAAATACACGCACACAACAATATATATATATATATACTCATGTGTATATTTGTGTGTGTGTGTGTGTGTGTGTGTGTGTGTGTGTGTGTGTGTGACCGATGAAAAAAGGCTGAAGATCGATCTGAAAATGATTGAAAAAAAAAGCAAAAAAAAAAAAAGCAAAACAAAAAACTAACAAAAAAACCCCAAGTAGCAACAAAAAGTAAGATGAATTAAAGTTGGCAGAAGAAAGGATTCACAATCGAAATAACACATGCTTGAAACTAAGACTGAAAAAAGGTGACGAACAATGTCTCCCGTTTATGCAAGGAGGCAAAAATGATGAGAACACGGGAGTGGGAAATACAGAGAATAACTTGAAACAATATTGATTTCTTTTTAACCAAAGAACACAAAAACAAGAAGTTTATGACGCTAAATAACACTAAAGAAAACAAATAAAAAACATAAAAAAATCAAAAGAAAGGAGATAAATAAAACAAACACGAGAGAATGGGAAGAGGAATAGAAGTATAAATAAAATGAATTATTTTCTCAGTAGAAAGAAAAAAAGAACAAGATGAATGTCGACGAGACAAATTCATTTTGTAAAAGTTATGAAGAAAGAGCAAGTGTTGTAAAAATGGCGGATGATAATAGTGAGATTTTTAGGGTTTGATATAAATAATCTCCATCTTATTATTATAATGGAGATTGTGAGGTTTTCTGTCTGTAACCGAACCTATATCACTATTCAAGTCACAATTCCCCTAATTATTTACGCCAAATTAATTTTGTAAAAGTTATGAAGAAAGAGTAAGTGTTGTAAAAATGGCGGATGATAATAGTGAGATTTTTAGGGTTTGATATAAATAATCTCCATCTTATTATTATAATGGAGATTGTGAGGTTTTCTGTCTGTAACCGAACCTATATCACTATTCAAGTCACAATTCCCCTAATTATTTACGCCAAATTAATTTTGTAAAAGTTATGAAGAAAGAGTAAGTGTTGTAAAAATGGCGGATGATAATAGTGAGATTTTTAGGGTTTGATATAAATAATCTCCATCTTATTATTATAATGGAGATTGTGAGGTTTTCTGTCTGTAACCGAACCTATATCACTATTCAAGTCACAATTCCCCTAATTATTCACGCCAAATTCATTTTGTAAAAGTTATGAAGAAAGAGTAAGTGTTGTAAAAATGGCGGATGATAATAGTGAGATTTTTAGGTTTGATATAAATAATCTCCATCTTATTATTATAATGGAGATTGTGAGTTTTTCTGTCTGTAACCGAAACTATATCACTATTCAAGTCACAATTCCCCTAATTATTTACGCCAAATTCATTTTGTAAAAGTTATGAAGAAAGAGCAAGTGTTGTAAAAATGGCGGAAATATAATGGTGAGATTTTTAAGGTTTTATATCGATAATCACCATCTTATTATTATAATGGAGATTGTGTGTGTTTTCTGTCAGTAACCGAAACTATATTCCTACTCAAGTCACAATTCTCTTAGTTATTGAGATCACATTCTCCATGATTTTATTTTTATCTAAACCTCAATTATTAATAAAATTGTCTTACATTATTAATACTGTTAACTATGTCTACATACTGACAACATGCAATTAATTTTAATATACAACAAAATACGGTTTACAGTGTGAACGGGAAGCTAATTTGCATATTAATATTAAAAAATCAAATTTAATAAATATGTGCTTAGTATTATTGATTTCTAACTGTTTGGTTTTATTTTAATGAATATAAGCAAAAATCTCTTCAATGAATCTTAAATGAAATCCATTAACAAGATAAAATAACTGTCATTTTATTCTTACTTCCTCTTTTAACTAAATACTTAAATTAGAAAAAATAACAATGAAAGACGAGAGTGATGGAAGAGTAAGTTTCAGTTGTTCCATTTTTTATTATACTCCCTCTGTTTCAAATCTTTTATTTATACTCCCTCTGTTTCAAATCTTTTTATCTGTATTCTTATTTAGTTTCATTAGGCTTTCTAATTTAATACAATATTTTATTACATTAAAACTTAAATACTTTGGCTAGTTCGGACCCTATATATTCACCACGGTGTACTCGGCACAAGGCCCTATTAATGTCAACTCAAGGGGTTGATCCTGTCGGCATTCTTAAGGAGGGCACCTCAAGCACTGGGCAATGCCCTCAATCAAAGGGGGTGGGGGGGGGGGCCCTGTGGCGTTATTTTCGGATTTGCCTGGGGGAGTTTGTCTGCCCGTTTTGTTTCACTGGTTTCCGCTAGGGGCCTTTGATATTTAAGCGGTTGGTTTGAACGTCTCTTTCTCTTTCCCTGCCGCTCGACCTACGAGACACCAATATGGGTTAGACTCTGTCTACCCCCTTTTCGTTGGGGCTTCGGCCCTTAACACTGGCCACTCACTGCTAGTAAGTCTTGTATACGATATATGACTATCCTTTAGTCATGTATCCGTAACTATGTTTTTATGTACATTTAGGTATCTCTTTGATACCTAAATATCTTGTATTTTACCATTCATGAATGTTTCATTATCTCTATTCTTGTATATGTATTTATACTACTTATGTATGTATGTTTATGTACACCTCTATGTATTATGTACCCTGTTAATTCTTGTGCTGTATATAAAATGTTTTGTCTATCAACCTCTGTCGGAGTTTTATCTTCAAGTATATATCACTTAGAATCTTACAGCCCCATGAGATCAACAATGTTAACTTATGCGGTCCAGGGCTGAAGCCACAGGACCCTTCGGTCAAAACCAGACCATGAATTAGCCCCCTGTAATCAAAGACGTGAGCTTGTATGGTCCAACGACTGAAGTCTCTAGACCACCCGATCGAAACCGGAGTTAGACTTTCTACTGACTGGCAATTGTATTTATATATACAACAAAATAGCGATTTACAGTGTAAGCGGGAAGGCTAATTTGCATATTGATATTAAAGATTTGATTTTAATAAATATGTACTTAGTATTATTGATTTCTAATTCTTTGGTTTCATCTTGATGCATATAAAAAAAAACCCGGGGATAAATCGCAAAAGAAATCCATTAACAAGAAGAAATAACTGCACTTTTATTCTTTACTTTCTATTTTAACTAAATAGTTAAACTAAGAAAATTTATCAATGAAAGACGGGTGTGATTTAAGAGTAAGTTCACTTGTTACTATTTTTCGATTATAACCCCCTCTGTTTTCAAATCTTTTTATCTGAATTCTTATTTAATTTCATTAGCCTTTCTAATTCAATATAATATTTTATTACATTAAAACTTAAATACTTGCGCCAGGGGGGTGCATATATTTTCTAGTTTATATAATAAAGTTAAGTTAATTATTATATCAACGATTTAACTGGTGATAAAGAAATTATATATAGGGTTGGCATGTCGTAAAATCCAACCAACCAACCAACCAACCAACCAACACATGCTATATACGGAAGCGTCATTATATTAATTGCACATAGAAATAAATACCAAAATTATACGTTATTCGGGCGCTAATATGTTTCATTTAATAAAATATTATTTTACAAACTAGCAGCACATGTGAATATACCACAGCGTGATAATCTAACTATTACAAGTTTGATATATTTACTTAAGAGCTATTGCGAATATTTCAATATGTAAAAAGAATTATAATCTCGATTTAAATCTCTCTTCCTCATTTTTTCTCTCTTTCCTTCTTTTCATCTTTTCATTATATTCGATTGAAACAGATTATCGTTAACACTTTCACGTGCTCTCTCTCTCTCTCTCTCTCTCTCTCTCTCTCTCTCTATATATATATATATATAATATATATATATATATATATATATATATGTGTGTGTGTGTGTGTGTGTGTGTGTTGTGTGTGTGTGTTTCCTTAGTCTCTCTCTCTCTCTCTTTCTGTCTCTGTTTCTTATTCTATATTTTTATGTGTAGCATGTCCGTTTTTTATCCCTTTCTTGCCTTTTATAAGACTGATGTCAGAAATCCTCCCCTGCTCTTTCCACTAACTGCCCAGTGACCTAAGATCATTCAACTCTCCCCTCCCCTTATCTTCCGCTGACATTCAAACACACCAGAATTTTACCCCCTCCCTTAACCTACCCCTGTGCCCATCTAAACTCCCATCCTCTCTCTACTTCCTGTAAACCACTATCACTTCATTCATGTCTGCCCCTATCCGCCCTCCCTTCACTTCCGCTACTAACTCACCCCTCTCCTCACCAAATTCACTTGTACTTGCACGTAATTTTGCTTTCAATAAAAAATTATTTGACCGATGTTGTCCGTATAAATCGGACGGAACGTTTCAACCCTTAGATTTGTTTTGAGTTATCATTTCTTGTTCACCATCCTTTTACCTACCTCATACTGTCGGATTCTACTACATCCATCCTATCTCCATATATATATATATATATAAATATATATATATATAATATATATATATATATATATGAAAAATGAATGGGAAGTGAATCCGACAGTGTGAAATAAATATTTAGAAAAAAAATATAAACATAATTTTAACATCATGTGTTGTTTTTTCTAAATATTTATTTCATATATATATATATTATATATATATATATATATATATATATATATATATATACTTTTTGGGGTTTCGTTTTTTAAAGGCATATCATCATTCGTGGATGATTTAATGCCAAATCATCCTTGTATGAGCACAGTCGGGGCACTATTTAACGAATAGCTCGTGTCGTTAGAGGATTCATACCTTTCACCAATGAATGAAAAACTGGAATATTTGCGCTGGAATAACGTCTAATTTTTGTAGTTATTATAATATGCGAATAAAAGAGAAATTTCCGTATAGTTTTATAGCATTTATAAATGTAACGTAATAGCGGTACTGATTTTCACACTCGGTTACTCTGATGTCGTAGTCCAATACGTTAGCCCCTGCGCCACGAGGATTCTTCAGAGATAACTATTGAGAAAAGCAAATAGAACAGCCTATTATAAAATGTGAACAAATGTTTTGTTTTAGATTTAAGATGAAAGAGATAGAAGAAGGAAAAAAGATTCTCGAAAAAGCAAATTAATATCGTGTCTTTCTGCGCAACAGAGAAAATGCAACGTCTTTATTTCACTCAATAATACGAAATATCTATTAGGTTTATTAAAAGAAAACGTTTTTATCTTTATTCTTGTTTATTTCCCTTGCTTAAAAGCTAATATCTGAAGCAGTTTTTCTGCGTCTACATGGAAGAAAGACAGCATAGACAACGCAAATTGAATTGAGTTTTATATATAACTAGCAATAAAACTGCGCCCTCAAGTATTTAAATTCTAATATAATTAAATATTAAATATTGGAACATATGACCTTTATTAAAGTATTTAAATTCTAATATGATTAAATATTAAATATTCGATCATATGACCTTTATTAAAGTATTTTAAATTCTAATATAATTAAATATTAAATATTTGGACCATATGACCTTTATTAAAGTATTTAAATTCTAATATAATTAATATTAAATATTGGACCATATGACCTTTATTAATGTATTTAAATTCTAATATAATTAAATATTAAATATTGGACCATATGACCTTTATTAAAGTATTTAGATTCTAATACAATTTAAATATCAAATATTGGACCATATGCCCTTTATTAAAGTATTGAAATTCTAATATAATTAAATATTAAATATTGGACCATATGATCTTTATTAAAGTATTTAATCATTAATATAATTAAATATTAAATATTGGACCATATGACCTTTATTAAATATTAAATATTGGACCATATGACCTTTATTGTTTGTTAGGGGTTAGGGTTAGGAGTTAGGGTTAGGTTAGGGTTAGGCGTTAGTTTTATAATTGAAAAAAAAAAATCATCTGTTAACAAACAGCCGGATGTTGACGGTGTAAATGAAAAAATGTACTTATGAATCAGCAAAGCAAAAGGGGTGCCTAAAGGTCATATGGTCCTAAATATTTATTGAATTAAAATATTAATGGAAATAAATACGAACACAAAAAACATTACACTTTATATTCACTTTATTTCTAATCGATTTCAATATAAAATTAGACATAGGATTACTTTTAATACATTTGAGAATAAAATGATAATATTAGAAATCAATATCACCAAATAATTATTAATTAATCACTGTTTTATTAAAACCAGTATCCAAATTATTCACAGCATATACTATATAAACATTTATTTCTTAATGATATATAAACACACATCGCAGGGTATAAATTCATAATAATATGGGCTGTTTTGAGGCAAATTTGCGAATTGACTGAAGGCCCGAAGTGTCAACTTTAGTCTTAAGAAATCAAAACCGTTTCTACAATCAGAACCAAATGCAACTAAACTTTCCAAAAAAAAGAAGAAAAAAAGGTTTACTCAGTAAAAACTACGGAACGGAAAAGTCGTTCTGTTCACCTTATCATTAAGTTTTTTTTTGTTTTTTTTTACTTTCTTTTTCTTTTTTTCGCTAGATATTAATTTGCGAATTATAATGAATAAATACCTTAATGGCAATCGTTACAAATTTCACTGCTTCACGCAAATTGTGTAGGTGGGCGTTTCAAATAACATATAATTACAACGTGAAATTATGGCGAAGAAATAGAAATGCCTTGTGATATTTACGATTGGCACATTAAATATGTCGGTAATTATTTGTTATCGTTACTTTCTGACAAATCAAAGGATATTGGGGGAGAGAGAGAGAGAGAGAGGAGAGAGAGAGAGAGAGAGAGAGAGAGAGAGTGTGTGTGTGTGTGTGTGAAAGTGAGTGAGACGAGAGCGAGAGTGGAGTGAGAGAGATATAGAGAGAGAGAGAGGGGAGAAGAGATGGGAGTGTTGAGTGAGAGATAGTGAGAAGTAAAGAGGAGAGAGAGAAGAGAGAGAGAGAGAGAGAGAGAGAACTGAGAGAGAAGAGGAAGATGAGTGAGGAGAGGAGTGAGAAAGAGAGAGAGTGAAAGAGATAGTAGAGAGAGAGCAGAGAGAGAGGGAGAGATGGGAGTGGTGAGTGGAGAGTAGTGGAGAGTAAGTGAGAGAGTTTGAGAGAGAGAGACACACAGAGAGAGAGAGAGAAGAGAGAGAAGAGAAGAGAAGAGTCCAGAGAGACCAGAGACAGAGACAAGAGAGTGCAGAGAGAGAGACGAGAGAGAGAGAGAGCGCGGGAAGAGAGAGAGAGAGAGAGAGAGAGAGAGAGAGAGAGAGAGAAATGAGCTGTAATCGATTCCGTCAGAAGAAGAAAAATAACAGCAATTATTTGTAGAACGGCCAATAACGAAACTGAATCTCTCTCTTATGTG
>CM042138.1:17031763-17039419 GCA_023376005.1 Doryteuthis pealeii | reverse complement strand
TGCATTCAAACTGTACTGCACTATAAAATAATTAAAATATCGTTCGTTTATGATGGATTCCGAGTATATATACTATAAAAAACAGCACCCTCCGAGTGGTGTTAAAAAATTATTTTTGAAAGATGGCCTGAGTTAAAAATTCAGTGTCTGAAGGTTTGTATCATAAGTAAGTAAAATCAACAAGTTTACTAAAGAGTTAAAATAATAAAACAATGGAAACTTACTTATGTCCCCCTCAAAAAAAAATTGCGGGCATCTGTTAATAATAAATAAATAAATAATTATTTTGAACATTTTACACATAAATTTTACCAAAATCGTTGTAATTTATTTGTCAAATTTTTGGTGAATTTTTGATACTGAACAATGACAATTTTTTGTTTGTAAATAATTTTCTCGTTAGAATCTATCCATTAGATCACTTTAAATATATATTTTTGTAGCAGTATCGATTCAGTCAACTAGAGAATAAACTAGATGGGAGCTGCACAAGAATGCTGCGGGTGATCCTGAACAAGGCGTGGAAACAGCACACCACGAGAAAGCAGCTGTACGCCCACCTGTCACATATCACCAAAACCATCCGAGTAAGACGGACAAAACACTGCTGGAGAAGCAAGGACGAACTCATAAGCGACGTCCTCCTGTGGAAGCCAGCACATGGGCACGCCAGTGTGAGCCGACCAGCAAAGACATACATTGATCAGCTCTGTGCGGATGCGGGATGCTGCACAGAAGACCTCCCGAGAATACTGAGCTATAGGGACGGATGGAGAGAGATTGTCATAGATATCCTGCCAACAGCGCGACATGATGATGATGAAATATATATAAAAATAAACCAATCTGTATATAAATATATAATATATAATACATAAACATTAATTAAAACTAAAAAAAAAAAAAAAAACGCAAAAAAGCAATAAGTACCATCTAAGTTTGCATATGAACATTTTGAGTGAATATAATATAAAGTTGTTCCTTATTCTATGAATTGACGATTTTATTTAATGTGATGTAAGCAGTGACGTAGCTTCCGTTACAGAAATCGAATATCCATTATATATACTAGAACAAAATAAAAAAACAATTTTTGAAACATATTGCCTGAGGGGTGGGAGTAAAAAATTCAATGTCAGCGAGTTTGTACCCTAAGCAAGTAAAATCATCAAATTCATTAAAGGATTAAAAAAATAAAACAATTTGAAATGTAAATTTTAAATATGTATTAAAATAAAACAAACTATATATAGATATATAATACCAGTCATGTATTTATTAAAACTTGTTTTAAAAAACAATGAGGATTGTCTAATGTTGCCTGTTCAAATTTTGAGTGTATTTATTCTATGTTATGACGATTCGGGGTAATGTGACGTAAGCAGAGACGTAATTTTTGTTAGAGACAAAAACCGGAATCGAATCTCCATTATTAATAAATAATTATATATAATATATATATATATATATATATATATATATATATATATATATATATATACAATACCACAATTTACTTTTAAATTACCTACTCTCCCTGATATCACGGAAGAAAGGATTAGTCAGCCCAGAAGAGTATTTTTAAACAACTTGCTCGACTTAATATATATATATATATAATATATATATATATATATATATATATATATATATTATCCGAGTAGGATGGACACAATGTGAATTTCTTAAACGTAGTTTAACAGGTTTGAATTTAGAGTTGTATTTCTCCTAGACCGAATGCCATACCTTGGGTAAAGAACCCAGTCTCCCCAACTATTTACCCATTGCTGGAGGGATATGAGAACATTTTAAAAAGGACATTTGACAATTGAACAGCGGATGAAATAATTAGATAGAATAATTGGTAAATCTGTGGTGACGTACTTTCGATTGCAGAAAAACACGCATTTATAGTAGGAAAAATATAACTCCTGAATGCAGAAACTATTCTAAAGGTATGACGATATTAAATTGTATATTTGTTGTTATTCACAACATCTGCTTTCGTTTGGCATTAAGAAGAGAAAAATCTAACACTTTCATATCTTGTATATATTGAAAGTTTTTTAGTTAAATAAACACACACACACACACACACACACACACACACACACACAACACATACATACATATATATATATATATATATATATATATATATATATTATATATATATATATATAATATATATTTCAGCTAAGACGCAGCGAGGAACCATAGGTTGATTCTGTGACGTAATATCGTATTTTTATTTTTATTTACGTTATCTTTTATTTCATTAAGTGGCGCGTGACTTTCACGATCAAAGTCATGCCAAATTTCGAACGATTGATTTCGGGTTTCGAGTTACGTCACACAATTTCGAAAGAAAAATAACGGCTAAAAAATGCCAAATCCTTTCCCATCAATGTTATTCTCCAATTGGCTTGATTTCACATTTCCACACATTGTCATCGTGCCTTGATCAAGGGTGAATATTCACCCGACATATTGGAAGAAAATCGAACCCGGAATAAAACAAGAGCTGGATATTGAAACTCTGTTTTTTTGTTCTGTTATTTTTGTTTTTGTTCACTTGTTCATTTCCATGCTTCATAATACCCCCCCCCAAAAAAAAACAACGTTCACAAGAACAAAGTTTATACGCAATCGATTATATATATATATATATATATATATATATATATATAATGGAGATTATGTAACTGTCTGTCTGCAACCGAATCTACGTCACCACTGACGTCAAAGTTTCCTGACTTATTTAAGTTATATTATGAACGATTATGATATCGTCATTATTTAATCTTAATTAGCATCTTACTTATTACAATTGTCTCTATTAAAGTCAAGCTGAGTTAGATTTGCAGCAAAACTGCCAATGTTATTAATATATTCAAAATCCTGAAATATGTGTTAGATATCTATGAGAAACAAATAATTTTGCATAATGATTGTAACAAGACCGTGTTCAATAAATAATTATTTACCGTTACTGATTTCTAATACTATCATGTTATTCCCAAAGTATTTAAAGCAAACATAAATATAATTTTATATAGAAATCAATAAAAAATAATATTAAAATAAGTGTAGTATTTTTATATTCGATGTTGTTTATTTTACTTACTCTGTCCAATTTAATATATTTTATTATTTATATTTTTGCTTGAAGGCAATTATAATGCATGTATCGTATAAAATTCGAAAATTATAGAAAATAATCTTGACAAGAGAATCCCGCAAAGGATGGCTCGCTATGCAGAACACCGTACAGACTGTTTCGACTTTATTAAGTTCTTCAGCGATGTAACTAACGACTCCCCTCCGACAGGAATCGAAACCGGGACTTCACAGGCATAGTCAGAGACATATCCGTTCGGCCGCCGGTACATAGCGAACAATCCCTGCGAAATTAACCTTGTCAATGAAACTACTACACGCCTCTACCATAGTAGGTAAGTGGACGTTTATTGTGTAGTAAACAAACCGGCCGTAAGCTCTTCGGCGAAGTGAATAAGATTTGTGGATGTTTGTTTGTTTATAGAAGCATTGTTGAATAAATTATTATTTATATTTTTGCTTGAAGGCAATTATAATGCATGTATCGTATACAATTCGATAATTATAGAAAATAATCTTGACAGGAGAATCCCGCAAAGGATGGCTCGCTATGCAGAACACCGTACAGACTGTTTCGACTTTATTAAGTCTCTTCAGCGATGTATACTAATGTATTTTATTACATAAAGACTTGCGCATAGTTTTGATAGGATATATATCAATGTTGCATCTTAAACACCTTTGATACAACTTTTATCTTCTATTACACTTTTACTTCAAAATTTATTGAGTTTTTCTCATTAATGTTCAGACTTTTAGTCTTACAAATAGAATTTATTTTATTTTTGATCCAAAATATGCAGAACGCGAGCGATATTTGTGTTACATAATTATCATATTCCTAACATTTATGTACCATTAAGTAGAAACCAAAATGGCTGTTATAATTTGCAGCCGGTGGCCTTGAAGGATTGAGTGAGTCGGCTTGACCTTATCCTGATCCTCCTTCCGGTGGATACCGAGAGAATCGGTGGAGAATACCCTCTTCCGGTTTAGATTAGAAAGAGAGTTTTAGTTCAGTATCAAAGGTGGAAAGTCGTGTTAAGCGCACGGTCGACTCAATCTGCGCAGGTAGTCTGGTGGGGATTTCGGAATAAAATATGATCTAAAGCAAATCGAAGTCTTGGGTTATTATCTAAAAACTACCAATGACACAGGGTTTCTGATAAAGAGAAATCCCCAATGGAAGCCCAGACACGAAGTCCAGACGCTAGAAGAAGAACGTAAGATACCAGAATAATAGAAGTAAAGAGTGTATACGACATTTGAACCTCTCGTGCCAAACATACCTTTCCCAAATGTATTAGCATTATGTGAAAGGGAACCAGCTGCATCCAGGATTTGAACTTGTGTCACTGTTCATTTTCTATGATGATTACCATAATAACAGGCTTTAGAAAACACTGAATGCATCTCTGCAGTGTTGATGATTATGGATGGAACCCTTTCAGTGACATTTAACACTCCACTTTGGCCCTTACTTAGGCTAAACAGGCAGTTGGAGAGGCCCCCTCTGATCAATTGGCTCGTCATCTAAAAATTTTGACCATCCTATGTCACATCCTCTTAGTGGCATATAAGCTCAGGAAATAAATATATTTTTTCATATCAATTCTATAAGGTCATTATTGGTTTCCTAAAAGCAAGATGGAAAAATCTGAATGTTTGTGAGATGGCCGGATACGAAATATACAAAAGTAAGCACAAGTTTCAGTTCTTCCAACACAGAAAAATGTTCAACTGATAAAATGGAAAAATGTCTGTTCCTCCTTCTTTCTTTCATCAATATAGTAGCTATTGAAGGAGACCGTTTTTATAAAAGGTCGAAACAGATACCTGTCAGCGTACTATTAACATTTGTTTTTTTTTCTATCTCCTTTCAATCATATCAATCCAGGTATATAAAAAGTATTGTCTGTCACTTACTTCCTCTTATCTGTTATAGTTGTTTTTTTTTCTTCTTCTAAGGAACAATTAGTAATTATTATTTTTCAAAAATGTTAAATTCATTCTGTCGGATTAATTTCCATTTATTTACACATTTGTCTCATGAAAAAACAAAATATACGGATTTTTACACCTCCGAAGATTATTCTACGAACACTACAAAATTTTTTTTTACCAACACCACAAACTTTTTAAAACTTAACATCTTCCTTCAATTGTGCTGTGGACATGTAAATAACTTAATAGCTGGATTATATTTTGAACATTTTTGATAATCTCTTACACTTTTTTTTATATATTTACACCAAACTCTTTTTGAGTTTATTTTTGGATTAAAAATGCTTCTGATTTTTAAAAATAAAATTTATTTTATTTTTGAAACAGTATGCGCATTTTAAAAAATTCAAGCATTCCAGCGTGTGTTTGTACCCCCTATTCTCTTCCAACAGTTTTTTATCCCTCCTTTCTTTCATATGTTTTGCTCGTTGATGATGACCCTTCTACTAAGCGGTCGAAACAGATTCTGTCAGCAGATAATAATTACTAATTGTTTTTTCAAAATGTTAAATTCATTCTGTCGGATTAATTTCCATTTATTTACACACACACACACACACACACACACACACACACACACACACACATATATATATATATATATATATATATACCAACCCATGAACACGATCAGGTTGTGACACAAATTAAATTTCATAATCGGAGTTTAACAGGCTTGAATTCAGAGTCTTCCTTCTCTTAGACTGGTTACCTAGGCATGTTTAAAGAGCCCAGTCTTCCCTGTTATTTACCCATAGCTGGAGGGAGAATTGGATTCATACCTTTCCTAATGGTATTAGCGATATGTTAAATGCAAACAACTTTGTCCAGGAATTGAACTCGTGTCGACGAGTCCATTTCCTACGGCTCTAACCATTACAACACACGCCTCCATAAGCATGTAAGAAACAGAGAGTAATCATTTTTATCGTGTCCTAGGTATGACGTTGATTTTTTGAGTGTCCCTTCATCCCCATTGCTCCAAGGTCCACTCTGACCTGGAGTAAAGCCAATGTGCATATTAACAGTTACCAGTTTGCACGATTTATGTGGAAATGTGCAGACGACAAAAGTAAGTAGCCATCTTTCTTTTACATTTTATTTTAAAATAAAGAAAAAGATTTTTTTTTTAAATTAAAGAAAAAAACAGAAAAAAACTCTCCCTTCACTTTCAAAGTGATACAGTTAAGCAGTGTTGTAATGTCTTTGTTGGTCGTTTTTGTTTTTTTTAATTTTTATCTTTTTTTTTTTTTTTTTTTTTGATGATCAAGACTTAACCTCAAAAAAATTTGCCAACCATGATATCCATTCAAAACCACAATCAAACATGGTGATAGAAGGTCTGGAGAGAAGAGATAGCAAGAAGAAAAAAAATACAAAACAATGTGTTGAAGTTTTGACAAATAAAAGGAGAAAAAAAAAAAAGAAAAAAACAAGTGAGACCAAAAAGTAAAAAGAAATAAAGTTATTGGTCAAACACTGATAAAACAATTTTTGGAAGGTTGGACATTTTTGTGGCTGCTGACAGATTGTTGCTGGCTAACAGGCACCTCAGAAAAAGAAAAAAAAGTCATCTCCCTCCATGTGATTTTTATTTTTTGGGTAGCATTTTTTTTTTAATTTAATTTTTTTTTTAATTATTTTTTTTTACTCTGCTTTAGTACCTGTAGAGTTGCAATCTATAGATTAAAACATAAAAAATGTGTTTTAGAAATTAAAAGAAAAAACATTCAAATATGTATTTCCTACGTCTCTAACCATTAAACCACACGTTTCTTTTCCTTATACAAATTCGCCTACTTTCTCTACTCCATTTCTTAATACTGACTGTAACTTTCATTTCCTTCCCCTCTCCCGTTTCTAGTTTTAGCCCATGTTCATCCAGACACTGATAAATCAAGCACCTTGATTGTATTATTCTTGTTCTTCCTTCTCGCGAGATTCTGCTCCTCGACCGCGCGCATATTACTCACCGATATCACATAAAGGCAAAGACTACCCCTCAGGAATTAACGGATGTCAATCATAATTGCTCGGGCACACAGGTGGATCTCACTGCGGGACCAGTGAGTAGAGTACTTCCCCAAGAAAACCGACAACTGACATGGGGCAGTCCCCCGGAGGCTCGTCACTTACGGTATCGTTTTCCGGCTCTCCTGCCTCAACAACGGCATCTCTTGACACGTAAGGATCATCAATAAATCTCATATCCTCTTGTCTTCTTCGTGACGATAATAAAGAAATATGTGTGCATTAATTGCAGACTAGCAGGACCTGTGGATATACCACAGTATAATAATTCAATTATTACATTATTTCATTTGTTTACCTAAGAGCTATTGCTACGTTTGATATGTTTACTTATAACGCCACACCTACCATCAGCTCCTTACTTTACCGCACAGATCCCTGTGCTACTCATACGCTGAGTTGGCGAAGGTCGGTATCGAACTATGAACCTTATGGTTTTTAGCCGAACGCCCTATCGACTGAGCTAACCTGGCCGTGTCTAGCAAAGGTAGGTTAATGTAA